>PVIW01000832.1:0-170178 GCA_004026585.1 Noctilio leporinus
TATTATGCTTAGTGAAATAAGCCAGTCAGTGAAGGACAAATATCATATGATCTCACCTCTTACGGGACAATAATGAACAAAACTAACAACAACCAACACAGAACCAAGTATATGAATACAAGGAATAGGCCTTCAGTGGTCAGGGGAATGGGGTAGGGGGGAGGGAGAGGTAGAGGCAAAGATGGGGAGCAGCTTAGACGAGAACCTAGTGTGGAGGAGCCATGGACATGGACAACGGGTGGGATTGACTTTGGGGGGAATGGGTGGGTAGGTGGGGGGACAGAGGGGAGCAAAGAGGGGATGGATGTAATACAACAACAATAAAATTAAAATAAAATAAAATAAAATAAATATTTACAGTTTTTATTTGCATACATAAATAAAAAGAAGAGGTGAGCTGCTATTTGGTAGCACTTCATTCTATAGGCCACCAACTTTTTCACAGTTATCCATGAAGATTCTGATACTTGAATTTTGATGTGACATTTACCAATTGTTCACAGTGTACAAGCCTCACAAAATATATTTGCCAAATGAATGCAGCCTGTGAGAAATGTTTGCTGTGGAGGATGTTTCAAGGCAATGCAGATCCTTGGGGTTTATTGCTGGGACCCCAAACAAGAACCAAAATAGAAGAAGAGACAATAACATTCTGTAGCTACTTGATATATTTTTCTAGAATTGGCCCTGGTAGTGACAAAAAGAGGAAATATTGGTTTTATCGACTAGATTGGATTTATCTCAGTCTAGTAGTAGATTTGATATAAAGAACTTATATGCACCCCTATGTTCATAGCAGCACTACTTACAAATGCCAATCAGTACTACTTACATGTGCCCATCAGTAGATCAATGGATTAAAAAACTGGTACATTTACAGAATGGAATACTACTCAGCAGAAAGAAAGAAGGAACTGCTACCTTTTGCAATAGCATGGATGGAACTGGGGAGTATTATGCTTAGTGAAAATAAGCCAGTCAGCGAAAGATAAATACTATATGACCTCACTTATAACTGGACTCTAATGAACAAAATAAACTAACAGGAAAATAGAACCAGAGACATGGATACATGGAGCAGACTGACAGCTATAGGAGGGGAAGAGGATGGGGGGTAGGGAATAGTGAAAGGAAGGGGAAGGGACTAGTCAAAGAACATTCGTGACCCACGGACATGGACAATGGTGTGGGGATTGACTGCGGGAGTGGGGGTGGACAGGGTGGAGGGGGAGCAAAAGGGGAAAAATATAGAATAAACAATAAATAAGAGAGAAAAAATAAGTAAAATGAAAAGAAAAAGTGAATCAATATAGTACTTGCTTTAAGAACTCCCTGGGAAATTGGATATAAAAATTTAACAGGAGAAAGGACTATAATAGACTTACAACAAAATTATAGGCTTTTACTCTATCATCTCAATACCAAACTATACTGAGAGAAGTTGAAATTAATGGTTTGAAGGATTGCGCTTTGTTTTGTCTAGTTTCGTTTTTAGACAGTTCTTTTCCTTTAGTGGCTATGTAATTGACCAAGCCTGGATGTGGAAATAGCCACATCTTTAAAAACAAAACAAAAGCAAAATCAAAACAAAAAATAACACTGCAAGTGCTTTCGTGACACCCCTCCCCAAATTAGAAATACACCCAAAGCACTAATAAGCTTTGTTTCAGTCTCAGAAACTGACAAACAAAGCATTTACTGGGAGATGTCCTGCCTAAGATATAGCACACACGTCTTGAGAGTTCTTTGTGGAGATTGTTTCAGAGCAATGGTTTTAATTTCTTAAGAGGCTTAATGATGATAGCTAGTGTCTTCACGTCAACTGGTAAAGGGACAACAAAACTCAAAGGAATTCTTTTAAGATCTGCACATAAAAACACTAATGAGACAGTTAAATTACTCATTGAAGGAGCTAAAAAACAAAATTGACAGCTTTTTGTCAAAGGAATGTGCATGTCTCCCAAGTAAACAACACTAGTGAGCGAATAAAAGGAAGAAAAACACATCCTATTCTTTTGGGAACTATCCTGTGAGGACTTCTTGGGGAGGGGAAGCTTCAGAGATCTGTAGGTAAAATGACTACTGGAGTGGAGCCTGAAGGAAAGCGGGGACCCTGGGGAGGAGGAGGAGGAAGGCACTTCACCCCATTGCAGGTAGGCAGATGGAAGTTTCTGGAAGAGTGTGCGGATGGTGATGGCATTTCCTTCAGATGCCAAAGTCCTAATGACTCTACTCAAGGAAAACCATGTACTTGCTCGACTTCTGCCCGAATGCTGAGGCAGCATGGCACATAGTAAAGAGGCCTATTGGAAACTGTTGCCAGGATTTTAGTGTCAAAATTTTAAAATGAGCTTTTTCTCATTTCATTTTTAGAAAAAAAAATCACATTTTAGGGATTATAAAAATAATGTGTCAATATTAAAACTCCAGAAAATATTTGAAAAGCACAAGGAAAATTAAAACTTCAATACTAACCACTTAGGTGTAGCAACTATTAATATTTTATACATATCTTCCAGTTTTTATATAGCTATATTATACAGATATATAGGTATAAAGATGTGGGAACATATATCAATGTTAGAATCAAGCAACACATTATTTGTTAACTGGCTTTATCTCAATATATTTTATATAGCATATGAAATATCTTCATATCTTCAACAGTTTGTCATTTAGCATTTTTACTCCATCTGATTTTAATGTTTATATTTTATTGTATATTTTGAGTATTGAATAATTTAATTGACCTTCCATTTTGATGATTATTCTTGCACATGAGTGTTTGTGCAGCCATGTGTCACCTAATGACATTTCAGTCACTTGTGAAACACATATATGACAGTGATCCCCTAAGACAATAACGGAGCTGAATTTCCTATGAGGAACAGAAGGAGATATGAACCAGGAGGAAATTTTTTTTCTCTAACAAGAGCAATATCTGTGGGGCTTGACAACGGATTGTTTCTCACTCACAGCACCTGAATTTTTGGTGTGCAGGTTACATCCCAACCCATCAGCCGCTGACCTGTGTCAGCACAGAGGAGCCTGCGGCCAGCAGGCAGGTGCAGAGGGGACCACAGCCCTCCCAGACCTAGCAGACGGTCTTCGGAGCACGTTGCTGTAAATTCTTTGTGGAGAACCTAAGATCCTGTACAAGGACACAGGTCCACAGGAACTATCCTAACAAGGAATCAGTGCCACAGCCACTTGAGGGAGAGCTTTCTGTGGTCTCGTCTGGTGTCAAATCAGCCTGTCCCTGTACTTCGTACGTTTTCAGGTTGTAACGATGTCAAGCATAGATACATTTTATTTCTCCCATTAATTCAATATCAGAGAGAGCCCTTTGTGCCCGATATAGTTAATGAAACCAACATCAAATTTTCAACCCCAAAATATTCAATCCTCAGTTCCATACTGTCTCCACATTAAACATCTGCTTCTCTTGAATACCACAAATTTCTTTCATCTGATCACTGCTCCAACAAGCAGTAGCCAAAACCTCATTGCCATGACAACCACTTCTGTTCCCTCACCTCTCCACCTTGATCTCTCATTCCTACTGATGCTCAGGCCACCTTTCAGTCCCTCCTGACAGTCACTGTTACACTGATGTGTCTTACCCAGCCAGTTTCTCCCGGGTATTTCCAATCAGTCTACCTCAGGAAATACAATTGATACCCCGATGGTCGATTTATGATCCTGTTGGAGAGAGGCAGGGGAGGCTTGTAGAACAGTGTTCATAAAGTTCATGGTGATGTCCCAGGCCTCCCCACTCACTCATCACTCCCTCACTTATCCAGAGCAACTTCCAGTCCTGCAAGCTCCAGCCGCACTAAGTGCCATGTGCACGCGTGCCATGCTTTATCCTTTATACCGTCCTTTTACTGTACCTTTTCTATGTTCAGATGCATAAATACTTGCCATTGTGTAACAGTTGCCTACAGTATTCGGTGCAGGAACGTGCTGTACAGTTTGTAGCGTAGGTGTAAGGGGCTATGCCCTGTAGGTTTGTGTCAGTACATCTGTGATGTTCACACAGTGATGTTTCCCAATGATGCATTTCTTTGAGTGTATCCCCATCACTAAACAATGCATGACTGTAAATACCTCTGATTTTTTAATTGGCTAAATCATTTAACTTGGAATTGCTAAACCAAACTGTATGCTAAAGATTTAAGAGATAACTTCTTTTTCTACAAAAAATAAAGTAATTCAAACTTATTGAAAAATGAAAGAATTGCTTAGGACATAGAAAAGTACAAAACAAAGCAGCACTCACAATCTTTGTATCAGAAAAGGTATAATTCAGCATCAAAAGCAATGATTAGGACACAGACAGCTACTCTATAATATTAAAGCTGCCTAATAAAGTAGTGATAAGTTTAACTCTGAAGCAAGTAACTTGGCAGCAACATTCATAAATCATAAACTCCACAACTTAAAGGAGATAAAACAGAAATACATTAAAATAAAACTTTAATTTATTTCTAATTTTTTTCTATAGTTAGGCAATGACTAACTATAACAATAAATAAGGATATCAAGCTAAAACAATAAATAGGAATATCAAGCTTTATGCTAGAAATAGAGAACAGTTCTACTTTTCAAGAATCTCATAGAATGGCCATAAAACTGATTAAGTCACAAAGAGAAGCCTTATGTTCCAAAGATAGAGGTGATAGTAGAGGTAGCATAATCACTGACCATAATGTGTTAAAACTTGGAGTAGTAAAACCAGAAAACTGCATAGAAATCTAAACACTTTCTTTTAGCCAACTATACAGAAAAAAAAGAAACTCCAAAACAAATTTTTAAATATCTCAATAATAACACAAATAATACATGTCACCATCTGTGAGATTGGATGGAGCAGTACTCAAGAAAATGCAGACTTTGATACCTATAGTAATAAAAAAAAAAAGAATAAAAAATCATTTATACCCAACAGGAGAATTTAGAAAAGGAACAATAAACTAAAGGGAAGCTGAAGAAAATAATAAAGATAAATGCAGAAAGTAATAAGACACGGACAAAAATAGAACTAATAAATACAGAAGCCACTTACAGTATTTGGAAAAATTAAGTAGGTAAGTCTATAACAAATGTAATCAAGAAAATATGAAGGAACATAAATACACAAAATAAGAAATGAAGAAAAATTATATTTACAGAAATAAAGGAATTATAAAGCATAACTTTACCCAATATCAGTCATTTAAGTTTGAAAATCCAGATAAATAATTTTCTAAGTAAATAGAATTTTATATCAAAATATAATCAAATATAGCTAAAAATAGAAAAACACATTAAACAGAAGAAATAGAGAACACTTCAAAAAGCTATCCCACCCAACTCATTCCCTCAAAATCAAAAAGATCAAATGGTTGTAGTAGATTTCATGCAAATTTTCAAAGAGCAAGTATTTCTGTAGTAAAAATGAGGGGGGGGAAATCTATGTATGTATGCTTAAATGTCATAAACATCTCTGGAAAGATAGACAAGAACACTTACCAGTTAACACTAGTTAATGCTAGAGGAGGAAACTTGGTGCCTGGGGCCATGGGCGGGAGAGATAATTCTTACATCTCATCGGTAGTGGGTGCTCTGATGTGCCACCAGATTTTCCCCTGCTGCCAAAGTGTCTGGTTCTCAGGTGGCTTTCTCTCTGGGAATGACCCACCCATGTTGAGGGCAGCCAGACTTAAAGAAGTGGATGGGGTGAGGGAGTTACAAAAGCTTGCCCCTCACCTCAAGGCGGGACAAATCAGAAGCAACATCTCAGGATTCCTTATGGGGCATGGGGTCATGTTACCAGCCTAGGACTTAATTCTTAACTGCATCCAGCCTCTTGCTCTGCCCAAACCCATTTTCTTTACTCCCGCACTCATGTAGATACCCAGGTATTTCCCCAATAAGCAGATCTCCACCCATGTACCTGTTTCCCCCATGGAACCCAACCTAAGAATATATTCTCCTGAACCTTTTGAATTTTGAATTTGGGGTAGGCAGGTACTTATAAAAATGAGTTAGTAACTACATTTTTTAATAAAGATTTTATTTCATTATTTTTTAGAAAGAGGGGAAGGGAGAGAGGCAGTGAGGGAGAGAGACATCAATGTATGGTTGCGTTTCACCTGCCTCCAGCCACAGACCTGACTGGAGACCTGGTTTGCAACCTGGTGATGTGCCCCGGCTGGGGAATTGAACCTGCGACCTTTGGGTTTGTAGGCCAGCACCTTATCCACTGTGCTACCAGCCAGGGCTAGTAACTACATTTTTAAACTTTTTAAATTTAAGTTTTCCCCCCTACATTATTGCTGTTAACTCTTGTTCTTTTCAACATGACCATCAAGTTCCCATTTCATAATTTGTCTTCTAATTTTATTCATCACATTTTTTTTTTAATATTTTATTTATTACTTTTAGAGAGAGGGGAAGGGAGAGAGGCAGAGAGGGAGAAAGACGTCAATGTATGGTTGCCTTTCACCTGCCTCCAGCTACAGACCTGGCTGGAGACCTGGCTTGCAACCTGATTATGTGCCCTGGCTGGGGAATTGAACCAGTGACCGTTGGGTTCATAGGCCAGCGCTATTCGTCACTTTTTATGTGAGGAAATTTTTAAATTTGGAAGCATAGTTTTCAAAAAGCAGCATTTTGAGCACTACCCTAATATTCAAGAGCTGCACTGGGTCTTAGGAGTATCCAGGGAGATATAAGACAGCATTGTTGCCCTCAAGGCCATTGAAAGGAGGCCATTGAAAGGATGGGAAGTGGTGCCTCGGAGCTCGGAAAAAGAATGTGCCCTAGAGTCAAATTCCCTGGGTAAATCTCAGCTAGACCCCTGTTAGCAGCTTCCTTAGTCGTCTACTTATCCACTCACGTACTAATCATCTTACCTGTAAACTACAGATAAAACACCCACTTCTCACAATCATTGCTAAAATATGAACACTTTAAGGCATCTCATATAATGCCCAGACTGTAACACCTGCTTGATACATGTTTTTAACAGTTGAGGAGAAAGTACATATTACACAAAAATATAGGCAGGAAATGCTAAGTGCTAAACTGATAGCATAGATGATAATTACAATAAAATTCAGAAGCAGCCTATCATTTCTTGGGAAATGTGGTCATAACATATTGATGGAAGAAATGAGAACCAAAGCTGTATCCTGCAAGGCAGGTGGTTGGTGGAGAAGAGCAGCGGCGTTATCCTGGGGAGAAAAGCCATGGTGTGGACACAACAGTGAGCTGAAAATGTTTGGGTACAGGCAAGAGCTCACCTGGAGTAGGGCACAGAGCCCTGGAAAGACAAATTGTGGTTAGATTCAAGAGGGAGTTAAATACCAAGCTAATGAGTTTGGGTTTTGCTCATAGGAAGCCTCTTAGGGTTAGGAGCAGGGTAATAGTGTGATGGAAGTAGTGCTGGAGATTGCTGACATTTTGGCAGTAAGCCATGTATTTGAGGTCAGCAAGAGAAGCAAGGAGGTCAGCAAGAGAAGCAAGAAGGTCAGACTGGCTTGAGCTGCAGATGGAGCATTAGCTAATAAGGGCATCTAGTAGATTCTGGTGGAAAGAGAATGGAATTGGGGAGGCAGTTGCTTGCATTATGCAAGAAAAAACCTAAAAGGACTTCATTTTGACTAGATAGAGCTCCGTGGTGATGATGATGACGTTTCAGGGATGACACCCATGTGTGAGGCCTGGGTGGCGGTCTGAGTAACAGTACTGCTGAACAAAAGCAGAGGGCAGAATAATGTCCTAGCAATTGAGAGAAAGCGTGATTCGTTTATACTAATTCATATTGAACTTGAAGCGAAGGTGACATAATCGAGTGGAAAAGTCCACCATGCAGTCGGGGATCCGAGCCTGGTGCCAGGAGGGACCATGGGGTTGGAACTGCAGAGCTTGATCTGTCCGCAAATGGCACAATTGAAGGCATGGGGTGGGACACTTTATATTGAGAGTGACACAGCCTTCATGATTAAAACACGGGTCGTGCTCATTTTTATTAGGAGAAAATAAAGCTAGTGAGGAAAGCAGAGAAAGGTCAGGGAGAATGGTTAAGAACTACAGTGGAGAGGGCAGGAGAGCCAGAGGAGAGGGGAGGTCAACAGGAAGATGGAGCAGAAGATCAGCCCGATCAGATAGATACTGCAGAAAAGAGCAATGAAAACAAAAAAAGTTGATAATGCCAACAGATTAAACTCTTACTAGGTCAGTGCATTTTCTGCCTATGGATTTAGAACGCCTGAAGGGCTGATTGCAGGAAAGGAATCAGCTGTACAAGATAGTGCTGTGTTGGCTCAGAGATCAGACTTCCAGGATTTCAGTCCTGTCTCTGCTGCAAGCTCACTGTGTGATCTTACACCGACTGTTTAGCTCCTTATGCCTCCCCCATCTTTAAAATGCAAATAATGGAAATAATAGTAATTCCTTAGGGTTGTTGTGAAGTTAAAGGACAATGGATGTTAATTGCTCAACACAGTGCAGGCAGAGTAGGCACCCAAATGTTATGTATCATTTCTTGTTACTATCACTGGAGGCGGATGCTTGGTGGCATTTGGCCAATGGGTCTTGGTGGAGAAAAGCATGTGAGAAAAGCTCAGTAGGATAGCATGTGAAATCTCCCCAGGCACAGGTGTGTGCATAGCTGCAGGCGATTGGGAAGGGAAGGCAGGGTAGGAATGGAAACTGCGCCCAGGAAAAAAGGAAACGCAAAGGAACAAAGTCACCGAGGCAAAGAAGAGAGGTGGATGGGCTTAAGAATTCAGGTTGACTAATTAACTTGGGAAAGAAGGGCCGGACACCATCTGAGACTGGAGGGGAAAAAGGAGAGGATTTGTATAGAGATGGAATTCTGAAGCTACCAGAGGAAGAACAAGAACACACACCTGAGGACCTTTGTGCTCCCAGTAAAGGGAAGAATGAGGCCATTGGTCAAAAGTGAGAAGCGTGGAGTCGAACGAAGGTCTCTACTAGGCATTTGCTGTGTTTTCTAACAAATTCTATTTATTTTCCAAGTTTAAAATCCCTTCAGACTCTTTTAAAACCCCATAGTGGCTCTGAGTAGAAATGAAAGAGCAAAGAGTTAAGAACAATTAAGAAATATGGTAGGATTAATCCAGTGCCACTCAGCGGTGTAGATAAGGGAGCTGAAGTAGTACCAGCACTCAGCCTGAAAAGCCAGCCTGCCCAGTCCTGGGAGGAAAACCAGGGAGAACAAACTACCCAAGAGGCCACAGCTGAAAGCCCCAAGTCAACCATACGTAAACCTTTCATCCAATGGTTTGAACAATAAGCCGACAGCCTGGAAAGCCTGACTTCTCAAGGTCCTTTTTTGATCTGTGGTTTTAGAAAGCTTTCCCTTTTCACCTAGAATAATATTTGATACTGGGTGGTCTTCCGGGTTTAGTTTCTCTTTGAAATCCCAACTCATCCAAAGTAAGATGCCCTCTCAATTAAAAAATCATTTTCACCAAAATCTGTATCTCACATGCACAGGCCAACTAAACGCGGTAGTGGAGTCCTTTGTTGCCCAAATGGTGCCTGGCCAACTGGAAGGGAGCACGCAGTCGTTCTCAGGAATCACGCTGGTAGAGCCAGAATGTCCTCCAAACGCGCCTTCATCTGCCTTCCGAGTGCTCTCTTTGCAACAATTTCTCTTGGTGCAGCAACTTCAGATACTAACGCAGAACGTGTGGATGGAAGAGTTTGTCCTGCAGGGCTATTCGCCTGCTCGATCCCAAGAGAATATGGGCATTTCAGATGCTTTCAACAAGCAGAGGGGAAAATCTGA
Organism: Noctilio leporinus; assembly: GCA_004026585.1. Classification (NCBI taxonomy): domain Eukaryota; kingdom Metazoa; phylum Chordata; class Mammalia; order Chiroptera; family Noctilionidae; genus Noctilio; species Noctilio leporinus. The sequence goes on from PVIW01000832.1 coordinate 9,806, forward strand.
TGAAGATAAAGTGCGCAATGTGCCGTAGTTCATTATTCTGAGCTGCTTTGAGGCTGCCAGGCCATTAGACTTGCTTCTGTTTTTGCCATCAATATCATTCTGGAGATGGCTACTTTGTAAAAGGAGCCGGACCTACGATATGCATTCATTTGTAAAAGATACCACGGCACACATTCTGCAGCTAATACCATGTTCATGAACTTTACCTGTGACTAAATACATTTCATTTCTCACAGCTGAGCTCCGGTAATTGGTTTTAGCAATGACAAACGCATCCAGCAAGGAAGGGATGAGGAGCCCAGCTCTCTCCCCGTTTTGTGAAATGGATTTTGCTGCAGATGGAAAAAGCCATCCCAGCTCTGAGTTGGCAGTTCCCAAGGTCAAAGCTTAGAGACCTGGCCCCTGGGAACGCAAAGATGAGGAAGAGCAGGTGGCTTTGGAAGAGGAAATAAATGACCCTGAAGGTAAGCAGCCCAGGAGAGGGGAGAGAAGCAAATGACAGTGGTAGGCAAGTGGAGGCTAGGGAGCAGGAAGACTGGAGTCCCTGCAGAGATCAACCTCACGAATTCACAGTTCCCAGCAGCTCGGGGTGCTTTGTTTTGCCAGGTCTAATGCAGTCATGGAGGTCTCTTGAAGTGCTTAATAAGAGAGCAAATGGTACATACAGCACAACCAATTCCAAACTAAACTACCATTGGGAACTGGAGAATCATTATCATGTTATGTGAGATTTTGGCTGTGAAAAGGAAATGTGGACTCATCCAGTGAGTTGATTAGTTCATTTATTCAGAAAAAAAGGCTAAATATGCAGCATTTGCCTTGGCCTTGAAAACACTGAATTATACACTTCAACAGTTCGGTTCACTGGGTCCCACGTTGCCAAGAGAATTAGACTAGTTGGTATAACTCTGGTGTCTCTACATATAACTTGAGGCTAACATAAGCACCAGGATTCCAAAAATGCGTCAATGGGATATGCAAAACAATCACATTTGTTTTCCCCTTATGGGCTAGTTCCAGAGACAATGGTGATATGAGGATATTTGTATGACCTCCCCCCAATCCCCTTCCTTTATCCTTCTCTTCTTCACCCACCAACAAACTCAAGGTCTCTGGTCTTTTTCCCTTCTGCCTGGGACAACCTATTGTGTACACCATCACATCCCAGTTTCCTCTTCCCCGAAACTCACCTTTTAAAAATCATTCCCTGGCTAATAGCTATGGGCTGGTGAATAATTATTTGTTCAGTGCTATTTGATTTTGACAACTCCTTGATTAGGGGAGCAAGTCAGACATGGAAGCAAGTCCAGGAAGGAGACTTTTGAGGATAGGAGAGTTATTCTTAGGATATCTTGAATCATGTCATAAAAGCATCAGTACCATTATCTGCTTCTCATTCTTTCTATTTTTATGTTTTTTCTAAATTAACCATAGGGCCTACTGCGTGTAAGACCACTGCACTCAGTGCAGAGGTTCAAAGGTAGATGAAGTATAGCTTTGATCTTAGACTTGTAATCTAGTGAAAGAAGAAGTATGTAAGCAATCAATTACAATGCACTTTGGTCAACGCTAAAGTAAAGGTATGGCCAAGGTGCAGTGGTGAAAAATTCCACAACAGGGAGTTTTCCTGTTGCATGAGAAAAAGGGTATGAAAAAGGGTTTGTAAGGTTTGAGTTGGTATTTTTTAAAAGATTTCATTTATTATTTCCAGTGAGAGAGGAAGGGAGAGAGGAAGAGAAGCATCCATGTATGGTTGCCTCTCACCTGCCCCAGCTACGGACCTGGCTAGAGACCTGGCTGGAGACCTGGCTTGCAACCTGGTTATGTGCCTTGGCTGGGAATTGAACCAGCGACCTTTGGGTTCGCAGGTCAGCATCTTATCCACTGTGCCACCAGCCAGGGCTTGAGTTGTTTTTTTTGTTGTTTTTGTTTTTAAAGATCTAATTTATTGTTTCCAGAGAGGGAAAGGGAGAGAGGCAGAGAGGGAGAGAGACATCAATGTATGGTTGGTTGCCTTTCACCTGACTCGAGTTGGCATTTTTAAAATAAGTAGAAAATTGGTATGATTGCTAAGGGCATAAACCTGGATTCAGCAAATAAGAACTTATTCTGGAAGAAAAACACATGGATGACCTTGGATCAGCTGTTCCAAATTCCCATCCAGTGAGAAAAGCTGGAGATTCTACCATGCTGGCCATCAGGCGCTGCTGGATGGAGAGCTCTCTGTCTTCCCCAGAGCACACGGGTAAGACCTCTGCTGCACCAAGGGGCTGCCCCGATGACTGTCTTCTTTGAGGTCTGTGTCATTAGAAGCCCAGTAGCAACCTAGAACCTGGAATAAGTCTCTGTAGGGGCCAGCAGCTTATAAATGAAAGCTCCTAGTTGGATTCAAAGCCAGGAGTCTGGCACTCCAGGTCATCACTTTAGACTTGGACTCGATCCCATTCCCTGTCTGGCATGTGAGAGCCTGATGAATTTGGGCATGTGCTGTAAAGGTACAAAAGATAATCCAGTTGATTTTTCTCCGGTTCTGTTTGCTTGGGTGTCAGGTGCTGGGAATAGATACATAATATGAAGCTCTCCCTGCCTCCTCTTTTGCTCACGTCCCTGGGAACAGCTAACCTCCAGAACCCAGGCTGGATCCCCCGGCATGACATATGAGAGGGAAGAATGTCATGGTTAAGGCTGCTGGCTTTTGGAAACAGATGTCCTGGTTTAAATCCAAGCTCCTCCAGTTGCTAGACATACAACCTTAGCAAGTTTTTAAGCAACCTCTAATTTCCCTCAGCTGTAACACAGGATGATATTAGTACATGTTTTAAGTGGTTGTTACAAGGACTAAGTAACTTAATGTATAAAAAGCACCTAAAAGTGCACCTGGCACATTATAAACTATCTACACATGTTAGCTATTATTAATACACACCCTCATAGTTCATCCCAGCTTTTGGGAAGGAGGAGCTATGAGAAATTCCAAGAACCACCAAGAATATAATGGACACAGGTAGGGGCCACCACCCTGGCTAGTGACCCCCTTATTCCTGTCCCAAGACAGAGAGGCAGGACATTTGGTGGGTTTGTAATGCAAACAGCCCATGGAGCCAGCAACTCTTCCCTCTCCCTCCTGTTTAGTGATGAAAAACGAGGCCCGGCCAGCCTCCAGCTTCAGGTTCTGCTGCTGCAGGGGCCAGATTGGGCATGGGAGGTAATCAGAGTCTGGGGGAAAAAATCTGGTCTCACTATAGGCAGTTTTGGCAAAGATTTAAAGGGATCTTTGATGCTCCTTCCTGATTCAGGCCAGTGGTCAGGATTTTGAAAGCCAGCAGTAGTAAAGATGAGTCTGTGAGTCTGTGTGCAGAGACGGGGGCTGGAAGTGGGGGGGTGGTTGTGTCTGTGCCATGGTCTCTGTAACTATCACAGTGCAGACACGAATAGTTTTAATCCACTCTGCCTCTCCTACCAGCTTAAGCCTGATTCCTCCTCAATTCTCCTAGAGTCTTCTGGTAGCTTGGCTCTCCATTGCTAACCTCTCTCCTTTCCAGTGACAACTTCCCCCAGGGCAGTTAGAGTGATCTCCCTGAAGCATTGCTCTGATCATGTCACCTTCCTGCCCTAAAACCTCTCTAGTCTTCATGGGCTTATTTCCCTATGGGGCCTTCCTCATTTTATTGCAATTCATTGCATTTCACAGATGCTGTGGTTTCTTACAAACTGAAGGCCAGACCCTCCATGAGCAGAAAGAAGAGAAGGGGAGGGAAAAGGAGGGGAGACTCAATTTATTGCAGTGGACTGGAGATGCACCCACATCACCTCGCCTGTGTTATAACTGAACGAATCAGGCAGAACAAAGTGAGACGGTCCTGGAAACACATAACTTCTCCAAGGAAATGTGCTTCTTTCCACTTACCTTAAAAACGGAGGCTTTCTAGAATTAGTTTGTTGCCCACTTTTAGTTAAGACTTGGTATAAGAAATATCACCTCATTCTTAACTCTGTTTTAGGAAAAACACCCTGCCACGGAAATGATTCCTAGTTAGGACACTGGTTTGACTGCTTGCACAGAGATCAAAGAACAGTGCCTCACCTAAGACAGAAAGAGCATCATTCACATGAGGGTCCATGTGGGTAGGCAGAGGTTGAGTTCCATTCAGTCTCGGGAGAACCCCAGTTTCTGCTTGCTTGTTCTCAGCAGTGGTTCTCAACATCTGGCCTAGGGACTCCTGGGGAGCCCTGAGATCCCTTCAAGCGTTCACAAGATCAAAATTCTAAGACTATACTAAGGCCCTTTTGCCTTTTTCATTTTCATTTTCTCATGAATACACAGTGACATATTCTACAGGTTACATGACATGAAATTACAGCAAATGAAATGCAAAGGTAGATATGAGAATCTAGCTGTCTTCTATTGGCAGATTTTAAAGAGATTTACAAAAATGCAAAGTAATGATGTGCTTTTCACTTAATTTTTCAGAGTAGTCTTTTTATCTAAAAATGTTACATTTCCATGTAATGAGGTCATTGCCATTTTGAAATAAGTAATACGTATTTTTACATGTTCTCACTATCATTTCAAGTATGATAAATATCAATAGGTACATAATGAACATAACTGTAAGTTCTTTGGGGTACCAAAGTTTTTAGAGTGTAAAGGAGTCCGGAAAATGAAGTTGGGGAACCACTGTCGTAGGGAGTGACCTTCATCTGTAAGGCTGAAGCTGGCTCTCACCATGTCCATGTTCCCGCAGCAGGGAAGGGGCAGGAAGCGGAGGGCATGCAGCTTTCATTAACTTGCTGCCTAAGACCTGCTCTCATTGGCCAGTGTAAAGCCTGCTCTCATTGGCCAGTGTAGAGCATCACCTCCCTGTGCCCTGCAAGGAGGAATGCCATAAAGTGCCAGCAAGCGAGAAAGGCAAAAATCCAATTCTCCCTCACAGCCCTTGGAAAATACACCTTGATCCAGGACTTCCAGTTGCCAGACTTTCTGTTGTGGAAGCCACCAACCTGTGGCACTTTATGGCAGCTCTGGCAAACTAATACAGAAGGTAAAGCAGCTTCAGAAAATGACCTGCTCAATTAATGAAAATGACCATATGTGGCAGAAATGCACTGGGGGAGAAAAGATAACTTCCACATTTAAAAAAAAAAAAGTAAAGGCTGTGTGTAACATCCACATTTGTTCAACCAGCTTTGCTGGTGCCAAAAAGGCAGCTGAACATCACTCTACTACCAGGCAGGCACATTGATGTGTATTTGCCTTTTTTTCTTGTCCCTCAGTCTAAGTGTGGAGTCAGGAATCAGTTTCTCTAAGGCCCCGTTTATCTGTGCTCAGCGTGCTGTCAGGAATATAATGGCTGACACGTGCTAATACGCTAACTGCTGTTGCACTATAAACATGCTCCGCTAAACAAGCATAGCTGAGCTTTCAAAGTGAAAAAAATCAACTCTTTCTCCACATCAAAATGTTTCTTCTGCTACTTTAACACTGTCATTTGGGAATCAATAGCACTCCTTCACAAGGTATTTTCTTTGGGATTGAACCTTGTGAAATTACAAGCCACTATAAAAAATGTTTACCATGGTGATTATTTTACAATGCATACATATATCAAAACATCAAGTTGCACACCTTAAATACATATGATTTTTGTCAGTTATACCCCCATTAAAGCTAGAAAAACATTTTTTTTACCATGTAGTCAGCTACAAAAAGCAAATATAAACAGATCAGGTACCAGTGTTCAACATGGTTTGTCCATTCAATTGCCTGTCCCACATTCAGGACCCTGGAAGAATTACTGCAATGGAATACAAAATTATACATTGCTTCAATTTATAGAAAGCCAGTAAGTTACTGGAATAGTATGGGAGGGGGAGGGATAACGTTGTTAATGGTACCACACTAGTCACAGTAAAGAGGAGGCAACCTGGCAAAAGGAAGAATATGAGCTTGCAGGTAGTTACACAAGTCCTGGGTCTGCTGTTACTAAGCTGTGTGAAGCAGGGCAATGAACTTCATCTCTCTAGACCAGGCTTTCTTCACATGTGAACAGATATGATGGGAGCATAAATCTTCTTGAATTCCTGACTTCTGTAACAATGTTCTCCTGAGTCTAGCCTCTCATGTATCATATGTTCATTATTTTCAAAAGCTAAGAAATGGGAAAAGACACCATTTGAAAAGAGCTTAGTGTGACTCTATCCCTGTCCTAGTTGCTCATTCCTTCTCTTATTCACCAGTATTTGTTGAGTGTACACTTGTTTACCTAGTTAGCTTAGTAAAAATTGGTTACTGACTATGCAAAGAATCTATGTTGTCTTTAGTTTGCTCTGGCTGTATGTTGGTCTTTGGGAATATGGATGAGAAAGTAGATGTCTAGCATGTGTTCTGTTTATGGGTGACCTAGCAGGCCGCCTGATGAACAGGCTAGTGGTGGAGTATGTCCATTTGAGAACTCATTCTGCCCTACTTTTTTCAATCACAGCTGAAAATTTTTACCTTTTATGTTTCTTTTAGTTAAATGGAGAGTTTTGCTGGCTAGGTATTCTGTATTTCCTAGTGTTCGATATATTTGTTTCTGTTTAAGCACCAAGGGTTCTTGGCATTCAGTTTGAGTACTATTGTAAAAATAATTGTTGGCTACATACCCTGTAATATAAGCAAAAAAAAAAAAAAAAGTAACTATTGATCAAGATATCCATAGATCTAGTTCCGAGCTGAGATTGCAGGAGTGAAATAGGCATGAACAAAATTCTCTAGTATTGTCACAGAGGCAAAAGACTTAATCCCCTCACTAGAGAACTGTGTTTCACTAGCCTCTGGTTGGACCATTTGATGGAATTTAGAAGTGGTGCTATATGTGTTGTCTTTCAAGAAAAAACAATATACAGCATTGCACAAAATTAGGTTTACTGTCATAAGTACATGAAACAGTTCTTGTATGGTCACTTATTAATTATTGCATTATTTTCCATAAGAACAGCTATAAACCTATTATAGCCCTGTCCTATATTTGGAAATATAGATGCTTCATTTCTCATTTCTGAGTTGTTGGCTTTTCTGGTTTTCATTATGGATTAGCTTTTATGTCTTGTTTTCGTTGGGTTGGCCACAAAGTCCATTTAGTTTTTCTGTACGATGGCTCTGGTAGTGCTTGTTGTCTAACTTCATTTGAGACAATTTGGCTAGAATGTGACAGCTCTCAGATCAGTGTGTATTTAAAAAAACAAAATTGATGAGTTTTGGGGCATTTATTGTTGTATTGAAGATGGAAAAAAATTTGCAACATTTTCGGTGCATTAAGCTTTATTTGTTCAAGAAAGGAAAAAACACGACTGAAATGCAAAAAAAGGATTAGAGCAGTGTGTGGAGAAGGTGCTGTGATTTATTGAACATGGCAAAAGCAGTTTGCAAAGTTTCTTGTTACTGTTGATATTTTGGCTAAATAATTACTTGCTATGAGACTGTCTTATTCATTGGAGGCTATATTGCAGCACCCCCGGCCTCTACCCATTAGAAACCAATATTGGGAGATAACCAACATACTCAAAATATCCAAATTAATAAAGTTATTACTAAAATTAAAAACATATCTTTTATCCCTGGCTGGTAGCACAGTGGATAAGGTGCCAGCCTGCAAACCCAAAGGTCAAACCCTGGTTCGGTTCCCAGCCAGGGCACATAACCAGGTTGCAAGCCAGGTCTCCAGCCAGGGCTGTGCCTGGAGTCAGGTGAAAGGCAACCATACATTGATGTTTCTCTCCCTCTCTACCTCTCTCTCTGGAAATAATAAATAAAATCTTAAAAAATAGATATCTTTTTAGAAAAAAACAATGAACTTTTTGGTAAACACAATAGTAGGGGGAAGAAAAAGCATCCTATTGGCAGCAATACCATATGAATAGTATAAGAAATCACATGGAGTAAAGAAATTCTTCACCAAACCAAACAATCAAATAGATCCAGAGCATTTTATGGGTCAAAAAAAAAAAAAAAAGATTAAGAGAATTTTTTTTACTTTTTCTTCTGCTTGTGGGTTGCTGTATAGCTTTTCTACTTCAACTTCCCTTCTGTGATACCCACTGGCATAAGTACTTACAAAGTTGAGCATAAAAGCTGAGTAGGTACCTAATGAGACACATGGCTCCTCTCCAGCAGCCCTTCCACATTATAGCACATTAGGGCTCTTACAACCAGTCCCAGTTCAATCAAAGAAAAGCATTTGTCTTAAACATATTCCCAACTTTTATCCAAATTATTTATTTTCAGATCCCCAAAGATACTTGGCAACAGAGAAATATAATGTGCACTCACATTAACCCATCTTAAAAACACTTGGGGAGGCAGCGGGAGGTCCTGTAATCCCCAAATCAGTTCTCTCTGGGTTCTTGCTTCAGAAGAGAAAACATTTGGTTCATTTTGTGAAGGAAACAAACCGAGACCTTGCCTCATCTGCTTTGCCTTTTTTTCCTTAAAATTTCAGGGACCAACGGTGATGGTGTTTGGTTAAGTGAGAGGAGAAAGGCAACCCTAGGAATGCTCAAAATAATTCATGTCTTCTTGGAGAAACTAGACAAACCTTCTTGATCATGAACAATCTACCTTAGTCTAAGCGTAAATACTTTTATTTTACAAAACCCTCTTCTTACTCTTTCTATATGAATGTATACTCCCCAGTGAATTCAATTATTTTTATTGTGAACCCTTTTATCCCCCACAAAACATATACCATTCTTTATTTATTCATTCAACTCAGATTTTTTTCCAGTTTTGAAAATTGACATTCATCATTGTATAATATTTAAGTATAAAGCATGAAGGTTTGATTTATGTATATTGTGAAATGATTACAGTAGATTTAGTTAATACCCCCTATATAGCTACAATTTTTTAAAAATGAAAATTTTTTCCTTGTGATGAACACTCTGGTAACAACTTCCCTATATATCATACAACAGTATTAAACTATTGTCACCATGCTGTACATCACATCCTTAGTACTTATTTATCTTATAATTGGAAGTTTATGCTTTGACTACCATCCTCCCTTCACACCCTGCCTTAGGTAAACACTAATTTCTTCTGAGTTTGGGATTTTTTAAAAACAATCAGTTATTACACTTATAAGTTTGGGATTTTGTTAAAGATTCATAAGTTATTACACTTTGCATAATGCTTTCAAGATCCATCCATGTCACAAAATTTACTTTTTTTTTATTTTAATTTTAATTTTTTTAAATAAGATTTTATTTTTCAGAGAGAGGGGCACAGAGAGAGGCAGAGAGGGAGAGAGACATCAATATAGGGTTAAAAATTTATTTTTCAATTATAGTTTTGTATAGTTGACATACTAGTTATATGTATACAACATAGTCATTAAATACTTATACAAGGTCTGTCTGAAAAAAGTCCAGCCATTGTTAATATAAAGAGAATGATTTGTGCAACATTGATGTAACCTGGCAGCCAAGGAGAGTGGACTGGAATACACATACATGAACAATGATGACTTCACTACTAGTCACTGAGGGTGGCAGATGCCATTGAGTGAGCATGTGTACTGTATGGCTATCACATTCAAAATGACTGTGTGAGTCGAACATCAAATCTGCATCAAATTTTGCATTATGTTTGAACATTCCTCTGTGGAAACTATTCAGATGACTCAGAAGGCCACAGCTATTGCAACTGGTAACGGGCAGCTTCATCATGACAACATGCCCACTTGTGCATTACATCTTGTGCAGAGATTTTTGGTGAAACATCAAATCACCAGATGACTCAGCCCAGATTTGGCACCCTGCAACTTCTGGCTTTTTTCCAAAACTAAAATCACATTTGAAAGGGAAGAGATTTCAGACTGTCTGATGAGATTCAGGAAAATACAACCAGGCACCTGATGGTGATTGGAAGAACTGTGTGAGGTCCTGAGTAATTCAGGATTCAGTTTGTGGTTCTGAACCCTGTTTACCTTTTTCTTCCACTTCCAACCCTCTTTGTATCTTGCAACTCAGTTTGTTCTCTGTATCTGTAAGTTTGTTTCTGTTTAGTTTGCTCATCTGTTTTGGTTTTTATCCAATAGATTCCAAATATAAGTGAAATCATACTGCATTTGTTTTTCTGTCTCATGTTTTCATTTAGCACGATACCTTCTAAATCCATGTTATCACAAATGGCAAGATTTCATTCTCTCTTTTTATCTTAATCCCCACCTGAAGATACTTTCATTGATTGAGAGAGAGAGGAAGGGAGGGAGAGAGAGAGAAAGACAAAAACATTGAACTTTTGTGTCCCATATGCTACCTCGACTGGGGATAGAAACCTCAACCTAGGTATATGCCCTGACCAGGTATCAAACCTGCAACCTTTTGGCATATGGGCCAACACCCCAAACAACTGAGCCACTGACCAGTGAAAGATTCCATTCTTTTATATAGTTCAACAATATTTCCCTCTCTCTGTATGTACCACTTTCTCTTTATCCATTAGTCTATTGATAAATACCTAGATTTTTTCCATATCTTGGCTATTATAAATAATACTACAGTAAAAATTAGGAGGCGTATGCTCATATATTTTCTAATTAGTGTTTTTGTTTTTTCAGATAAATACCCAGAGGTGGGCTTATTGGTTTATAATATAGTTTTTTTGACTTTTTATGGAATCTTTACACTATTATCCATAGTGGCTGCAGCAGTTATTAATCCTACCAATTGTACACAAGGATTTTATTTCCTGGACATTCTCACCAGCATTTTTTCATTGTTGCTTTTCTGATAATTACCATTCTGACAGTTGTGAGTTAATAATGTAGCTTTGATTTGCAATTCCCTGATGGTTAGTGATATTGAACATCTTTTCCTGAATCTGTTGGCCATCTGTATGTCATCTTTGAAAAAAATATCTACTCAGAACATCTGTCCATTTTTTAATCTGTTGTTTGTTCTATGTTGAATTGTATGAGTTTTTTACATATTTTGGCTATTAACCCCTTATCAGATAAGTCATTTGTAAAAATATCTCCTAATCAGTAGGTTGCCTTTTTATTAATGGTTCCTTTTATAGTGCAAACACTTTTTAGTTTGATTTACTCTCATTTGTTCTAATACCAATGTAAAAGTGTTGCTATTGCCTATGTTTTCTTCTAAGAATTTTATGGTTCAAGGTCTCATAGGTCTCACATTTAAGTCTTTATTTTTGAGGATTCTTTTTTTTTTTTTTTTTTTTTTAATATGGAGTAAGAGAGTGGTCCAGTTTTCTTTTCTTTTTTTCATATATCTGTCTAGTTTCCCAACCCCATATATTGAAGAGATTATCTTGACTCCACTGTATATTCTTGCCTCCTTTGTTATAAAGCGACTGTATAGGTATGAGTTGTCTCCTGAGCTTTCTATTCTGTTCCATTGATCTATGTTGGCTGTTTTGTGCTAGCATACTGTTTTGATTACTATAGTTTCATTGTATAATTTGAAGTAAAGTAATATGACACCTCCAACTTTGTTCATTTTCTAGATGGCTTTGGACATCCAAGGTCTATTGTAGTTCCATGTAAATGGATTCTTTTTTCTAGTTATGTGAAAAATGCTATTGGCATTTTAATAGGGATTGCATTGCATCATTAGATGGCTTTGGATAATACAGACAATTTATTTATAGGTATGCTATTCTTTTTGATGCAGTTGTAAAAGGATTCTTTTCTTAATTTCTTTTTCTGTTAGTTATTAATGTATAAGATGCAACAGATTTCTGAATATTAATTTTATATTCCAGAATTTTCCCGAATTCATTTACTAGTTCAAATAATTTATTGGTGGGATATTCAGGGTTTTCTATATATAGTTTCATATCAACTGCAAATAGTTATATTTCTACCTTTTCAATTTGAATAACTTTCTTTTTTTTTTTTTTAACAATTTAACACCCCCAAAGAATTTATTTTTTTAAAAAGAAGACTCACCATGGTAGTTTACAATATTGTTTTCATACATGTATACTTGAAACCAAATTTAAAAAAATAACTGTTGTGACATTAAACAGTAACCTAATGAGCATTTCCACCCATGCTCCACAGTCTTCTGAAATCACCTCTGGTTCCAGGTCTCATAGCACAACTAGAGGAAAGGGCTTTCAAATTTTGTTTTTTCTCTACAATTCAGTCTTCAGCAACTCCTGTACTTTCTTCATGTTGTTGACAAGCAGAGCTGCATCCGCAGGTTCATAAGCATAGAGGCGATTTGAGTATCTCCCAGTGATGTTAGTTCTGACCATCAGGGATTGGTCAACAAACATAATTCTGGGGACATATTGGCCATCAGGAGAGAGGTGCTTGTCTGTTGTTTCATACACCAGGTTGAGGAGGACAAACTGCTCTGCCAATTTCTGGATTTCTTTATTTTCAGGTGAACACTTTCTTTAAAGTTTGAATGTGTGGGCATTCGTCCAAGTGATGAATAATCATCAAGGGTTTGTTGCTTGTCTTGGATTTGTACAAAGCTTCTTCATATGTCTGAGTCCAGATGAGTTGATCAACCTCTGGAGAGGGTCTGGGGCAGTTTGGGTGAGGGGACTTTGGTGTCCTTCTTATTTCTGGGTTTGACAGTGGTCTCTTTGGCCAGAGTGTATGAGAGGGCCACAAGGAGTAAGAAGGTGGGCACTGAGCACTTCTCCATCGCAAATCTGTCAGTGTGAGCCAGATAGCCTTGAGGTATCCAAGCTTCCCTAAATAACTTTATTTCTTTTTCTTATCTTGTTACTATGGTTAGGATTTCCAAAACTGTGTTGAATAAAGTGGTGAGAATCGGTATCTTCTCTTGTTCCTAATCTCAGGGAAACATATTTCAGCTTTTCACCATTGAGTATGAGTAACTATTGGTATGTTATATATTAAACCACTCTCCCACCACTGGAATAAAACCCACTTGATTATGGTGTATGAACTTTTTAATGTATTGCAGAAAATTGGTTTGCTAAAATATTGTAGAGGAATTTTGCATCATGTACATCATAAATTTTAGCCAGTAATTTCCTTTTTTGTAATGCATTTGTCTGGTTTTGGTATCAGGGTAATTCTGGCCTCATAGAATGACTTTGGGAACATTCCCTTTTTCTAATTTTTTCTGGGAATATTTTGGCAGTAGGTATCTCGTATATGGCCTTTATTATACTGAGGTAGCTCCCTCTATTCCCTCTTTGCTGAGTGTTTCTCTCATAAATGGGTGCTGGATTTTATCAAATGCTTTTTCAGCATGTAGTGATAGGATTGTATGCTTTTTCTCCTTTATTTTGTTTAACTGGCATATTACATTTATTTATTTGCAAATATTGGGCCATCCCCAAAATAACTCATGCTTGATCATGGATCTAGATTGCCAATATTTTGTTGAAGATATTAGCATCTATGTTCATCAGTGATCTTGGCCTGTAGTTTTCTTTTTTGGTCGTGCCATTACCTGGTTTTGAAATTAGGATAATATTGGCCTCATAAAAAGCATTTGGGAGTCTTCCCTCTTCTTGAATTCTTTGGAATAGTTTGAGAAAGATAGGAATTAGGTCTTCTTTAAGTGTTTGCCAAAATTCACCTGTAAAGCCATCCAGTTCAGGGCTTTAGTGTGCTGGGAGTTTTTTTTTATTGCTGCTTCAATTTCACTAATTGTTATATCTATTCAGGCTTTCTATTTCTTGTTGATTCAGTTTTGGAAGATTGTATGTTTCTAGAAATTTATCCATTTCATGTAGGTGTCCAATATTTTAACACATAGCTGTGTTTAGCAATTTCTTAAAATCCTTTGTGTTTTTTGATATCAGTTGTTACTTCTTCACTTTCATTTCTGATTTTATTTATTTGGGTCCTCTCTTTTTTTCTTAATGAGTCTGATAAAAAGTTTGTCAATTTTGTTTAACTTTTCAAAGAACCAGCTCCTGGGTTTATTGATCCTTTTAATTGTTTTTGTTTGGTTTTTAGTCTTTGTGTCATTTAATTCTGCATTGATCTTGATTATTTCCTTTGTTTTACTTGCCCATGGGCTTTGTTTGTTGCTGTTACCCTAGTTCTTATAGATTTAGGGTTAGGTTATTTATTTGAGATTTTTCTATCCTCTTTTGGTGGGCCTGTATTGCAATGAACTTCCCTTTCAGGATTGCCTTCACTGTGAACCCCATAAGTTTTGGGTTGTTGTATGTTCATTTTCATTTTTTTCTAGATATTCTTTGATTTCATCCTTGATCTCACTGTTAACCCATTCATTATTTAATGTATTTACATATTTAATGTATTTGAATGTTTTTGAGTTTTTTCCTTGAGGTGGTTTTCTAGAGTCAAGCCATTATGATCTGAAAAGATGCTTGATGTGATTTCAATGTTCTTGAACTTGTTGAGGCTTGTTTTGTGTTCTACCATATAGTTTATCTTTCAAAATAATCCATGTGTATTTCAAAAGAATGAATATTTTGCTTCTTTGGGTGAAATACTCTATAAATATCAATTAACACCATTTGTTTGAGTGTCGTTCAATGCTACGATATCCTTGTTGATTTTTCGTTTGAATGATCTACCCATTGTTGATAGTGGGTGTTAAAAATCCTCTACAATGACTGTATTATTGTTGATCTTTTTCTTAAAGTCCTCCAAGATTTTCCATTTATATTAGGTGCTCCTAGGTTGGGTACATATATGATTACAAGGGTATGTCCTCTTGTTGGGGTATTCACTTAAGTATTATGTAATAATCTTCATTGTCTTTTGTTACGGCCTTTATTTTGAAGTCTACTTTATCTTCAACGTATAAGTATTGCTACCCCAGCTTCTTTTCACATCCATTTGCTTGGAATACTTTTTCCTCCCTTCATTTGCAGCCTATGTAGATCTTTTGTTCTGAGGTGGGACTCTTTAGATAGCATATATGAGGGTCGTGTTTTCTTTTTCATTCCTCTGTCTTTTAATTTGAACATTTAATCTATTTACATATAAAGCTATTATTGATAGATATCTATTTATTGCCATTTTCTCCTTTATACCTGTGTTTGATTTCTTTATTTCTTCTTCTTAAAGCAGTCCCGTTAGCATCTCTTGCAATCCTGGATTGGTGGACATGTACTATTTTAGTGTTTTTTGTTTGTTTGTTTGTTTTGCTGGGAAGCTCTTTATTTTACCTTCCATTTTAAATGAGAGCCTTGCTGGGTAGTCTTGGTTGCCAGTCTTTGCTTTTCATTATTTGGAATATATTGTATTATTCCCTCTGGCTTGTTGTATTTCTATTGAGAAATCAGCTGATAGGTTTATTGGAGTTCCCTTGTATATTACTAGCTGCTTCTCCCTTGGTGCCTGCAAGTGATTCTTTCATTGTTTTTAAATTTTGCCATTTTAATTATGATGTGTCTTGGAGTGGGCCTCTTTGGGTTCATATTGATTGGAACCCTTTGTGCTTCCTGAACTTGTGTGACATTTTTCCTTACCAAGTTAGGGAAGTTTCTATCATTTTTCCAAACAGGTTTTCTAACCCTTGATCCTTTTCTTTTTCTTCTAATGTCCCTATGATGTGTATATTACATTTCATGTTATCCTGAAGCTTCCTTAAACTCTCTTCATTCTTTTTGAATCATTTTTTGTTTTGTTTCATTGCTCTGATGAATTTTTTTCCCTACCTTGTCTTCCAGCTAACTGATTCAATCCTTTGTTTCATCTAGCCTGATTTTATTTCCTTCTAGTGTATTTTTCATTTTTTCTGGTTATTATTCATAGTTTCTATATCCTTTTTCATGTTGATTTAGTTCCCATTAAGTTCCTTATAGCTTCCATAACATTTCTTGTAGTTTTCACTGAGTTTCCTGAGCATCCTCATAATCAATATTTGATGTCTATGTCATAAATTGCTTGCTTCAGTTTCTGGGGAGTCTTAGCACCTTTTCTGGGGAGTCTTCCATTCCTTTTGTTGAGGGTTGTTTTTGTTTCCATTTTAGATGACTTTTTTTGTTTGTTTCTGCATATCAGATTGATCTGCTTTGGGTCCCTATTTTCATGTGGTGGCCTTCTGTGGTAGGAGACCTGTGGAACTCAGTGGTGCAGTCCCCTTGATCTCCTGTGCTGGATACTCTAGAGATTCCCTTTATGCTATTTCTGTGGGCTCTCTTATTGTACTTGTTTTTGGTTGCTGTTGGCTCATTTGTTGGTGGGTTCTTCCCTCTGACTGGCTGGCTGAGACTCATACCATATTTTGTATGCTGTTGTACAGGTGTCGCCAGTACAAAATAAAACAACCCAGCAAATAAAACTCACAGCAACAGAAATCCCCCTAACCACAACTGCAATAGCAACAACAAATGAGCAAATATTAATAAAAGTGGAAAGAGTGAAAATATTAAGGAAAAAGAATATAAGATGACTAACAAGAAATATTTTGAGAGGGTAGAAGGAGACATAATAAGAGTAGGAAATAGAAAAACAAGGTGAAGAAAGGGAGAAAAAAATTACAATGTAAATGAAAAGAGAGGGAAGAAGGCAAAATGGACTAAGAAAAGGCAAAGAATATGAGGTATAAAATTAAAAAATAGTGAAAAATAGGAACAAATTTGAAGAAAACCACCACAGCAATATCAATAATAAATGAGCAAAAATTACTAAAGGGGGAAGAGAATAAGAATATTATAAGAAGGAAAAAGAAAAAATTATATGTCTAAAGGAAAGAAAAGTGATTTTGAGATGATAGAAGGAGGAACAAATAAGAAGGAGTAGAAGCTAGGATAAGAGAAGTAAATATAAAATTTTAAATGAAAATAAGAAAGGATAGGAGGAAGGCAAAATGGAATAGGACAGGAGAACAGTAAAGTTTGAGATTTCAAATGTAAAAATAGTAAATATCTTGGAATAAAATTGAGGAAATGTAACAACAACCAAAACATCGATGCAAATGAGCAAAGATTAATAAAGGTGGAGAGAGAATAAGGCTATTATAAGAGAGAAAGAAGGTGAGATGAGTAATGGCAATAAAAATAGTTTTGAGAGGCTAGAGGGAGGAGAAATAATAAGAGTGAGAAATAGAAACAAAGCATAGAAAGGAAAAAATTTTAAATCAAAACTAAGAAAGATAAGGCAAAATAAAGTAAGAGAATGGAGGAGTAAAAGAGATTGGAAATAAAACTGAAATTTTTAGAAAGTGAAATAATAGGAACAAAATTGAAGAAAAATGTTTAAAAGCTATGCATGGGGGAAAATAATGCAAATAAGGGAAAAAACAAGGTGGAATCTCAGCATAGTCTAGTGTTTGCCACTCTCTTCTCCTTCTCAATCTGTCCCTGGTCATGGCAGATGGTGCCCAAGTTTAGCCCTAAGCAGCCTATTTGGGCTACAAGCGACCCACAGTCTGTGGTTGTCTCCTTTAATCCTGGCCAGTCCTTATGGTTCTGCCCTGACAGTTTTCCATCAGCACAAGGCCCAGGGGTGGTTCCTCTAACATCCAACAGCACCGCAAATAACACTTCCACCTGCCTCCAGAGGGGTGGGATTCCTGTATCATCCCCAGGACATGCCATTGAGTCTTCAGGGAAGATGGTGGCTGTTTTCCCTTTCCCCACACATCTTGGCTTGTCCCAGATGATTTCCAATAATGTATGGTTTCTGATGAATTAGCTCTCATGTGAGAGGCCAGTCTGTAAAAGCGTCAGCTCTTTCCTGCCTGGCACTGATGGCAGCTCTATACAAGAGCTGAGGCTGGGCAGGCCCCGGAACATCCCATGCAGTGCCTGTCTAATCTCTTTGCTCTGCAGGTTTCGGTGGATTTCCAGGAACCAGCATAGCCTGTAGCATACGATAACAGTTCAGAAAATGGCCCTTTTAGAGAGTCTCCTTTCCCCTGCAGATATGCACCCAGCAGGAGGTTTCTCAGCTTGGCCTCACTGTTCTGCAAAGCCTGCAACCTCATGGGTGAGGGTTGGGCATACCTGCCTGTGAGGGGACCTACCTGGCTGCCAAAAATCTCAGGGATTCAGTCCTTGCTCCTCTAGTTCCCAGCCCGCTGCTTTCAGACCTGAACTCTCTGTTCTCTGCAGTTCCCTGCTGGGTGGGATCCCACAGTCCCTTCACCATGCCCCTTTCTGTTCCTCATGCCCAGCTGGGTTCAGTAAGGACAACCTACACTTTTCATCTGGTTTCTTGCTGGCAGAGCCACTGAGCACACTTGTGCAGAATCCCTGCCCAGCCACACTGCAGCTCCCCTTTCAGAAAGTCTCCATGTGGCACTCACACTGTAGTGCTGAGCCACTGACCAGTTGTTTACACACTCCCCCTCCCCTCAGAGCCAAATGTCTCTCTCAGTCCAGGCTGGCCATAGCCTGTCAGTGCCTCTGGTAGTTTAAGGAGATGGTTTCTCTCTGGAACTCTCCTGTTTGGCGCTGCAGCTATGGACATGCTGCTCGCTGTGTGTGTACAGTCTGAGTCTCCCAGACTCTGTATATTTTCTCAAGTCTCACCTGATTAGGGTTGGAGGTTGCCTGGGTGGGACCAGGGTCCCTGCCCTGGGAGGGGAGGCAAACACTAAGCTGTTTTCTCTCTGATCTATCCTCTGCTGCAGGTGCCTTGCACAGGGTATTTCCACCTCAATTTATAAAATCTTTCTGGGCAGTGCAAAGCATCCTCTATACTCGTTGGCTTTAAAAATTTATAATCAACTGAGATTCCATTGACTGTTCAGGTCCTTTGTTGGAAGATCAGCTGAAAATCAGTGCTGGATGAGCAAGTGAGCTCATCTTCCACCTACTTGGCCTCCATCTTCCATTCCCTTCTTTATTATTTCTTATTTGCTGTGGCATAGTTCTTTTTCTAGTTCCTTTAGTTGTAAAGTTATATCTTTTCATGAGAATTTTCTTATTTTTTGAGGCAGGGCTGCATCACAATGAATTTTCCTCTTAGTATTGCTTTCTGCTGTTTCCGTTGATTTTGGACATTGTGTTTCTATCTTCATTTTTCTCAAGATATTTTTTATTTCATCCTTGATTTCTTTATTAACCCATTTATGGTTTAGTAGTACACATTTGTGTGTTTTTTTCTGGTTTCACAATATTGTGATCAAAAGATACTTGGTATGATCTCAAAATCTTACTAAATTTATTGAAACATTTGTGTGCGTGTGTCCTAATTTGTGACCTGTCCTGGAAAATGTTCTACGTGTGCTTGAAAAGTATGTGTACCCTGCCCTGGCCAGGTAGCTACTTTTATTTTATTTTGCTTTATGTATTTAGGTGTTCCTACATTGTGTGCATAGGTGTTTACAAGACATATCCTATTGTTGGATGGAAATCTTTATTGTTACATAATGCCCTTGTTTCCTGTTACAGCCTTTGTTTTAAAGTCTGTTTTGTCTGATAGAAATAATGCTATTCCAGCTTTTGTTTGTTTCTATTTACATGAAATATTTTTTTTCATCCCTTCACTTTCAGTCTGTGTCTTCTGATTTGGAGCATCTTGGAAGCTGTATATGTACAGGTGTTGTTTTATTACTCATTAAGCCCATTCTCTGTGTTTTGATTGGAGCATTTAGTGCATTTACATTTAAGGTAATAATTGATAGGTATGTAGTTATTGTCATTTTGTCAATTGTTTTCTGGTTGTTTTTTTGTTTTTTCTTCTCTTGTTCTCTTATACATTGATGACTTTCAGTAGTGGTTTATTTCTATTCCTTTCTATTTTTCTGTGTGTATCATATGTTTTTGGTTTATGTACCATGAGATTCGGGTACATAAAGCTATGTTAATAGCAGTCAGTTTAAGTTAATGATCTCTTAAGTTCAAACACTCTCAGAGCACTACATTTTTTACTCATTTCCAGTGTTTATGGTTTTGTCATTACATTTTACATGTTTTGTGGGTGTCTACCTTAGTCTATTATTGCATTTACACATGATCTTACTTTGTTCTTTAGCCCTCAGACTAGCTTTATAATTGGCAGACCCACTACTTTTACTGTTTGCCTGTATTAGTGATTTTTTTCTTTTCTGTATTTTTAAATGTATAGTTCTGGCAATTTCTTTCCCTCTTAAGGAAATCCCTTTAACAATTTTTATAATGCTGATTTAGTAATAATGAATTTCTTTAGCTTTTGCTTGTCTGGAAAATGTTTAATGTTTCTTTAAATTCTGAATGATGGTAACCTTTCTTGGTAACATATTCTTAATGGTAAGTTTTTCCTTTCGTCATTTTGAATATATCAAGCCATTCCTTCTGACCTGCAAAATTTGTTGGAAAATCTGCTGATAGTTCTAAGGAGGCTCCCTAAACGTAAATATTTGCTTTTCTCTTGATGATTTTAAGGCTCTCTCTTTATCTTTAATCTTTGGCATTTTACCAATAATGTATCTTGTTGTGGGCCTTTTGGGGTTCATATTTTTTTGAGACTCTCTGCTTCCTAGGCTTGAATGTCTATTTCCTTTACTAAAATGGAAAGTTTTTAGTTACTAATTTTCACATAATATTTTTATCTCTTTTTTCCTCTGGGACCCCTATGATGCAAATGTTAATATTTTGTTGTTGTTGTTCTTGTAAAGTTTATCTTTATTATTGACTATGCTGCTATAGTTGTCCCAATTTCTTTCCCCTCTGACCAGCACTGCCCTTCCCGCAAGCAATCCCACCCCTCTTAGTTCATATCCATGGGCCATGCATGTAAGTTCTTCAGCTTTACCTTTTCCTGTACTGTTCTTAACATCTCCCTACACCATTTCCCCCTTCTCTCCTTAACCCCTACCAGCTGATAACCCTCCCAATGATCTTCATACCTGTCTATGATTCCGATCCCATTCAAGATGTTTTCTTAATTTGTTTTTGTTTTTATTTTAGATCCTGTTGTTGATAGTTGTGAGTTTGTTGTCATTTTAACATTCATAGTTTTGATCCTCTTTTTTTTAAAATAAATCCCTTTAACATTTCATCTAATAATAACTGGTGATGATGAACTCCTTTAGCTTTACCTTGTCTGGGATGCACTTTTCCTGCCCTTCCATTCTAAATGATAGCTTTGCTGGATAGAGGAATCTTGGTCTTTGCTTTTTGCCAGGCCCTTCTTGCCTGCAAAGTTTCTTTTGAGAAATCAGCTGATAGTCTTAAGGGAACCCCTATGTAGGAAACTCTCTTATTTTTTCTAGCTGTTTTTAAGATTATCTTTTTCTCTTTAACTTTTTGCATTTTAATTACAATATGTCTTCATGGGATCCTTTTGGGGTCTAACTTGTTTGGAACTTTCTGTGCTTTCTGGACTTTTATTTCCTTCACCAAATTTGGAAAATTTTTCTTCATTATTTTTTCACGTAAGATTTCAATTTCTTGCTCTTCCTCTTCTCCTTCTGGCACCCCTTTGATTTAGATACTGGCATGTTTAAAGTTGTTCCAGAGGTTCCTATGCCTCTCCTTGTTTTGTTTTATTTTGTTTCAATTCCTGTTTTCCCATTCTGTACCGGTTAATTGTTTATTTCTTCCTTATGTTCCAAATCATTGATTTGAACCTCAATTTTCTTCCCTTTATCCTTGGTTTCATGTGGAGTTTTCTTCATTTCACAGAGCCTCACCTTCACTTCTTCCATTCTGCATTTGCTGTACTTAAGTATATCTATCAAGTCTGTGAGCATCTTAATCACCTGCATTTTGAACTCTGTGTCTGTTAGGTTAGCTGTCTTTTCACTCAGTTCTCCCAATGGCACCTTGATTTGCTCCCTCTTTTGGGCCATACTTTTCTGTCTCCTCAGCTTGACAGCTTTCTGTGTTTGCCACTGTGTCTTAGGTAGCTCTGTTGCACTTGTTATAACTTAAGAGGTGGAGCCTTAGGGACTTGTCAGTGTGTGGTTATCAGTTTCACCCTGTTTTGGTGCTGCATGTGGGGAAGAGGTCTTAGAGGAAACAATGCCTCTTGCCCATTGAGACTGGCAGTTTCTTCTTCCTCCCCAACCCTCCCCCTGCCCCGCAGTTTTCATAGTCAGAAGTAATATGGCTCTATTCACCCCGGTGCTGGAGCCCTGGGCTGCACAGTCTGGCCCCAGAACCGCCTCCCAGGTTTAAATGTATGACTGCAGCCCTGGCTGGTAGCACAGTGGATAAGGCGCCGGCCTACAAACCCAAAGGTCACTGGTTCAATTCCCCAGCCAGGGCAAATAACCAGGTTGCAAACCAGGTCTCCAGCCAGGTCTGTGACTGAAGGCAGGTGAAAAGCAATCATACATTGATGTCTCTCTCTCTCTGCCTCTATCCCTTCCCCTCTTTCTAAAAATAATTAACTAAAATCTTTAAAATAAATAAATAAATAAATGTATGACTGCACCTTTCACAGCTGCCTCAGTCCCCCGGCCACTGCCACAGCTTCTGGCTCTGTTTTTTCTGGCACTGGAACCATGGGCTGCGCAGTCTGGCCCCAGATTTTTTCCTAGCTTCAAATATGTGACTACAATTTTTGCTGTGGCCTCAGCTCTGGTGCTGCCTGGCCGGTCTCCTCCCTGGCTTTGCCCCTCCTACCTGTCTGGCTGAGTATTTCTTTACCTCTTCATTTGTTGCACATTCATGTAGCTCAATTTTCTGAAATTTCTGCATTGTTTTTAGTTAGTTTTGAGATACATGTAAATTTCTTATAGTTGTGAGGGAGACGTAGCATGTTTACCTACACCTCCATCTCAGCTACAAGTCCCAAAGATCCATTAAACTATCCTCAATTTTTTTAATTGGTTTTTCTTTCTTACCTTTAAATTTTTCTTTCTTTATTTATTGTTAAGATTTTATTTATTATTTCCTGGGAGAGAGGAAGGGAGAGAGACAGAGAGGGAGAGAAACATCAATGTATGGTTGCCTTTCACTTGCCTCCAGCTATGGACCTGGCTGGAGACCTGGCTTGCAACCTGGTTATGTGCCCTGGGTGGGAATTGAACCAGTGACCTTTGGGTTTGCAGGCGTAGGCCTTATCCACTGTGCTACCAGCCAGGTCTTTTTTACCTTTTTGATGGTGATTTTTACTGTCTTGTCTTTCGGATTGCTATGAATTTTTCTGTATCATCCAACACGCTTTTGATTTTTCATTTCAGAGTTTGCATTCCTCAGTTCTGATTGGTTCTTTTTATATTTTCTGTCTCCTTGCTAATGTTTTCAGAGTTCATCTATTCTACTTCTTAGTTTGTTGAATATCTTTATAACCATTATGTTTTATCTGATATATTGTTTCTCTTCATTTTAATTAGAACTTTTTCTGGTATTTTGGCCTGTTCTTTTTATTTGATGCAATTTTCTGTCTCCCCAGTTTGTCTCTCTGTGTTTCTGTGTTAGGTAGGTCTGCTACATCTTCCAGTCTTGAAATAGTGACCCATGTATAAGGTGTCCTGTGGAGCCCAGTGATAGAGCTCCCCCTGGTCACCACAGTTTTCCTCTGTGGGGTTATGTGTGTCCTCCTTTTCCAGTCATGGTATGATTGATGCAGACACATAAGTTGATGGGCTTGACCCTCTCATGCTGATTGGCTGTGAGGACTAGCCATGACTGTAGGGTATGAGGTTTGTGTAGTATTAGTTGCATTGTCCCCTTTTTAATTTATCTTGTTGATTGAGTCCGCTCTCTTTTCCCTGGTTAGTTTATCTAAAGGTTTGTTGATTTTGTTTATCATTTCAAAGAGCCAAATCTGTTTGGTTAATCTTCTCCATTGTTTTTCTGTTCTGTATCATTTATCTGTGCTCTAGTTTTTATTGTTTCCTTCCTAATAACAACTTTGGGTTTGTTTTGTTTTTCTTGTTCTAGCTTTTAAAGTGTAGAATTAGATCATGTAACTGGGCCTCTTAATTTAGGTGTTTATTGTTATAAACTTTCCTCTCAGAACAGCTTTGGCTGCATCCTGTAAGGTCTAGTATGTTGTGGCATTTTTTGTTTTGTTTGTATCAAGAAACTTTTATTTTCCCTTTAATTTCTTCTTTGATCTATTGGTTGTTCAACAGAGTGTTAACTTCCATATATCCATAAATTTTCCAGTTATCCTCTGGTTATTGAATTTTAGTTACATGCCATATGATCAGAGAAGATGTTTTGAATAATTTCAGTCATTCTAAATTTGCTAACATTTATTTTGTGGACTAACACATAATCTATCCTAGAAAATGTTCCTTGTGCGCTGAGAAGAATGTGTATTCTACTAGTGTTGGATAAAAGTTTTGGTATGTGTCCTTATAGCCAGGTGGTCTATAATGTTGTTCAAATTACTGTTCCCTTATTGGTTCTTTGTCTCAATGATCTACCCATTGTTAAATAGGGAGTATTAAAGTTCCCAGTTTTTATTGTACTGCTGTTTATTTCTCCTTTTTAGCTCCATTTTTGCTTTATATGTTTAGATGCTCTGATGTTGGGTGCATAAATATTTACAATTGTTATGACTTATTGATGTTTAGACTCCTTTATCATTTTAAAATTACCTCTTTGTCTCTTTTTAAAATCTGTAGGTCAAACTCTTTATTTTATCTGATAGAAATATAGCTACAGCTGCTTTTTGGTGGGGGCAAGGTGTTATCATTTGCTTGAAATATTTTTCCATCCCTTTATTCTGTCTCTGTGTATCCTGAAGACAAACATGATTTTTTGGAGGTAACGTATTGTCAGATCTTGATTTTTTGTTTTTTAAAATTCATTCAGTCATTCTGTGTATTTTGATTGGATAACTTAATCCATTTACATATAAAGTGAATATAGGCAAGGACTTGCTATTATCATTTTAATTGTTTTCTAAGCTCTGTTGTTTCCTGTTCCTTAATCTGCTACCTTTTAAAAAAGTGTTTTGATGCCTTTGATATTAGTATGCTTTTGCCTTCTTTATCTGTTGTTTTAGTGTAATTACTGTAGGTTTTTCCCTTGTCACCGTGAGGCTTACATAAAACAGCTTAAAGTTATAACACTTTATTTTAAGCTAATAACAACTTTAATTGGTATTCCTATAGTTCACACATTTATTTCTCTTCCTCCTTATCTTTTAGGTTTTTGCTATTATATTTTTATATTGTGTAACTAATAACAGATTACTATAATTATTTTACTATATGTATACTTAATATTTAAATTAGAATTCTAAATGAATTATGTACCGCCCTTACTATATTATAGAATCTAACTTTGACTATATATTTATCATTACCATTAAGTTTTGTGCTACTTCTTATGTTTTATGATGTTAATTAGCATCTTTTTGCTTCCCTTTACCATTTCTTGTAAGGCAGGTATAGTGGAAATGAATTCCCTCATGTTTTAGTTTTTTCAGGAAAGTCTTTATCCCTCCTTCATTTCTGAAGGACAGATTGTCAAGGTATAGAATGCTTAGTAAACAGTTTTCTTTTTTCTTTCAGTATTTTTAACATGTCTTTTCATTCTTTCTGGCCTGAAAATTTTCTTTTGAGAAATCTGCTAATAATCTTATGAGGACTCCCTTGTATGTAACCTCTGTTTCCTCTTCCTGCTTTTAAATTCTCTGTCTTTGACTTTTGATAATTTAATTATAGTGCATCTGAGTAGCCCTATTGGGTTTAACCTGTTTTGTGTCTTTTGAGACTCATAAATCTAGGTTTTAATTTCTACACTCGAATTTGGGAAGTTTCATTATTTTAAATATATTTTCTTTCCCTCTCTATTTTTTATTTCCTGAAATTCCATAATGCAAATATTTTTTTCTTTTCATTATGTTTCATAATTTCCTTAGGCTCTCTTTACTATTTTTTAGGTTTTTGTTCCTCTGACCAGATAATTTCAAATATCCTATTATACAGGTTACTGATTCTTTCTTTTGCATGGTCAATTTTTTTTTCTTTTTTGTCATTTAAAGCTTGATTTTATAAAAACAAAATGGTATTTTTAAGAATTCTGTATCACCAAAATTTGAACAGTAGAAATAGCAATAGCTTTGTAAGGGTAAATTATATACATTAAGTCAAATAATTAGAGTTTTTTTTCAATATGGAAACTATAGAAATGGCAAATGGACCTAATAGTAATATTTGTTATTGTGGATTATGAATTACTTTAGCAACTAAATGAAAATTCCTTCTGAAGAGTCAAACTTCTTTTGCTGTGTTTCATATTTACCTATATTCTGAGTCAAGCTACTTGACCAAAAGGTCTGGATTACAAAGGCATTTAGCTCTATTTTCCCATCTAGTTATGACATTCAAAGTGCTAATGTCATCTGCTGGTTCCCTTTTGAACAATATGCAAGAAATTATGTCAACTCTATGGAAAGTCAAACACATACAAAAAAAAAAAAAAAAAAAAATGGAATAATGCACAGCTCAGTAAAGTATAATGTTAAGTTTACCCCAACTAAAAATCAATGAACTACATCATTAACTATAGTTGACCTGGTTTCAGGAAATAAATTTGAGGATTACATTTTTATTCTCAACTCATCTTTAGTCAAGGCCTTGTTTCCATGCCTCTGGTTCTTTGGCTTATTTGTTGTTTGTTTGTTTGTTTTGTTCATTAGTTTCTTATATTAAGTGAGATCATATGGTATTTGTCCTTCACCATCTGGCTTATTTCACTAAGCATATACTCTTCAGTTCTATCCACACTATTGCCAAAGGTAGGAGTTCTCTCTTTCTCTCTCTTGAATAGTAGTCCATTGTGTAAATATACCAAAGTCTTTTGATTCATTTATCCACTGATGGGCATGTAGGCTGCTTCCAGCACTTGGCTGTTGTAAGTAGCACTGCTATGAATGTAGGGGTACATAGGTATTTCTGAATGGGTGTTTCTGGATTCTTTGGGTATAATCCTAGCAGTGGGTTCACTGGGTCATAAGGCAGTTTGATTTTTAGTTTCTTGAGGAAATTCCATACTGTTTTCCACAGTGGCTGCACCAGTCTGCATTCCCACCAACAGTGCACTAGGGTTCTCTTTTCTCCACATCCTCCCCAGCACTTGTTGTTTGTTTTTTTTTTGTTAATGATGGTCATTCTGACAGGGGTGAGGTGGTATCTCTTTGTGGTTTCAGTTTGCATCCCTCTGATGACTAATGATATCGAGCATTCTTTCTCTGTTTTTTTAAAATTTATTTATTGTTGCTGTATTACAGTTTTTCAGTTTTCCCCCATTGCTCTCCCCTACACACCCCCTCCATCCCCTCTCCTACTGTCAATCCCTACCTTTATGTCCATGTCCATGGGTCTTTCACATTAACTTCATGACTTAAATCCTTTCCTTTCTCCTCCTCCCTTTCACCCACCCCTCTAGTCATTGTCATTCTGCTCCTTTTTGCCCCATGTCTCTGGTTATATTTTGTTTGTCTGTTTGTTTTGATCATTAATTTTCTGTATTAGCTGAGATCATATGGCATTTATTTTTTGCTACCTGGCTTATTTCACTAAGCATGATACTCACAGCTCCAACTATACAATTGTAGAAGGTAGGAGTTCCTTCTTCCTTTTTGCTGCATAGAACTCCATTGTGTAAATGTATCACAGTTCTTTGATCCATTCATCCACTGATGGACAGTTGGGTTGTTTCTAGCATTTGGCTATTGTAAATAGCACTGCTATGAACATAGGGGTGCATAGTTTCTTCTGAAGTGGTGTTTCAGGATTCTTTAGGTATAATCCTAGCAATGGACTTGCTGGGTCATAAGGCAGTTCTATTTTTAGTTTTCTGAGGAATTTCCATACTGTTTCCCATAGTGGCTACACCAAGTTTGCATTCCCACCATTGCAGTAGGGTTCCCTTTTCTCCACATCCTCTCCAGCACTTGTCGTTTGTTGATTTGTTTTATGATGGCCATTCTGACCAGTGTGAGGTGGTATCTCATTATGGTTTTAATTTGCATCTCTCTGATGGCTAATGATGAGTATTCTTTCATATGCCTAGGGGCCCTACGTACGTCCTCCTCAGAGAAGTGTGTGTTCAGGTCCTTTGCCCATTTTTAAAATTGGGTTGTCTGTCTGTCTTGTGTTGAGTCATATAAGTTCTTTATATATTTTGGAGATCAAACCCTTATCTGAGGTATCAATGGCAAACACATTTTCTCACAGGTTGGTTCCCTTTTCATTTTGCTGATGTTTTCTTTAGCTGAGCAGAAACTTTTTAGTTTGAATGTAGTCCCATTTGTTTATTTGTTACTTTATTTCCTTTGTCCTGGGAGAAGTATCATTGAAAATATTGCTGCAGGGGATACCTGAGATTTTACTGCCTATGTTTTCTTCTAGGATTTTGATGGTAGAGTGGCTTATGTTTAAGTCTTTTATCCATCCTGAATTCATTCTGATGTTTGGGGGTCTAGTTCCATTTTTCTTTCCATATCCCTGTCCATTTCTGCCAACACCCCTCATTGAAGAGGCTGTTTTCACCCCATTTTATGTTCCTTCCCTTTGTCAAATATTATTTGACTATAGAAACCTGGATTTATTTCTGGGTTGCCTATTCTGTGCCATTGATTTATATGTCTATTTTTATGCCAGCACCAGGCTGTTTTGATTACAGTGGCTTTGTAATATAGTTTGCTATCCAATATTGTGATTCCTCTTCATGCTTCTTTTTCAAGACTGTTGTGGCTCTTCAGGTTTGTTTTTGCCTCCATATAAAATTTTTAAGTATTTGTTCTAGATCTGTGAAATATGTCATTGGTATTTTAATAGGGATTACATCGAATCTATAAATGACTTTGGGTAGTATAGCCATTTTAATGATGTTATTCTTTCCATCCATAAACATGATATATGTTTCTATTTATTTGTATCTTCCTTGATATCTTTCTTCAGTGTTCTGTAGTTTTCCAAGTATAGTTCTTTTATCTCTTTGGCTAAGTTTATCCCTAGGTACTTTATTTTTCTTGTTTCTAGAGTAAATGGGATTTTTTTCTAGTTTCTATCTCTGATGTTTTATTGCTGGTATATAAAAATGTCCTTGATTTCAGTTATTAGAGTTTTATTATCTTTGGTGGTATCATATTACCCAATTTTCAAATCCTTGATTCCTTACATTGGTATATAAACATTTAAGTAATCAGGCTGCTCTTTCTGACTTTACAGGCTTAATTTGTCATCGACAGATTTTCACAAGTCTGCTCAGTTTGGGTTTCTGGGTGTGTCTGTTGACAGTATCCTTGAGCACATGGGTCTGCTTATTATGGTCTATTTTGGGGAAAGGCAACTGTTTGAGTTCTGTAGTTGGGGATAGGGAGGTGTGTAACTGGTTGAGAATAGTTGGATGGAATTGCTACCCAAATGAGACTATTGAATGCATACAAGCTGGTAGGGACTAGGTTCTATACTCAGTAGTAGATGAGGCTGTGAATTAACTTCCTCACTGTGGCAGGGCAGCAGGACAGGACCCAGGACCTATATAGCCCCTTATTTGGAGAATCTAATCAAGCAAGGATGTGCACCGTATTCCTTGGTCACATGAGGCCACTGGTTTTGCCCTACAGATGAGGAAACCACAGGTTGTGCTTCTATTCAAGTGCCACATGAATACATAAGACTGTTGAGTGGGTTGTATAGCTGCCCACGTGCTCTGGGTAGGTTTCCCTGTTGGACAGACTGAAGGCTGTTTTCAGTGGTGAATGGGGTATGAATCAATGTGAGTACAGTGGGAGACACAGCCCTCAAACTGGTAAAGTTCCTTGTTGTCTTAAGCCAACTTATACCTTAAGTACCCTGGCTAAACAGGACCACTGGCTTTGCTCTGTGAACTATCTGCTATCCCTGCCTACCCCTTGACTAGAGCATTGCTGTCTAATGCAGTTTCTCAGTGTGCTCATCAGCCCTTCTGGTCATAGGGGTCTGGGAGACACTCTTCACAGCAGGTAGGGCTACGTCTCAGCTCCTTTGCCTGGGCAGGGTGGGGAGGGGCTATTTTAAGCCTCCCAATTTTTTCCATAACTGGCTTTCCAATCAGGAGGGCCTGGGAACTACCCTCAGCCTCAATTAGGAACTAATCGATTGCCCTGCATGAGTATAACAGGGACGCACCCTATGCCCAGTCCTGGCTTTGCCCTGGGTGCAATGAGATCTGCCTGGCTGCCTGTTGGCTTGAGCATTTCAGAGTTACACCACTTCCAGGTGGGCCTAAGGAATCATTCTTCCAGGTGGGCCAGGCTGCGATTCAGCTCCATTTCTGAGCATGAGCAAAACACCTTTAGGGCCTATAAAACGTTTTCTTTGAGGATTCTAACCAGGCAAATCTGTACCCCACTGCACCAGGTTCCCTTGTCAGAGTGCATTTGCAACTTGGTTCTGCAGATAAGACAAGCTGCTGGTTGGAATATCTACTTGGACACTTCGGGTATTACCTTGGCCTGCCAAGATCCATGTGCTGGTTGTTGCAAGCTCCTCCCACCTATTCCATCACAGATTATTAGTGGTGGAGTCCTGCAGATGCTCCTGTAATCTCCATTTGATAAGACCAGAGTTAGAGGCTCCCACCGTGGTGTGGGAGAAGGTTGTTCCTCCTGTCTCTCTGTTCCCACTGTAGGAACTGAAGCCTCAGTGGAGACCTTTCTACGTGGTGTAGCCTTGGCCTGGGGGATAGACAATGTGGTCCGTGTGTAGCCATTTCCCTTACCCCTTTAATACAATGGATCTTGATCTCTCTGGTGCAGAGGGCTGTTCTAGGATTCTCTCAGCAATGCTGTGTTCATGAATAGTTGTTAGCTGTTTTCCTATAAGGGGGAGTGAAGTCAGAAACCTCCTTTGTTACCATGTTGGTGACTTTGCTTTCTAGCTATAATCTGTAAGCCTGGTCATGTGAAGCTCATGGACCTGAACGGCAGAAAAGAATGTGCATTTTCCATGGGCAGTTGGATGCCCAGGTGGGAAGAAGAGGCTGAGTTCTCACCACTCTTTCCGTCACAGGGCTTGATGATAAGACAAGGATAAAGGAAATTCTCTTTCTGAAACCTGACACCAAGCTCTAATGGGGGACATTTCTGATGTAAAAGAAATCTCTTGAAATATTCCACGGACAGAGCCAAGAGACTTAACCCTTCCTGTTCCCTGTAGGGAGACAATGTACTAAGGCGAAGTAGGGGTGGTTTAAGCCCTGGTTCTGCCCCCTCCTTGATTTTGGAACCTGAGCAGATACTCAATGAGCTGGAACTTGGTTTTTTATCTGTAGAACAAGTAGAGCACCCGAGTCTGAAAGCTACCATAAATGTAGGCTCATGTAGGCAGTGGGCAAGGAGTGAACATTCAGTAGGTGGTAGCTATTATTATTATTTATTACCGAAGATCTTCAATCCAGAGAGTTTGTGGAGGAACTTCCAGCTTTTCTGTAAAGACAGCCTTCCATTTGGTTCACAGGTCAGTCACTGCATAGGTTTCTCATCCCACTCTTTTCCCGTTTTCTCAAAATTCTCGAATTATGCCGACGATAGTCATTCGGTTTCCAGGAAGGATGGCAGGAAACCTATTTCATTAAGCCTCTGCATCCCTACAGAGTGTGAATAACTTGAATGACCATAAACTTTTCAGCCTGAGCTCTTCAATACATACGACTGCTTATGCCAGCCCCACACAGCCCCTCACCATTATTCCAAGCTTGTTTGATTCAAATCTTTGATTGCGTCTGAAATCTGTGGACAGTAAAGGATGATGGGCTGACTCTGAAAACAGCTTGACCATCAGCAACCTAATAGTCATAAAATAGCCGTAAAGTAGTGCTTGTGGGGGCTGTAATATTGGTTTTATTCATGGTGGCCAAATAAATTATGGAAATGCCACAATGTGAGGCAGTGAAATCTGGATAGCTAATCAGCTGCGCCAGCCTGATGAGTGCTGCAGGGGAAATACAGAACCATTTTTTCTAGATGAAGCAAATCGGATAAGCATTTCAGTCTCCTGGCGAGAGGCTCAGGGAGAGATCCAGGAAGCCAACCGCCCATCCCCATCCCCGTTCCCATTTACCCCTTAAACAAGTTCCTGCTCTGGGCACGTTTGGAGACGTAGGCCATACCTGGCCAAGAGATGTTACTAATTTAAGGGAGGTCATTGATCTAAACACGCTTTTCTTGGAGGGATTTCGACAAGACCATCACAGAACTAAATGTTAATATGTAAATATGGTATTACCGTTTCTGTCTCTCCAGACTGAGCCCTATTATGCTGCCTTATGCTTCCCTACTCTGGATCCCACCCAGGATTTCCACACTCCCCAGAGGGGTCTGGGTCCCCAAATGCCCCAGATTTCTCTTCCATCCCTGCACTTGTCAGGAGGCGGACCTCTGCTAGAGACTAGGAGAGAGGGGTGAGCTAAAATCGATTCACAGTGTTGTGTTTGTAACTGACGGTCCTTAGCAACACCACCTCAGTGTTTATACATTTTAGAAGATAACATCCCTGAAATCAAATAAATCTATAATTTGTGAAATTGCCAGCCAAGCGAAAGGGGAAATAAAAAGCTCCAGGAGGGAGCTCTCTTGGTCAGTTTCTCGGAGATGTTGCCCTTGTTTTACAGCTTTTCCCATGTTTCCCCTTAAGAACTCTACAAGTATTTATTGAGGGACTAAAATATCCTTGTAACTGTTGTGGAAGTTTAAATACATCAGTAAACAAAGATCTCTATCCTTGGGGAGCAGAATGAGAGACTGTATACAGGACATAATAAGTATATTTTAGAGACTTTGAAGGTGATAAATGCTTTGGGGAAAAAGGTAGCAGAAGAAGAGGATATGAGACTGCTGGCTAAGTGGGTTGGAGGTTGTCATTTTAAATGCAGAGTTCAGGAAGGCCCCATTGAGGTAGAAACATTTATGTAAAACTTAGAAGAAAGAGAATTAAGATCTAGGAGAAGACTGTCTTTGAAGGAATAGCTAAAGTAGTGCCCGGTGTTTTAAAGGCAGAGCAAAGAAGTCAATGCGGCTGAGATTGAGAGAACATCGAGAACAATAAATAGCTGGAGATGAGATGATGGAGAGGATGGGTAGCTAGACAACTTAAACATGCTTAGCTCTGCACCCCTATTCCCAGGGCACACGGGGATCATTGGTAGAAGATAAGAATGGGAAAAGGAAGACAGAGAATTCATCTTGTATGTAGGAATTTTTTTTGTAGATCCATTTTTTTGTGTTTTCTCAAGATTAGTACAAGGTGATACAAAGCTTCATATCCAAATAAGAAAGCTGAAAATGTTATTGAAACCTATACTCTCATCCTCTTGCATTTTAGGCTAGGTGGACTCTTTAGATGTGTTTGAAGGAAAAGTCACCCTAGTTGAGTGCTTGGCTCTCCTTTCTACTACTGCATGAGCTTTGGTCAAAGGTCTTCTTTGAGGTTGACTTTCCATGTATGGTTGCCTCCTAGACATCAATTGCAAATTCAAGGACAGGCATGAATACAGCATCTCAAAGGTCTTCAACAGAGACACAGGAATAGAAAAATTTCCCTGGCTCAGCCATTAATAGATTAATCACTTCTCTGCAGTTAAGGGCTTCAAGGTGATTTGGTGAGACTTTAGGTTCAGATATCAAACATTTCCTTGAGTACTCATGTGCTTATTTCCCAGACCAGGTGTCTTTGGGGATGATAGTCTGGGGATCATCCTGCATTTAATATATTTTCTGCATAATTAAAAACTTCAGAAACATAAACTCTGGCCCTAACTCAGAAAACTGGCTGGTCTCATATTTGTATGGTATTTCGCCTTTAACAGTAACAATATGTATATTTCCACAAAGAGTGTAAGAAATGCAAGGTGAGGAGTGAGAAAGCTTAGATTCCAAGGGAGATTGCCAGATTAGATCAGATGATCTTTGAAATCCTGGGATCTTCTAAAAAATAAATTCAGTAAGTCTAACTTTGAGAAAATTGGTAGAAATCAGCCATGCCATATATTCATCCATGCCACAATTATTGTGCAAATATTCCGAGCTAAGTCCTGCATATTGCATAGTTGTTAATAAAACAGATCTGAGGTGCTTGTCTTCATGGCTAAACTCTCTTCACAGGCACCTAATTGTTGATTGTCTGGGTTGCTGCTTTGGAAAATACTCGAAGGCTCAATTAAGATATTGGCTGTGATTGTTTAGCCATATCTACCCTCAGGAAATGCGAAGTCTCCTTGCACAAATGGAGCATAAACACTGATGATACTGCTTCTAAGAGGCTACATTGGAATAGTTCCTGAAATTTAAAGGACTCTCCCACATAGAGTCCTGCATTATATCATTGTTGAAAAACAAGTCTCCTAATCTTCTGAATGGAGGACCATGAGCTTTAGTATTAAAGGAGGGATAGAAAGGATTTAGACTCAAAAGTAATCTTTTTATGGGAGGGAACATTGACAAAGTGATATGATACTTCAAGGAGGACTTTAATGTTATTCTATACCATGGTGGTACTGAGAAATTAAAGAAAAAGTTGACTGATCCCCAATGTTGCTTTAGTGATGGACAAATCCAGTCTTTCCCTTTGACCCACACTAAAGTATCATTGTGTGCTTCCCGGGCCTGAGCTGATCTTTTTAGTAATTTGCTTCTTCTCCTCTACTCATCTGTCACTCACTATTAAATTCATTTTGTGCAGCTGACTGGTGTCATCACAGCCTTCCTTACACTGATGCATTTAACAGGCGTGTGGCTCTGAAAGGTCGTCCACACAGGGAAATGGCTGAAAAGTGCTACTTCCCAGCAAGACTGTCTTTTTCCCGATTGGCTTACGGCTACAATTTGCCATTTTTATAGCTTAGATACTTTGCCGGTCTAATTGCAGTCATTGGTTTTCAACAATATATTTCTCCTAATGGAATTTTTTAAAGGTGGGTGGGCAGTTATAGTATTAGATTTTCCAACACACGTTGAGTAAGGATCTGGTACCTGACAATTTAATGTTACCAAGTTTTATTTGAACATATCCTTACACTCTGTTGGTGGGTTGAAAGGCAATCAAATAACATTTTAATAAATATAGGAAGATGAAGATTTCTTTGGGAGGCAATGTGGTACGATAGGCAGATATTCATGTGCAAGTTCAAACTCCAGTCCTGCCATTTCCTTACTAGCTGTTCACCTTGGGTAAATTACTCAACTTCTCTGAACTTCATTTTCTTCATCTGTAACTTGAACAGGTGCACCTACTTTGCATAGTTACAAGATTGAGAGATAATACATATGAAAAATACCTGCAATAAGGTATACACTCTGTGGTTACTATTTTTAGTAGTGTTAAATATTTTAATAATTTAAATTAGTAAATTATTAATGCTTCACAAAAACAAAAATGCTAGGAATATGCAATATACAGGATTTGGGTTCTGACCTAGATCCTAGGAGTCCATAAGGACACTGTGACTACTTTTATCCACATGGCGGGGCAGGAGCATTTGTCAGGGGTCTTCCTCCTTGCTGTCCCATCTCAGCACACTCCTGCCCATCCTTCTGTGCCAGGGGCTCTGGGAGGAAAGCAGGTGGAGGAATGGACCCTATGCAGTGCTGTGTAGTTAAGGGCAGAGCCCTGGAAATAGAAATATTTGAAATATTTTAAGACCACATCCACAAGCTAATATAGCATCCAAAGAAAACACTGTACTTATGAATACAAGTAAGGGGCCTGAAGCTACCTGGTACTTCCTGTGGCAGGAAGACTGCCAGTTTCTACCAGTTTTTCTTCCCTCCCCTGCTCCGCCTCCCTCCCGTCGCTGGCTCACTTTGAGAAGCTCCAGGGGAAGAAGAAAAAGTAATAAAGCTGTGGTGTAGATTATGATCCTCCACCGCTTCTTATTCGCCCTGTCCCCCAGCATTATTCTCCCCAGATATAATTGTCAAAAATTATTGGCATTTACAGTATGCAACTTGGTTTTGATAGACACTGTGAAATAGTCACCATAGTCAAGCAGGCAAATTAATGTAGCGCCCTGAGGTGGGTCTAGTCTGTCCCTGTGTAACGCTGTATAGCGAACGATTCTAATGAGCTGACTGGAATTTCTCAAACCCTATTCAGCAACAGCTCAGCAGTTACAGTGGCAAAGATGGGCCAGTTCCGTCGAGAGCTACCAGATTATTTGTTCCTTGCTCAGTTGGGCCTTAAGAATGTCCACGTAGGAAAGGAAGTTAATAATCAACTAACGAATCCCCTTCACTATAGAAATCAGACCCCTTGGCTCAAGGGGGTGGAACGGGACTTGGTTGAGGTCCCACTGCCAGTCAGCAACAAAGGGGGGCAGAAGCTGTTTTGCTGCTACAGTTTTATTACCCAAGAGTGTACTTTATTTTTATTGAAATTCTTCTAGTTTTTTAAAAAAGGCATTTATGATAAAGAATCAGAATCACACTGTCACTTCTCAAATGAGTATTTTTTGTCCTTTGACCTTGAGAAAATGACTCACCTTCCTGGACTGGGAGCTGTAAGACAAATATGAACTGAAACACAGGACCAACATCTGTGACTCAGCTGCAGAGTTATGAGGGGCTCCCTTCCCAAATTCTGTACCTAATTGTCTAAAAATAATTTTGTTCTCCAAACATAAAGGGACCCCTATTCCAAACTGTATAAATGTCAAGCCTTGTAAAACCAGGATTTGCCCTTAGAGAGGCAGATCTCTTAAGATATAATGGAAATGCTTTGGAGTCAGACTGACTTGGTTTCAATTTGTTTCTGTGTTGCCTTGGCAGCTTACTCTTTTTAAGCCTTAGTTTTCTCATCTGTAAAGTGGGGTGAGAAAACCTAACCAGTAGTTTTTAAGATTAAATGAGGTGATGGTAAAGTGCTGAGCAGAGTGACTGCTCTTGGCTGCAATTAACAACACTCAAAATGCCTTAAAGCGGCAGCTTTCAAACGTTTTGGTTACCAGCCAAATAGATCTTACGTGGTTACCCAGTGCACATACACACGTTACTTCAGGGCTATCATGTGAATCCAATTTGATATGTATATTTGATAATATGTATGCTTTAATAACATTGTATGCTTCCTCTAGGGCTCTAGAATGGGAGGGTAAGTAGTGCTGGATTGGGATTCAGCCTTTCCCAATAATATGCACGAACAGCGCTTATACTTTTCTCAGTCCTCCATTTCATTCTAATTCGTGTACTCCCTTTTTCAGAAGCCTATAGAATTTAGAGGGGGGAAAAAGAGACTTAAATATGTAAAAATCTACCTGAATGTACTTAAACCTGATCACCTGTTCATTTTGAACTTAATGCTATTTATATTTAACACTCCTAAGTGCTGCTGCCAGAATTGTTTAATGCCAACTTGTTCATCAGGGTAAGGGCTGGGCCAGAGCATTGTCTATGCCAGTTTTTAAAGAAGGGCATTCACTTCTCTGCGAGTATGGACCCATTTATTCACTGAATATTCTACCTGAATAATGCAGGTTTCCTACATGACAGATTGTAAAAACCAGTCTTCTCCATGAAGAATAAATAAATACAGTATAGGAATGAGTCTTCCGTTACTGACCTTTTATTAATCTACAGCAAATTCGCATAACAACAGCATCGGACTGTAACTTTTAATAACAGTCCTTGCCCTTTGACGAGCTATGAGCTAAAATTGATGGGCTCACAAGGCTCTTGAGCTTACGAGGATTGTTTAGTCAACCACAACTCATGCGGCCCAAGCTTTATTTGTCTCAGCTTCCTCACCGGGGGTCAGATGCACAATACAAACAGCATCCACCCGTTTGGCGCAAAGTAGCTAATAACCTACGTTTGCACATGTTATTTCGCTGCTCTTGGATCCCCAAACTAGCCCTGGCTAAGGCTGGTGAGCATGGCACAGGAAGACAGGTAAAGGGGCATCACTGTTAACCGGACCATGCATTTCTCTGCAGCAAAACAGCATCTAGGCAATCAATGGGATCTTTTAGAAACAGACACGTTTGACCGTTTTCTCAATAGCTTATCTATTCCAGTGGAACACAAGCCCTTTTTCTGTGTGGTGTTTTGGATGTTAATTGACAGGCATTTTACCTAGGGCCCTTGAGGGAATCTGTCAGTTTATCGTATTTCAAACATACGCCCTTAAAACCCATGCACTTGATATGCATTACACATTTTAATTATTCCTGGTAGTGCACATCCCATGCAGCAAACTCCCAGGAGCATTGTAGTAGCTTAAGGGAAACACTCTGACAGAAGTTTTACACTTGAACTTTGAGTTCATGCCACAACCAATGGACATTGTCACTTAAAAGCCATTTATTTATGGCTATTGGGATGAATGATAGACCTCTGAAAACCTAGAACCTGGAAAGCATTATACAGTTCTAGTTTGGGACACTATGGCCCTGAAGGAATGTTCTGTTAACACCCATCAGGGCTCATAATTTATACTCACACTGCCCCTTAATATCCCTGTGGGAGTCAGAGTTGTCTGGTAAATCTAACCAAAAAATATGTGCAGCAGAAAAACAGGTATTTTTGAGTTCCCCTTAAGCTCATTTTTAATTGTATAAACCCACTTTTAGATAAGCTAGAAGCATACCCTCAGCCTAAAGGGATGGACAAACATTTTATTTTAAACTGATATGATTTTACTATCAAACTAAATGGGCCTTACTAAGCAATAGCTTCCCTTATCAAATGTACTTCCAAGAAGAAAGATCTAAGGTCATTTACTACTGAATGCAATTCTCAATTTTTGGCAGAAGCCCTTCCATGTTAATTGGCTCATAATCACCATCTCTATTGTTTACTTAATGGTAGATTCTGTCTACAATTTTATTTTTAAATCTTTCATTGATTTTTAAATGGCGGGAAGGGAGAGGGAGAGACAGAGAGTGAAACATCAATTTGTTGTTCCACTTATTTATTCATTCATGGGTTGATTCTTGTATGTGCCCTGACCTGGATCAAATACCCAGCCTTAGCATATTGGGATAACACTCTAACCAACTGAGCCACCTAGCCAAAACCTCTGCTTACTAATTCTAAGTTGGGGAGTTCACCAGAAAGGCATATTGATTAACACTAAACAGACCATAGATAGGTACATTATTGGAATGAGTGACTGAAAATCCTGATAGGAAATTTTTCCATGCTGAAATCACTGTATATAGGACTACATTGTTTTGTTTTGTTTTGTTTTTAGGGAATTCTTGGTTCTTCCCCTACTTGACTACTTGGTCCTACTCAGTCAGACAAGATGAGGTGTCCATCTAATGTATTTAGCAGTACATGATGTATAAGATATGGAGAATTTGACAACTTTACAAAGATAATTTTTTTAAAAGATTTTTTCCATTATTTTTAGAGGGAAGGGCAGAGAGGGAGGAAGAAAGGGAGAGAAACATCAATGTACCTACCTCTAGCTATGGACCTGGCTGGAGACCTAGCTTGCAACCTGATTATGTGCCCTAACTGGGAATTGAGCCAAAGACCTTTGGATTTGCAGGCTGGTGCCTATCCACTGAGCCACCAGCCAGAGCAAATAATTTTTTTAAAGAGTTTATTATTTTTAGAGAGAGGGGAAAGGAGAGAGGGAGAGAGACATCAATGTATTGTTGCCTTTCACCTGCTTCCAGCTACAGACCTGGCTGGAGACCTGGCTTGCAACCTGGTTATGTGCCCTGGCTGGGAATCGAACCAGTGACCTTTGGGTTCACAGGCTTATCCACTGTACCACCAGCCAGGGCTTGATAATTGTTTTTAATTAGGAAATCCCATCACACACAATTTATAGGCCACTTTAAGTTGTTTTAAATATAGAAAACAATTTTGTTCATATCAAGAGCAATGTACCAGAGTTAAGATGAGATACAAGGGCACTTCTCATTTTACATCTTTGCCAGTTGACCACAACAAAGGCACAATGGTTGCAGACACTTTTTTGCATATATTTAGGTGCATGAGATGTGGGCGCCTTTGATTTTACCAAAAGACTCTGCTCTCTGCTGTTTGCCAAAACCTATGCATCCATCCAAATGTACCAAGTATCTATGTTAAGTGGTTATTTAGGTCCTTGACAGTGATCAGAACCATAACACTGTATGGCTGCTTGTCATTTTTGTCAAAAGCTTGGTTAAGAGAAACAGTCACAGTGGTTTGGCTAAAGAACATATAATCCAGTAGCTCCTTTCAACTTGAACTTTGATTACTGTATCTTTTTTTTTTTTTTTTTTTTTTTTTAGAGTTTATTCATTATTTTTAGAGAGGGGGGAAGGGAGAGAGGGAGAGGGAGAGAGACATCAATGTATGGTTGCCTTTCACCTGCCTCCAGCTACGGACCTGGCTGGAGACTTGGCCTGCAACCTGGTTATGTGCCCTGGCTGGGGAAATCGAACCAGCAACACTTGGGTTTGCAGGACAGTGCTCAATCCATTAAGCCACACCAGCCTGGGCCTTGATTACTCTATTTTTTAAAGCCACAAGTGAATGTTAACTGCTGGGACCATGCTCTTAGCTCCTTGCTGACCTCAAGACCAGCAAGAAAAGTTACCTACAAAGGAGTTCCCATAAGACTGTCAGCTGATTTCTCAAAAGAAACTTGGCAGGCAAGAAGGGACTGGCAAGAAATATTCAGAGAAATTAAAAGCAAGGATCTTTCCACTGAAAGTACTAGAAAAATAAAGCATTCAAAACTTTGTATCCTATGCATGTTTTGAGAGTTTTTAAGTTTCAGAATATATAATCCCAACTCCCCAGTAGAATTTTATATAAGGCTTTAGTACTAGGAAAAATCATGTTTCTCCTAATGTTAAAAAGGACTAGGCTGTGTCTGATCAGACATGTCACTATTGGTGGGTTGGGAGCTCCAATCTAAATCTGCACTCCTCTAGCAATTATAAAGGACCTCATTAATTCCTGTGTACTAACTTTACCCTTGCACTCATTTAGTTGACCCGTTTTTATTGTCTCTCCATCCTAATTTCTTTATGTATTTAAAAATCTTTATCCTATTATATGAATGTATATGAACTCCTCAAACACCATAAGAAACAGTATCGGTATAAATTAAATATACGTAGATATTAAATGATATCCGGTAACGTTGCAAAATAAAGGTCCTCCCGTTGTTTATGAACTTGATGACAGTGGGCCTTTATACTGTTTCTGCCCATGGTTCTGTATAGAAGAGTTTTAAGAACAAGTTCTGGATGGCCAGGAACCAGGGCCCTAAGAGTGTAGCTGTGGTGGGCGCTCTGTAAAGAGACATACACAAGTCCCTTAGCCACTCCAAACCTAAGCACCCACTACCCCTGAAGCAGCTGGGAGAAATTATTCTCTTGTCCCCTGTAGCCCTATAGTTTTGGGTTTTTTAAATTATTTATAGTTTATTGATTATGCTATTACAGTTGTCCCATTGTCTCCCTCTGTCCCCTTTACCCAGCATCCCCACTTCCCTCCAGCAATCCTCCCCTACTTAGTTCATGTCCATGGGTCATGCATGTGAGTTCTATTAGTTACTTCATTCCCTGTATTTTCTTAACATTCCCCCAGCCTATTCTGTTACTATCATTTTTTTCTTCTTAATCCATGTACCTCTTCCCCCATTCTGCCCCTCCCCACTCCCAACTAATAACCAACTGGTCTCCATGTCTATGATTCTGTTCCTATTCTGCTTATTTGCTTAGTTTGTTTTTTTAGATTCAATTGTTGATAATTATGAGTCTATTGCCATCTCAATGTTCTTAGTTTTGACTTTCTTCTTTTTCTTAAATAAGCCTTTCAACATTCCATATAACAATGGCTTGGTGATGATGAGCTCCTTAAGCTTTACCTTGTCTGGGACACACTTTATCTGCCCTTTCATTCTAAATGACAGTTTTGCTGGTTAGAGTCATCTAGGTTGTAGGTCCTTGCTTTTCATCACTTAGAATACTCCTTGCCAGTCCCTTGTAGCTTGCAGTTTCTTTTGAGAAATCAGCTGGTAGTTTTATGGGAACACTTTTGCAGGTAACTCTCTTCTCTTGCTGCTTTTAAGATTCTCTTTATCTTTAATCTTTGGCATTTTATGATGTGCCTTGGTGTGGTCCTCTTGGTGTCAATTTTGTTTGGCACTGACTCTCTGTGCCTCCTGGACTTGCATGTCTATTTCCTTCACCAAATTAAGGATGTTTTCTTTCATTTCTTTTTCAAATAAGTTTTCAATTTTTTGTTCTTTCTCTTCTTCTCCTGGCCCCCCTGTGATTCAAACGTTGGTACACTTGAACTTGTCCCAGAGATTCTTTCTTGATCCTAGCTTTTTGGGATTCTTATTTCTTCTTGCTGTTCTGATTGAATGAATGTTTCTTTCTTCCTTATGTTCCAAATCATTGCTTTGGTTCTCCGCTTCATCCATTCTATTGTTGATTCCCTGTAAATCTTTCTTTACTTCAATCAGTGAAAACTTCAGTTCTGAGTAGATCAGTTTTATGCTATTGGAGTACCTACTGAGTTCCTTGAGCATCTTAATAACCAGTGTTTTGAACTCTGCATTTGATAGATTGCTTATCTTCCCTTTTTTTTTTTTTTTTTAGTTCTATTTTCTGGAGATTGTTCTAATCTTTCATTTAGGCATATTTCTTTGTCCCCTGACTTTGGCAGCCTCCCTGTGATTGTTTCTATGTATTAGGTAGAGCTCCTTTGACTCCCTGTCTTAGTAGCACAGCCTAACGTAGAAAAGCCAATTTAACCACTTGGGTGGGCCTGTAAGTTGGACAGGGTGGAGCCTAACATAATCAATCACAAGGGTGGGGCAACCATTGTAAACCAGGTTGATGGAATCTCAGATATGGTGCCACTGTGCTGTGGCTGTTGGTGGGGTGGGGAGAAGGGCTCAGAATAGGATCAATAGCCACTGCCTGGCCTCTGGAGTTTTGCCCAGAAGAAAGCTGTCCATCCCCCAGCTCTTGCCCTGATGCCAGACACTTCAGTTTCTCCTTGTGTGCCACTAGTGTCCTTCAAGCTGCTGCCCCAGTGTTGTAACCCAGAAGCAGTGAGTCTGAGTAAGTCCATTGTGGTCCCTTTAAAAGGAGATGCCTGAGAATCCCGCAGTCCTTCTGATGACCCAACCACTGGTTTTTACAGCCAGAAGTTATGAGGACTTATATTCCTGGCACTGGAACCCTGGGCTGGGTGTCTGGTGTAGGGATGGAATCTGTTGCTCCCAAGATATCTCTTCTGATATTTATTCATCACATGAGGATGTGGGACCAGCCCCTTCCATGTCTCTCCATCTCTGCTCCTCCGACCTGTCTTAATAATGTAATTTCTTTAATTCCTTGGTTGTCGGACTCCTATGTGGTTTAATTTTCTGACAATTCTGGGTAATAGTTGTTTGTGGTTTTATTGTAATTTCTGCTGTGGTTGTGGGAGAAGACAAGCTATGCTTAACCTGCCTCCATTTTGGCTGGATGTTTCACACAACCTAAACATTTTATTTTAAATTACATCTGACACACAATATTAGTTTCAGGATACAACATAGTGACCATCACAGTAAGTCTAGTAACCATCTGTCACTGTATATTTATATTGACTATATTCCCTATACTCTGCATTTCATACCAATGATGTATTTTCTACTAGACATTTGTATTTATTTCTTTTTTTTTTAATTTTATTGTTGTTGTATTACATCCAAAGACATTTGTATTTCTTAATCCCCTTCCACTTCTCTACAATTCTCCTTTGGCAGTTGCCAGTTTCATCTCTGTATCTACTGATTTGTTTCTGTTTCATTTTGTTTGTTTTCTGATTTCACATATAGGTGTAATCATATAGCATTTCTCTTTCTATGTACTTCTTTCCCTTCAACATCACACTCTCTAAATCCATCTATATTGTCACAAGTGCCAAGATTTCACTCTTTTTTTTTTTATAGCATAGTAGTAGTCCATCATGTATATATACCACTTCTTTTCCATTCATCTATCAATGGATACCTGGGTTGTTTCCATATGTTGCCTATGCTACAATGATCATGGGAAGGCACATGCATCTTCAAAGTAGTGTTGTTTTTTCTTCAAATAAATACACAGAATCATGTTAATACATGATACACTGGATCATGTTAATTCTATTTTTAATTTTTTGAAGAACCTCCATACTGTTTTCCATAGTAGCTGTACCAGTTTATAATACCACCAACAGTTCACTTTTCTCCACATCCTTACAACACTTACTCTTGGTTAAGTTTTTGATAACAGCCATTCTGAAAGATGTGAAGTGGTACCTTCTTTTGCATTTGATTTACATTTTTCAGATGGTAAGTGATGTTCAGCTTTCATATCTGTATCTTTATGTTCTCTTTGGGAAAATGTCTGTTCAGGTTCTCTGCTCATTCTTAATGGGTTTATTTGTTTTAGGTGTTGACTTATATGGGGTCTTTATGTGTTTTTGGAGATTAACCTCTTATTGGATATGTGATTTGAAAATATCCTCTTCCATCCCTTTTCATTTTGTTTATGGTTTCCTTCACTAAGAATTTCCTTACTTTGGCTTATTTATTTTT
Organism: Noctilio leporinus; assembly: GCA_004026585.1. Classification (NCBI taxonomy): domain Eukaryota; kingdom Metazoa; phylum Chordata; class Mammalia; order Chiroptera; family Noctilionidae; genus Noctilio; species Noctilio leporinus. The sequence goes on from PVIW01000832.1 coordinate 54,140, forward strand.
CATGTGTTTATTTTTGTTGTTGTGCCTGAGGAGACATATCCAAAAAATTATTGCTTAAGAACAATGTCAAAGAGTTTACCTATGTTTACATCTAGGAGTTTAATAATTAAGCCTTTAATCCATTTTGAGTTTACTTTTGTATATGATGTAAAAGTGTTCTAGTTCCACATTTTTTGCATCTATCTAGCCAGTTTTCCTATCACCATTTACTGAAAACTGCAGTTTCCCTCAATGTACATTCTTTCCTTCTTTGACAAAGATTAATTGACCATGTAAGCATGGCTTTATTTCTGGGCTCTCTGTTTTTGTTTGATTAATCTGTGTCTGTTTGTGTGCCAGTACCATACTTTTTTTTCTTTTTTTATAACTATAGCTTTATAGTATAATTTGAAATTAAGTAGATTGATACCTCCAACTTTATTCTTTTTTTTTTTTCCTCAAGATTTCTTTGACCATTCAGGCTTCTTGTGGTTTCATATAAATTTTAGGATTATTTGTTCTAGTTCTGTGAAAAATGCCATCAGTATTTTGATAGGAAAGGCATTCACCCTATAGATCACTTTAGGTAAGATGAAAATTTTGATATTAATTCTTCCAATCCAGAAACATAGTATACATACTACAATTTGTGTCTTCTTTTATCAGTCTTACAGTTTTCAGGGTACAGGTCTTTTACTTCCTTGGTAAAATTTACTCCTAGGTATTTTATTTTTTAAAATAAAATTATAAATGGGATTCTTAATTTCTCTGACACTTGATTGTTGCTTATGAAATACAACTGATTTCTGAATACTAATTTTGTATCCTGAAACTTTTCTGAATTAATTTTTTAAGTTTTATGTGGAGTAGTTTTCTGTATATAGTATGATGTCATTTCCAAATAGTGACAGCTTTACTTCTTCCTTTTCAATTTGGGTGCCTTTTATATATTTTCTTACCTAATGCTGTGGTTAGGATTTCCAATACAAAAATGAAGAAGAGTGGTGAGAATGGATATCCTTGTCCTGTTCCTCATCTTAGAGAAAAACTTTCAGCTTTTTACTTCTGAGTTTGTCATAATTGATCTTTATTATGTTGACATATGTTCCCTCTTTACTTGGTTGAGTTTATGTAATAAATGGATGTTAAATTTCATCAAAAGTTATTTCTGAATATATTGAGATGATATTTAATTTTCTGAATATATTGAAATGATCATATTTAATTTTTAAAAAATTCATTGAGATTTTTAGAAAGAGAGAAGGGTGAGGGGGAAGGAGAGGGGGGAGAGAGAGGAAGGGAGGGAGGGAGAGAAAGAGAGAGACAGGCATTGATTTGTTGGTCCACTTATTTATGCATTCATTGGTTGTTTCTTGTATGTTCTCTGATTACTGGACCAGGGATTAAACCTACAACCTTGGTGCATTGAGGCACTGGTCTACCAACTGAGCTACCTGGTCAGGGAGCAATGTTCATATTTTATTCTTCATTTTGTTTATATGGTGTATGTATCTTGTTGATCAATTTGTAGGTATTGAATAAACATGCATCTCAGGAATAAGTCTCACTTGACTATGGCTTATGATCTTTTTAATGTATTGATTAATTTGGTTTGCTCATATTTTTTTGAGGATTTTAACATTTATGCTGTAATTTACTTTTCCTGTAGTGTTTTGTCTGGTATCAGAGTAATGTTGACTTTGTAGAATGAGTTTGGCTGCTTTCCCTCCTCTTCAGTTTTTTTTTTTTTTTTTTTTTTTGGAATAGTTTGAGAAAGTATTCATTCTTCCTTGAATTTTTGGTAGAATCACCTATGAAGTGATTTGGTCCAGGACTTTTGTTCATTGGGACTTTTGATTACAGATTCAATTTTATTAGCAGTTATTTATCTCCTGAAATTTTACTTCTTCCTGACTTACTCTTGGTAGGTTTTCTTTATAGTATTTTATCCATTTCTTCTATGTTGTCCAATTTATTGTTATATAATTGTTTATATATTCTTTTATAATCCTTTATTTCTGTGGTATTTATTTTCCTCATTGACCTGTATTTTCCTCCTTCTAGTCACTTAAGGCTCTTTGTTCTTTTTCTGTTTCTTTTAGATTGAAGGTTAGATTGTTTGAGATTTTTTCTTATTTTTTTGAGGTAGGCCTATATCACTATGGGTTTTCTTCTTAGCACTGCTTTGGCTGTGTCCCAAAGATTTTGGAACATTGCATTTCCATTCTTTTTTTTCATTTGCCTGAAGATACTTTTTATTTCCTCCTGGATTTATTCATTACCTCATTGATTGTTTAGTAGCATGTTTTTAGCCTTTCTATATTTGTGTTATTTCTATTTTTTCTTTTAAGTGATATCTAGTTTCATACCATTGTGATCAGAGAAGATGGCTGATATAATTTCTATCATCTTAAGTTCAGTGAGGCTTACTTTGTGACCTAACATGTCATCTGTCCTGGAAAATGTGCACTTGAAAATAATGTACATTCTGGTAGTTTGGAATAGAATGTTTTGTAAATAGCTATTAAGCCCATGTGAATTAATGTGTTGTTTAAGGCCATTGTTTAGTTGATTTTCTGTCTGCAAGATCTAACCATTGATGTGAATGGGCTGTTAAAGAATACTACTCATTACTGTCAGCCTCTTCCTTTATGTGTGTGTATGTGTTTAATTAGGTACTCCTACATTGGGTGGGTAGATAATTGCAAGCTATATTCTCTTTTGGACTGATCCCTTTATCATTATGAAATGCCCTTGTCTCTTGTTATATCTTTGTCCTAAAATCTATTTTGTCTGATATAAACATTGCTACTCCAGCTTCTTTTACATTTCCATTTTCATAAAAGATCTTTTTCCATCTCTTTACTTTCACTCTCTTTCATCCTTAAATAAGCCTCTGGTAGGCAGCATATGCATAGGTCTTATTTTATCCATTAGCCTTATGTCTTTTCATTGGAGCATTAATTCCATTATATTTAAAGTAATATTAATAGATATGTATTCATTGCCATTTTCTTATTTTTAGGTTGTTTTTGTAGAACTTCTCTTTCTTCCCCTTTGTTCTCTGCTCTTATATACTAAATGCTTTCTTTAGTGATGGTTTGGGTTCATTTTTCTGTATTTTTGCTCTACACACACACTCATGTTATGAGGGTCATGTATAACAAGATATGTCTATAGCAATCTATTTCAGGTTGATGGTTGCTTCGTTTGAACTCATTCTTAAAGTAGTACCTTTTTATCCACCTTTATTTTTTATATGTTTCACATCTTGTGTCCTTGTATCCCTAATTTACTACTGTACTGATGATACTACTTTTGTCATTTATCCTTCATAGTAGCTTTATAATTGCATGACCTACTACTTTTACTAAGTCTTTACCTTTGTCAGTAAGGTTGTTTTATTCATGTATTTTCTTATTTTCAGTTCCAGTTTTTCCTCAATGAAGTCTCTTTAACATTTCTTATTGTGCCATTTAGGGTGATGATAACCTTGCTGGGTAGTGCATTTTTGGTTCGAAGTTTTCCTTTCATTACTTTGAATATATTGTGCTATTTCTTTTGGCCTATAAAACTGCTACTGAAAAACAAACTGATATGTACTCAACTAGTTGCTTTTCTCTTACTGCTTTTAAGATTCTTACTTTGAGCATTTTGACTATGATGTATCTTAATTTGGGTCTATTGAGGATCTTTTCATGGGACTCTTCTGTGCTTCCTGTATACTTGGAGGTCTGTGTCCTTCACAAGGTTAGGGAAGTTCAGCCATTACTTTTTCAGCCAGGTTTCTGTACATTTCTCTCTCTTCCCCTTCTGGGATGCACCTTTGTGAATGTTGGTATCCTTGACATCCTAGAGGTTCCATACTACCCTCATTTTAAAAATGACTTTTCTTTTTGGGTTCTCACTGGGTGATTTGCACTCCCATGCCTTCCAGCTCGCTGATTCATTTTTCTGCATCTTCTAATCTATTACCTCAAGTGTACTTTTCATTTGTTATTGTATTCTTCAGTTCTAATTGCTTTTTTTCCCGTATTTTCTATCACTCTGTTGAAGTTTTCACTGAGTTTATAGGAGATAAAATGAACTCCAGGAGTTCATTAAGCATCCTTATAACTGTTGTTTTGACATCTATCTGGAAGATTGCTTGCCTCTGTTTCATGAGTCTTTTTCCTGAAGTTTTGTCCTTGTCTTTCATTTAGAAAATATTTCTTCCTCATTTTCACTATCTCTGTGTTCCTAGAATGAAGAGAAACAGCAGCTTCTCCAGGTCTTGGAGGGGCCTTATGTAGCTTTCCCTTTGTAGACTGGGTGTGCCACCTATCTTTTCCAGGCAAGGTGGAATTGGAGCTGAAGTGGGTATGGGCTGCAGGGAAATCCAGGGGTAAGGCACCTGGGGCCACCTTGGCAAGCAGGTTGTAGATGAACCTGGAGTGAGTTTTTGGCCAGAGGACATTCCAGAGGCAAGTCATGCCAGGGCTTGTAGTAAAGCAGAAATGGGATGTGGGGAGTACCAGGTGCAAGCTATGCCAGGGTCACCTTAACTGGATGGTTTGAAGCTGTACTTGGAGCAGATGTGGGTCCTGGGACAGCTGTGCTGGGGCCTGGCGGTATAGCTGAAGGAGGTGTGCGCTGTGGGAACTGACCAGTTGGCTTGGCTCACACCAGAATAGCCTTGGCCAGCTGGTTAGAGCACTGGGATTCTGATCCTGCCCAAGTGATCAAGGTGGAAGTGTGGTGCAATAAATGGCATTCTTGGTGCCTCTGACAACAGAGAGTTCCCTCCTGTGTGGCTGATGCCTTTTGGTTAGCAAATGGATTCCCTTCTAATGTGGTTAAGGTGCACTTTCAGCCCTTTCTGCTGGTCTTATGGTGTGCAAATCTGTGTGCAGGCCCCTCAGTGACCCTTCTCTCTGAGTCAATTTGTTGGGGGGTCAGGTTTCCACAATAGTGTCTCCACCTCTCTCACCCAATCCTATGTTCCATCTATCTCTTTCTCTTATTTGTTGTGCAATATTTTGTAGAAACTGTTTAGTCACCCTCTCCATTCTTCATGGGGAATTACTTTGTCTCCTTGGCCCCATGGTTTTAATTCAAAGACTGCGTGAAGTTATTTTTGTCAAATCTGATTCTCTGACTGGATGGAAGCCTTATTCTTCCCCACAACACTTTTCTCACTTTTATGGAATATATCACTGTAGCAATGCAGATAAGACCTAGAGGAGGGACAAAACAATGTGACACAATTCCTTTGTGCAATACACTTTTATTTTCCTTTCACCTTTGCAGTCATCTTTGAGTAATCGTTGTGTAAACAATAGAATGGAATGATATTACATTAAATTGTATGCAAATGGCTCTAGAACACCTTAACAATTATGACAAGGCAAGTATAAATAACTTTGTTTTCCTTAGTAATATATATTTGCTTTTTAAAGGACATTAAAGAGCTGCCATATCTAGGGTTAGCAAGGAAAGAGCAAATGGTACCATCCTGGGAGCCCGCCTCCCTGAAAGTTTAGAGTCCAATTTTGAAAATCTTAGGGGTTACTGTTCCATAATTTGTAGTCAAGCAGAGGGCCACTTGAATTGAAAGAACTGATATTTATTCTTGAAAATTAACAGCATTCAACCATTTTAGTCATTGCACAAAAGCCTTTCTATTTATTTTTTTATTTTTATTTTTTTGTGTTTTTTTTTTCATTTTTATTTTTTTGCCCCCCACTCCATCTGGGTATTTTGCAGAATTTCAAGTAAAACTCAGATTCTGGTATTTTCAAGTTTATCACCTTTGGGATAACAAATTCTATTTAAGGAGAAGTCAAATCAGAGATGGGTACATAATTAGCAATCTAATAGAATGGCAACAATTTATATAGCCTTCTAAATGTTCCAATGAAGCAAAACTTTACAGATGCCACTTTATGTAGAGGAAATTTGAAATCTGAGACTATTTCAGAGTAAAGCAGCCTCGGGCACATTCTTCATATGAAAGTTTGCAAGGCACCTCCCTCTCCCAAAAGACGATCGGATTGTGGACTGATTTTTAGGCAAACAAACCGAATGAATAAGCATCCTACTTCTTAATTCAGTCATTTAAAAATCAGAAGTTATAAATACTCCAAAGATAGACCTGAAACTTTTTGTTTAAATAACAAGAGATTTACTGCAAGAAGCATATAATCAAAACCTTTTCTTCTCATAGCTAAGGTGTGTAATGCATAAATATATGAAAAATAAAATTCACAGTCAGTTTTAAAACTAGAATTCAAGTTTGGCTAATAAATCTTAATTTTATAAGTATATTAATTTCTAAGTACAACATAAAAGAGGCAGCATTGTCAGATATACAGTTAAAGTATAACAGAAAGAACAACAATGAAAGAAGAAATAGCTTCTGATAGAAAAAATTCCTTTTGTTGCCAATAAATAGGACCACCTGAGTGTATTTCAGATTCTTTTCACTTAAGGGATACCCAAATTATTTGCTAAGAATATTAAATAGCTTTTGGAAAAATTAGCAACAGTCGTGCAGCTGTGGCATTTGCTTGTTCTTACACTGTGGATTGCTAGAGAATAAAGCAGAATTCGGAGTGTTAAGTTTAAAAAACTTTTTTATCCCATTTCGTCGAAGCCGGCCTCTTCACAATCTTCCGATTTTTGCTGGGCACTGGGAGTGAGGGGTGGGAGGTGGTGGGTAGTGTGGTGAGGGGAGGCAATGACAGATCAGGGCCCGTCAGGGGACGTATATCAGCTGACACTCAACTGAGCAAACCCAATCAGCTTCACTTCATCGGGAATCTCAGATCCATCACAGCCAGAAGCCTGAAAATAGAAAAAAACACAAACCAAAAACCCTGAGTGCTGGTTTGTTGTTGCTGGTCTTTACAGACTTGTTCATGTGTGGTGTATTTAATATGGGGTCATGTGTTCCCCCTTCTTTCAGGAGAAACAGACACATAAATGACTACTGGATGCCAATGCTATAAGAAATCTAGCCATCATGCTATGATGTACAGAAAATAGGGGAAGGGATTCGTTACCCATTAATACACCATTTTGCCCAGGCTCTTAGCTTTGGAATTATCAGTGAACCATATGACTTCCAAGAAACAGCATACAAGTTTTCAACAACTAAAGTGATTTTTAAATATACTTTCAAATAAGAGCTCCTTAATAACACTTTTTAAAAGAATATTACGAAAATGAGCAGATGAGATCTAACATGTCACTCAGTGGTAATTTGGTTGTTACCAAAACCATCTCTTCTCTAAAACTGGCCAGGAAAAAATAATCACCAAGTAGTGGAATAGTTCATAGATTAACGGTTATTTAAATACCTGTGAGTAATTTTTATAGGAAAAGGTACCAAAGCATAATAGATATTTTTTTCCAAAATAGGATTCTGTTTGTAATAATAGGCTCAAATTATGGTATCTCAATACTTTATTATTTTTCTTCAAAATCAAAAGGAACTGAAAATAGGCCATTGCCCAACAAACCTCTCACTGGTCCTAATTATTAAGTTATTTCTATTTTCCTTTTCACCTCCCTTTTACACACTCACATGCACACAAGCACATATGTGCACAGTACTAGATCACCTTAGTACAGTAAGTCAGAATTGGACATTATGTAAGTAGCACAAATAGGTAACATCTGATGAATGACTGAAAATGGGCAACTAGTTATCAAAGGATCATACAAACCTTTCTTTGGCCTAATTCTTGCTAAGTTATTGCGAAAATAATTGCTTTCCTCATGGAGGGTGGGGGTGGGGCAACACAAGAGACCCTTTCCAAACATCACAATGAGCCCGCTTAGTACATATCAGTACACAACCTCAGCCCTTTGTCAACCCCAGCATTTGCCTTAAAAATAAGCTGTTCATTAGAACATACAACTTGAATGCTTCAATATAATTACCTTTAAAATAACACCCAGTGTGATGCTTATCTGAGAAAATACAGTTAATTAAACCTAAGGGGAACATTAGTAAGCATTTTTAAAAATGTCCTTTGTACTTATCCAATGATTTCTCCAGTTTTACTTGACAGATATCTTCCGTGAAGTACAATTTTCATTGTTTGCATTGCCAAGGGCAGATCAGAAACATTTCTTTCCTTACCATTTTTAACCAAGTTCTCCAGGCATAGAAGGCTTTTCAGCTGAGACTTTCTTGTGTGTGGTTTTCCATACTGATGCTAGAATTGGCACCTCCCCTACCAATTTTCCCATTCTCCTAGCCTGGTTTCTTTACCAGTCTCCCTTAACCCTCTCTTCTCTCCTGCTTGGCTACAGCAAACAATGTCATTCAATGTGTCACTAACAGACAACTGACAAACGTCTGAGGACAAATTACTGGTGGCTGGTGACAAAATGGTCAGACTGGCAAGTGTGAAACACTTAAGTGCATTTGAAACCCACATCAGGAATTTGGTAATGTGAGTAGCAGGAGGTTAAAATGATGAGAAAGAGGCTAAACTGAACAGAAATAAAAGAAACATGTTAAATCCTTTTTGTGAAGAGTAATGGAAATGAGAATTTCCAATGAGCGTGGGCAGTCAGACCAATGGTTACCGTGGGCACATCACTCAGGGCGTCTTTGGGGAGTCCACACCCCAGCCCATGGAGTCTCCCGCAGCTACACTACCAAGCTCTTTCCAGGGAAAGAGGCCCAGGCCAGGTTGTGTGGCTCTACTTCAAAGCCCTCAGCCCTTTCCTCTTGCTCCACCTTGTTCATTCTCTAACCTAAATGGAGTTCTTGTCATTTGCACTGTGGCCTGCAAAACACTAGTGGGGACAACATAACATACAAATGATTCAGAAACCTAGAGAAAAGCAGAGACCCTTAAAGCTACATTTTTCAAACATTTTGGTCTTAGGATCCCTTTACTGTCTTAAAAAATTATTGAGGGCTTCAAAAACTTCTGTTTATATCCGTTTTATTTATTATACTAACTTCTCTTAGAAATTGAAACAAAATTCATATACTTAAAAACATGCTTATGTAACATTTAATTATACTGCTTTAGAAATTAAAATTGAGAAATTTCTAAAATATTCTCATTAATTCCTTAAACATACAATTATTCATGAATAATGCAATTTGTATGAAAAAAGGAAAGACAGTATTTGAGAAAACTGGCATTGCTTTAACATTGTGCAAATCTTTTAAACATCCTACTTAACAGAAGATGGCTGGATTCTCAGACCTGGTTCTGCATGCAATCTATTGCTATAGCCCAGGGCAATCTATTGACTATGTCCCATAGTTTAATATCAGATACATGATACTGCCAACATTTCTTTTTCATAAGACTGCTTTGGCCAGTTAGGAAATTTTGTGGTTCCACAGAGGTTTGTTTGTTTTTAATGTTATTGTTGTTGTATTACATCCATCCCCTTTTTGCTCCCCTCTGTCCCCCTCCCCACCCACCCATTCCCCCCAAAGTCAATCCCACCTGTTGTCCATGTCCATGGTTCCTTCATACTAGGTTCTTGTCTAAGCTGCTCCCCTTCCTTGCCTCTGCTTCCCCCTTCCCCCAACCCCCTTCCCGCTGACCACTGAAGGCCTAGTCACTGTATTCATATATTTGGTTCTGTTTTGTTTGTTGTTAGTTTTGTTCATTATTGTCCTGTAATGGGTGAGATCGTATGGTATTTGTCCTTCACTGACTGGCTTATTTCACTAAACATAATACTTTCTAGTTCCATCCATGTTGTTGCAAAGGGTAGGAGTTCCTTCTTTCTTTCTGCTGTATAGAATTCCATTGTGTAAATGTACCAAAGTTTTTTGATCCAATCATCCACAGATGGGCACTTAGGCTGTTTCCAGCACTTGGCTATTGTAAATAGTGCGGCTATGAACATAGGTGTGCATAGGTTCTTATGAATTGGTGTTTCAGGATTCTTTGGGCATAGTCTAAGTAGTGGAATCGCTGGATCAAAAGGCAGTTTCATTTTTCGTTTTTTAAGGAAACCCCATACTGTTTTCCATAGTGGCTGCACCAGCCTACATTCCCACCAACAGTGCACCAGGGTTCCCGTTGCCCCACATCTTCACCAACACTTGTTGTTTGTTGATTTGTTGATGATTGCCATTCTGACAGATGTGAGGTGCTATCTTATTGTGGTTTTAATTTGCATCTCTCTGATGACTAGTGATGTTGAGCATTCTTTCATATGCCTCTGGGCCCTTTGTATATCTTCCTCAGTGAGTTGTCTGTTCAGGTCCTTTGCCCATTTTTTAACTGGGCTATCTGTCTCCCTGGTGTTGAGTCCCATTAGTTCTTTATGTATTTTGGAGATCAGACCCTTGTCTGAGGTATCATTGGCAATTATGTTTTCCCATACAGTTGGTTCCCTTTGAATTTTGCTGATATTTTCTTTAGCTGAACAGAAACTTTTCAATTTGATATAGTCCCATTTGCTGATTCGTTCTTTGATTTCCTTTGCTCTTGGTGAAGTATCATCAGTAAACATATTTCTGCGTAGGATATCCAAAAGTTTACTGCCTATATTTTCCTCCAGACCTTTATGGTGGCACTGCTTATGTTTAAATCCTTTATCCATCTTGAGTTTATTCTGGTGTATGGTGTAAGTTGGTGGTCTAGCTTTATCTTTTTGCATGTTGCTGTCCAGTTCTCCCAACACCATTTGTTGAAGAGACTGTTTTTACTCCATTGGATGTTCTTTCCCCCTTTGTCAAATATTAGTTGACCATAGAGTCCTGGGTTAATTTCTGGGCTCTCTATTCTGTTCCATTGATCTATATGTCTATTCTTATGCCAGTACCAGGCTGTTTTGATGACAGTAGCCTTGTAGTATTGTTTGAAGTCTGGTATTGTGATTCCTTCTATCTTGTTCTTTCTCAAGATTACTTCCACAGAGGTTTTAGTATTATTTGTTCTAGTGTGAAACATGTCATTGGTCTTCTGATATGGTATGCACTGAATCTGTAGATTTCTTTGGGCAGTATGGACATTTTGATGATGTCAGTTATTCCTATCTATGAGTATAGTGTATCTTTCCAGTTATTGTCTCTTTTTCAATTTCATTCTTCAATGTCTTAGTTTTTTCAGTATAAGTCTTTTACCTTGTTTAAATTTATTCCTTGGTATTGTGATATAATTGTAAATGAGAATGCCTTAGTATCTGATAGTTATTGATGTGTAAGAGCACAACTAATTTCTGAATATTAATTTTGCATGTTGCTACTTGTCTGCACTCATTAGTTCTAATAGTTGTTTTGTGGAATATTTAGGATTCTCTGAATCTATTATCATTTTTGTTTCATTTCTGATTTTATTTAAGCCCTCTCTTTTTTGTCTGGCTAAATAAAGGTTGATCAAGTTTGTTTCTTTTCCAAGAATGAGGTTTTCATTTCTTTAATCTTTTCTATTATTTTTGCTCTGATCTTTATTATTCCCTTCCTTCTATTCACTTTAAGCTTTGTTTCTCTTTTTTCTAGTTCCTTGAGGTTGAAAGTTGGGTTGAGATTTTTTTGTTTCTTGAGGTAGGCCTGTGTCACTATAAATTTCCCAGTTTAGAATTGCTTTGACTATGTCCCATAGATTTTAGGTCACTGGGTTTTCATTTTAATTTGTCTCAAGGTATCTTTCAATTTCTTCCTTACAGTCACTATTAACCCATTCACTATTGAATAGCAGGTTATTTAGCCTCCATGTGTTTGTGTATTTTTCAGTTTCCTAATAGTAACTGATTCCTGGTTGCATACCATCATGATAGGGAATAATCATAATTTTAGTTCTGAAAATTTATTGAGACTTGTTTTGTGGCCTAATGTGGTCTATCCTAGAAAAGATTCCATGTGCACTTGATCGTATATTCTGCTATTTTAGGGAGAATATTCTAAAAATGTCAATTAAGTCTGGATGATGTATCCATTGATGTTAATGAGATGTTCAAGTTACTTATTATAACTGTCGATATCTCTTTATGTCCATCAGTATTTGCTTTATATATGTAGGTGATTCTACATTGGGTATATAGATGTTTATGAGAGTTATATCCTCTTGTTGGACTGATCCCTTTATCATTATGAAATGCCCTTCTTTCTCTCTTGTTTCAGCTTTTGTTTTATTTTCATTTTTTAAATTTATTACTTTTAGGGAGAGGAGAAGGGAAAGAAGGAGAGAGACATCAATGTATGGTTGCCTTTCACCTGCCTCCAGCTACAGAGCTGGCTGGAGACCTGGCTTACAACCTGGATAATGTGTGCCCTGGCTGGGAATCGAACCGGCAATCCTTGGGGTTCGTATGCCGGCACCTTGTGCACTGTTCCACCAGCCAGGGCTCAGCCTTTGTTTTAAAGTCCATTTTGTCTAAGTATTGCTACCTCAGAATTTTTTTTGTTTTATATTTGCATGGAATATCTTTTTCCATCTTTTTACTCTGAGTTTGTGTATCTTTTGACCTAAGTGGATCTCTTGTAGGCAGAATACTCACATGCCTTAGTTTTTTAAAAAATCCATTCAGCCACCCTGAGTCATTTGATTGGAGCCTTCAGTCCATTCACATTTAAAGTATTTATTTATAGGCATGTAGTTATTGCCATTTTAATTTTTTGCATTGTTTTTATAGTTCTCTTCCCTTCTTATTCTCTTGCTCATTGATTACTTTCTATAGTGTTTTTGAATTCTCTTTTCTTATTTATCTCATGTAGATTTTTGGTTTGAAGTTACCATGTGGTTCCTATATATCAAGCTAGGTTTATAGTGGTCTACTTTAGGTTGATGGCCACTTAACTTTGAACACATTCTAAAAAATCACTAGTATATTTAACCCCCACCACATCAATGGTTTAGTCATTATTTCTTACTTCTTTTGCATGTTTGTGTTTATCATCCCATTTTTGCCCTTTAACCTTTACTAGGTACATAGTTAGTTGTTCCCCTGCTTTTACTAAGTGTTTGCTTTTGTGAGAATTTTTTCTTCCCTGTATTTTTTTATTCCTGTGTTTTAATCTTTTCTACTTCAAGAAGCCCCTTTAAGATTGTTTTAGTGGTGATGAACTAATAACCTTATCTTGTCTGGGAAGCACTTTATTTGCCCTTCCATTCTAAATTATTGCTGGGTAGAATAATCTTGGTTGTAGGTCCTTGCTTTTCATCACTTTGAATATTTTGTGTCAGTGCCTTCCAATGTGTAAACTCCTTTGCAATAACTTTTACTACTTTAAAGATTCTTTTTATTTAACTTTTGGCATTTTAATTATGATGTGTCTTGGTGTGGGTCTCTTTGGGTTCATAATGTTTTGGACACTCTGTATTCCCTGGACATGAGTGTATACTTCTTTTGCCAAGTTATAGAAGTTTTCAGTCACCTTTTTTTTTAAAAGAAGATTTTATTCATTATTCTTAGAGAAAAGGGCAGGAAGGGAAGAAGGAAGAAAGGGAGAAAAACATCAATGTATGGTTGCCTTTCACCTGCCTCCAGCTACCGACCTGGCTGGAAACCTGGCTTACAACCTTGTTATGTGCCCTGACTGGGAATTAAACCAGCAACCTTTGGGTTTGCAGGCCGGGGCCTATCCACTGTGCCACCAGCCAGGGCAGTCACCATTTCTTCACAAGGTTTTCAATCCCTTGTCCTCTTCCTTCTCCTTCTGGTACACCTATGACGCAAATGTTGTTACACCTGATGTCCCAGGGGTCCCTTAAAATATTCTAACGTTTAAAAGTTCTTTCTTCTCTTTGCTGTTCCAATTAGGTGATTTCTGCTAACCTGTCATTGATTCCTTCTAATGTATTCTTCACTTCAGTTATTATATTCTCATTTTTTGTTAATAGTTTATATGTTGAAATTCTGAGTTTATCTATTTCCCTAAGTTTACTGGGAATCCTTAAAACCAGCGTTTTGGATTCTGTATTTGGTAGATTGCTTATCTTCATTTCATTCTTTTTCTGGGTATTTGTTGACTCATTTTGGCTGCCTCCTTGTATTTGTTTCTATGTATTAGATTTGCTACATCTCCCAGTTTTGGCCGAGTGGCCCTGGGAAGTAGGGGTTCTGTGGGGCCCAGTGTTTGTTCCTCTGGCCACCTGAGCTTAGTGTTCCAGGAGCATCCCTCGGTGTGTTTTGTATGCTCACCCACCTGGTATAGTTAAGCCTTGGATGATGTTAGCACATCACTGGGTGGTACTGACCTTCAGGATGACTGACTGTGAAAGCTTGCTGTGACTCCAGTGGACAAGCTGTTGTGTAGGTACTCATGTGCCACCTGGCTGCACCCTTTGGGTTTGTTTGTGGAGCTGGTTGAGTAGTCCGCTGTTGTAATCTGAAGTCAGTCACTCAGTGTGTTGATTTTCTAGCCTCCTGGGAGATGTTTCAGCGGAGGCCAAGGCCAGCCCCCACTTGTACCCAGGTTGGGGCCACCTGGTGGGAGCTACAAAGTGATCTGCAGTTGGTTGCTGCTTGGGCTGGACTTAAAGGCATTTGAGAGAAGCTATGCTATGAACCAAGCTTGGCTGCCACCAATGCTAAACTTGGGACCCTTTGCTGGGCACCACAAAGTGGACTGAAGCCAGCTGCCACTTGTGGCCACTCAGTTGAAGCTACATTCTAAGCCAGCACAGGCTGTCGCTTATGCCAGACTTGAGATCATCTGGTGGAAGTTAGAATGCAAGTTGAGACCAGGTGCCAATTGTGCTGAGCTTGGGTCTGTTTAGTGTTATAAAAGGTACAGGGCACTGCTGAAGCCAGTCACTACTTGTTTTAAGTTTATAGACCTTTGAGGTACTTTAGGAAAGCCCACACAGTATGAGCTATGTGGAAAAAAAGCCCTTGGACCTGATGTATGAATTGGGCAGGGTGGCAAGGGTCTTAGGAACTCACCAGTGCAGAGGGAATGGTGTTGGCCAGGTTAATGGACCGCTCAGATATGGTGTGTGGCTGCCAGCACGGTGAGGCAAAACTCAACTAAGGACTAAGACCTTGCTAGTACTGACAGAGCTGCCCCTCCAAGCCCTCGCCCTGGAGCTAGTCAACTCATTTCCTTCCCGTACATCCCTCGCACTTTTTGAGCTGCTGCCCTTGCACCGGAGCCCAGAGCAAGGGAGTTTTTGAGTGAACAAGTCCATGCACAGGCTCTTCAAGAGGAACTCCTGGGACTCCAGATGCCCTCTGTGTCACTCAGATGTGACCCTGGCTGATTTTCACAGCCAGGGGTCATGAGGAGTCCTCTTCCTGGCATTGGTGCCCAGGGTTGGCAACCCTCCTCCTTAGGGTGCATCTATGCAACCAGGAAATCCCTCCCAATTCTTAATTGCCACACTGGGTGTGGGTCAGTGCATTAGCCCCTCCTAACAGTCTCATCATGGCTTCTTTATATCCTTAGTTCTAGATCAGCTCTCCATGATGGCTGTTCCATCAAGTTGACATTCTAATGGGGTGGGCAAGTGCAGGGTTTACCTACTCTGCCATCTTACATGGAAGTCTGAATGGATCTTGTACTCATTTGTGATTTTCCATTGTTGTTATATTTCATTAGGCCATATCATGTCACTATGCCATGTCAACAAATCATATTCATTAATATCACCCAGCTCATCAGAAAAGTCTAAGGACTGGGGTACTATTAAATGCAGAGTGGCAGATCCTAATTTTCCAAAATCCTAATTTTTGCTCAAAAGCTAATATTTATTATTGATAATACTGTCAGTCATTTTCTGTGCATTGCAAGGCTTACGTGGTTCCTTTTGGAAAAAATGTTGCCACATCCCTCATCTATAGAACCGTAGTTTGTTATTCTTTCAAGTACAAATGGTATTCCATGGGAAAAGAAGAAAGAAAATGGGCAGCTCAGCTCAAAACTCAATCTCACAAAGGGTTCCCATCTCATCACACATATTATTTTAAAAACATGTGTCCTCAAGTAGAGATGAAATAAAATCTATTTCTTGCCAGTTCATTTAAGAGTTTTCCTAATAAGGCATTTTTGTATTTAATTGTTTTTCCCCAGTGACTGTGTGCATGGCTTTGAAGAACATGACGGGTACTAGCACAGCTGCATGTTCCTGCTTTGGTTCATGCCAACATTAGCAGTTTCACTCGCCGTGGCTTTCCTACCAACATCAACACAGCTGAAAAGGCAAGTAACAGCTTAGTATTGTTATGAAGAATTTTCACACCCAGTACCCACTAAGAAGGGTCTCAAAGGAACCTCAGAATTCTAAGCCCCACACTCTGTGAAGCTCAGCTTCACGGGGAACGTACACCTTACCCAGAGCTCAGCATGGGAGCACGACAGGCATGTTTTCACTCAGGTGTCTGCACTCCTGAAACCCTCGCCCCTCAGCTCTCCTGCCAGACCGGGGGTGCGGCCTGTGGAGGAGCTGGACTCTTTAGTGTCAACTGCAAGGATTTTCATCCCAGACCTGGGACCACTTTGGATCCACCTGAAGAGTTTGAAAACATACTGATGCCCATCCCCAGGCTGAGACTGGTCTGGGGATGTGGCCTGGGCTATTTTGAGCTCCTGAGGTGATTCAAAGGCTTGGTCGAGTTTGAGCTCCACCGTTCTGCCCTCGTGAACTTCCAAGGGTCATTTTAAAACAACGGTTCTCAAACTTGAGGCTGCGTCAGAATCCCCTGGAGAGCTTGTTAGAACACGGATTCCTGGGCCTCATCCCCTAGAGAGACTTGACTCCTCAGAACGCACATTCCTGTCCAGTTTCCAGGTGAGGCTGGTACTGACGGCCTGGGGGCCACCCTTGGAGAACCACCGTTTGTGACCGGGAGCAAAAGGTGGAGAGCTGCTCTGTGGACCTTCCTGGGCTGACAGTTTTATGTTCTTAGGAAAATGTCACCTTACTCGTGCAGACTCCAACTACACCCAAGGTGAAAGTGTTTCCTTGTTAATCACCACACGCTCATGAATTTGCGCTCTGCAATGCACGTTATTCACCTCAGCAACTAAAATCTATAGTGCTCATGTAAATGTGCCCTAGTTGGATGCTAATTACATGTACTTACTATTTGTATTCTATCTTTAAGGGCAAATTAAATACCCTCAAAGTTTCACTAATGTTCAAAAATTTCACATGGAAGCTGCAAGACTCATTTGCTTTACAAAATTGCAAGGTAGCCGATTAAAAAATGAGTTAAAAACATTTACGAAGCCTTGACTTAAGACTTAGAGCAACAGAACATTACAGATACGTCAAACCCGAAGTACTTGAGCAGAAATGCCCTCCATGCCTCAACTACTTCGTTAGAAATGATTTTTAAAGTTTTCTGGTCTACCTGTCCCTGGCCATGTCAACACTGGAAACCATACTTTACTCATCCCTCAAAAGAATCCAAATTTCTCTAAAAGCTAAAGATTGGGCAGAGAAAAAAGTAAATGCATTTATGTAACCAATATCCTTTCACCTTGTGCCACTGTTTTTCTTCTACAGACCGTTAGACAAGAACAGACACCTTTTAAAACTTGAGCCAAATACCCCTGGGAGAGGGGACAGGAAAAAGGCTGGAGAAGGAACCTACAAACGAAACGCATCTCAGCTCAACACCGGAAGCACCAGGGCTGTTTTAAAAATTCCCAAAGCCCAGGCTGCCCCAAGGGCAATTCATTTAGGATGGTTGGTGTAGGTACCTGGCACTAGTCCTTTTTAAAAGTGTCCCTGTCATCCCGAGTGAAACCAATGTCTAGCAAAACAAAGAGGCTAGTACCAAGATACTGCAGTTCATTAGACAAATCTCAACCCGCTAACAAACATTCTCCTTCAGAAAGCCCAGGAAAGCTGTGAGATTAAAGGGCTAACAATGGCGTCCGAGGAAAGGTGCTTATGAAATACTCTGCTCTTTTATTCTTCAACAAAATAACCCATTTGATGAATAAAGGGCAAAAGAATTTGAATCTCTGATGTTACCACAATGTTAGTATCCTATGAAAATTAGTCTGCAGTTTTCCTAAATGTAAGGTTTGTATTATTCTGAGATATTTTTGTTATTATCAGGCCACTGTGCTAGGCGCTGGGGGATCCAAGACAGAAACCTCTTTCCACTTGGTATCTCTAGACTTTGGATACAAATAAGACTACACAATTTCAGTAGAATATAATCCTTGTGGAGAGAGAATGTAGGGGCACCTAAGCCAGGACTGGAAATCAGAGAAAACCTCCAGGTGAAGGTGATAATTAGGTAGAAAAATGGAACACGAGTAGGCATTGGTGCGACAGAGGCCTGGAGAAGTTGGGAAAGGAGGATATTTTACCAGGAGGGAAAAGTAATGCAAAGGGCCAACAGATGAAAACTGGCAGGAACATGGGGAGCCTGGGAAAGAGACAATGAGGGAATGGTGAGGAGGGGGGTAAGGCAAAATGAGAAAGGTAAAGCTGGAGACCTAAAAGGTCTGCTCAGGGGCTTCCTTAGCCATGCTCTGGGGTCAGAGCTTTAGAAGAGGGCACTGGAGGTCTGCTGAAGCATTTGGGGACTGCAGAATTACTCTGGCTCTAATCACCGTGCAGTGAACAGAGCTGGAGGCTGGCAAACCGCAGGCAGGAAGGTCAGTGGATCCCACCAGAGGGCTGAAAACTGGGATGAAGAGATGAGGACAGAATCAAGGGAAAGAATCCAGGAAGTGAAAAACTGAGTCGAGCAGATGAGGGTGAGTTCAGACCTAGCAGCCATTTTATAAAACCTTCAGTAGCAACAAAGGGTCTTGGGTTATACAGGTAAGCAAGTTCAGAGACTGTGTGAATAACCAGCATGAATGTTTTAGTCTCTCATCTCCCTAGTTACAGGCTCACAATTTAAAAAATGTTCTTGAGGCTGTAGGTTATAACTTCTAATGGTATAAAAATGAATGAAGAAACAATACTGCTGGAAATGACGGCACATGGTATCATTTTCTCATCAATAAAAATGAAATACATTTACAAAGATGTAGGTGAATTCTGTCACCTCTTATGTTTCTAAGAGTCCTAAGCAAGGTGAAATTTTCAGTATCAGTTTGTCATTCTATGTCTGAATAAAATTTTTAATTATCAAAATTATTATTTGAAGAAATAGGAGATTTGCACAGAATTTATCACCTAACCTACCTAGCTGAAATCAGATGACAAGACCCAGAAAGTTAATTAGTACAAGGTTAACATTTGCTGTAACTAAAAATCATCTAGCATTTTTGGCCACATACCTTTTCCATTGAATTTTCACAGGAAATCAAGGACAGATCGTCAATACATGTTGTACACACAGCAAAGTGCTGGTCATCTAGACTTTAAATTGACTGCGGCATTCTGATTGGCGCTTGTTAAGATTACTTTGTAGTTTAAAAACAAGTCTCTTAATGTGATGTTTGTTAAAGCTTTCAAGAAGTAGTCACTGTTGACTCTTTGGACTCCTTTCCATTCTTGGCCATGACCACCATCTGTTGGTTTCACAATGACCCCAGAATGCGCAGTATTCCATATCTCTGTGGCCACCCCACCCCAGCTATTAAATTAAAAGTCCACTTGTGCAGTAAAACTGCCGGGATATCGCCTCGCTACGTGAAGCTGTTACTGTGATCTGAAATGCGGCGTTAGAATGCTGTCTTTGTGCACAGGCCTTTAGTGA
Organism: Noctilio leporinus; assembly: GCA_004026585.1. Taxonomy (NCBI): domain Eukaryota; kingdom Metazoa; phylum Chordata; class Mammalia; order Chiroptera; family Noctilionidae; genus Noctilio; species Noctilio leporinus. The sequence goes on from PVIW01000832.1 coordinate 73,706, forward strand.
GCTGTTCTACCACTCGCTTCCAATTACCTGAACCATTTCTCAAAAAATCAGCCTCTATTTTTAAAAAGTAGAACCACTTAGCTTTCACCCCAGGAATGCTTTAGCAGAAGTTTTAGCAAATGGTACATTAAGTGACTCATTTTAAAAATTATAAATTGAATCAAGGGCCAGTCACAATGCTGTAAGCAATTTAAGGTCTACATAGCCAACACTTGGCTGTGCACACCTGTATCATAGTCTTATCACTACACTGTGCACCTGAAACTAATATAACACATGTCAACTGTGATTGAAAAAATAAACACTTTAAAAATAAATTACAGAAAACTATGAAATAATCAACCAAATAATAAATATTTTAATCCCCAAAATAAAAGTGTGTTGCTGGGAATTCAGTTTAATTTTGTTCTATATGGTCAGGTTGCCATGCAAACTGGAGCAAAACAGAATAGCGTTCACGATTTCTCAAGTGGCCACTCTTCATTAAAGGGGCAATGGTAAGTCCAAGCTGTGCTGATGGAAGAGGACATTCCTGGTAACAATCAGCAAATGTTCCCAAATGTTAACCAGGCAGATGACAAATGCACAAATGGACCGCAAATGAAAACCACAGCATCAAAATTATGGAGCGGGTACGAACCTCTATTATTCCTTGATGCTACTACTCAGCAAAATATGTACCTTATGTCTATTAACTTTCCACTTACCAACTTAAAGGTCAAGGTTTTTAAAGCTTTGGGATCATCTACAATCTTCTGTAAATTAGCAGCCACTGTAAAATACAAATGCAGAGAAAAGTGTCCACATTATTTCCCATAACAATGGATCGGCACATCAATGATTCAGAAAATTTGACTAATAATGCAGCGAGCTGCAAAATCATCTTTTAACAGACATTATGAAATCCTGACAAATGAGCCAATTACACATTTTCTGCACCAACTTATATCTTCAACTCATCTGGATTAATATATAGTTCATCTGAATTAACTATACATTGACTGCACTTTCAGAAAATAAAATGAGAAATTACTTCGTAATGGAATGTGGAAATGATACGAGTGTTTCCACCACTTGGTTTTTCCCAACACGCATGAAGGATACGTTAGCCAGGAGAGGGCAGCACTAAACACACACGAGGGATAGCCTTGGAAATAGGCAGCACGTTGGAGCTGTCGATTCATTCACATCTCTGTGCCCATTTTTATCACAGCCACAGAATACAATGGGATCACCTTTATGACCTGCGCACATGTTTTTATGATTTCAGAACCCAGCGATCTGTCAAACCGGTGAAGTCCCACCTTGCGCAACTCCCAAATCGGCGGGACAGAATCAGGCATTCAAGACTCTCACTTTGGACCTGTACAGTGAAGATGCTGCTTCGCCATTAGCCAGATTCATGCGAGAGCCCGCCCAGTCTCCGGGGTGTTCTGCTCTATTTGCTACTCTAGTAGAAGAGTCAGCTCTTCCTGCTCACTCCTCTGGCTTCCAGTACAGACTATGATCAATCTTATCAAAAAGTAACGATGGAAATCTAATGCCTTCTTTTCCATAGCCGCACCTGAAGTATATAGCCCTGAAAATCAAGTCAGGGCTTTGGTTGGGGAGGGAGAAGTTACTATGGAAGAAATTAGGGAGGAAGCTCTCATTTTTCATTACCAAGTTATCTGTGGCTTCAGTGATCAGGTATCTGAAAAGTTAATGGAATATTTTAAATAAAGACATTTAAATAATAAATGTATAAATATTTTGAAAAAAGGGTTTCAAGCAGAAAGCTTAATTAGGTATCTGGAAAGAAACCTGCCGATTTCATTTTTCTGTAAGGTTAACTGAAAACGTAGACACATAATTTTATGTAAGTGAGCTTATTCCATTTAATGCATCAGCTGAAAAGGGGAAAAGTGAAAATCATGTACAGCAGCCCTCTCTTACCTACCGGGGATATGTGCGAAGATACCCAGTGGATGCTTGAAACTGTGAGCAGTATGGACCCTATATATTCTATGCTTTTCCCGATATATACATACGTACCTTTTCACTTCAAGGAAGCACTTTACAACTTCTGTTTTGCATTTCTGAATTGCCAGCATCACTCATCTTGCTCTTTGAGGCCATCACAAAGCAAAATCATGGTTCCCCAAACAAAACCACTGCAATACTGCCACTGTCAACATGATAACCACAGTGGCTACTCAGTGACTAGCAGGTGGGGACACTGGAAAGGATTCATATCAGGGTAGGAAGGGACCTGGACGGTGCTCCATGCCATACCACTCAGAGGGGAGCGCCATTTAAAACTTATGCTCTGTTTATTTCCAGAATCGTCCATTTAATATTTTCCGACTGTGGGTGGCCATGGATAGCATGGAAAAGGGCACAGATAAAGGGGACAACTATACTCAATACAGCCTATTTCTCTTTATAAACCATCATTACAAGCCTCATGGAATCTTCCTCTGGTGCTCTCTGAACTCTTCCATTCTGAGCGAACGTCAAGGTGTCATTGGTGGTTGCAGCCCTCTCCCGCTCACCTTTTTCCCCCTTCTTCTGCCTACCCAAGCAAACTCACCCCACGCCAGGTACACCCTGGGCCACCAGTCTGGATAGGGATCAGCGCCAAGCTCCTCTCAGCCTCTCCAACATCCTCCTGACATATTTCAGATACTAAAATCATCGGGTAGGCGAAGCTAGAAACATGAGCTACGGCGTGAAAAGCTCTGCTGTGAAACTGTCCACGGAGGCCAGTATTTACGATGTCCGGGCACCGTGACCGCATGCAAACTGCAGCAGCGGAAGGCAGTTACTGTTTTCTTCAAGCAGGAAAGTGCTCTCAGAGTTCCTTGGATTTGGGGCTGATTTCACGAGTGGCTGTAAAGTCTTCACATGCATTTCAGTCCTTTCATTAAAGTCTCTCAGTTAATGTGGATGATCCACTGCCTTGTTCTGGGTCATCCATCGCTAGTCTGTTCCCCCATGTGCCGCCAAGAGCAGAGCCCTGTCCTGCGCTGACCACACCCCTCGCTGGTGTGTGCGCCTGTGTGCCACAGGCCAGTTTCCAAGGAGCATGGAGGGCCAGGCTGAGCTGCTGGCATCTGAAAACAATCACCCCAGAATCCATGCTCCCCAAGTGCGAACCTCGGGGTCATTAGAAATTCAAATTTTGTCTTCAGCTCAAAGCAAAAATAGCAAAACTGGCCTCTTACCTGATTACTTATCCCAGCTGCTTGGCGTATTTTCAATTTACTTGATTCTAATTTGTTGCAAAGTGCTATAAAATACCCTCATTTAAGTGACATCACATAAAACTCAGGGTGATGCTAATTTCCCTTCCAGTTGCAATGCTCATTAAAAAGATGGGTGTCGCTGGCTGTGCACCTGGGTATCAAAAATAAAAATGCTCCTTACCTGGAACGTGAGCTGAGAAGAAAGGGCTGGGAGGGCTGGGTGTTACTGAGCTTCTCAAGTGTGTGCTCACAAGGCTAAACTTCCTGTTTTAATACATTGTTGACTGGCAATGCTATACAAAAGCTAATGCAAGTGCAAACATGAGTTAACTCCTGTAGCGAACTGTTCATTAACACACTGTTGACTGGCAATTTTATAGCAAAAGCTAATGCAAGTGTCAACTCCTTATCGGTCAACATTTGGGCTTGAAAACACGACTTTTTCATGACCGGTCAACAATGTGTCAAGGTAGTCAAGTTTCAAAAAATTATGGGGCATCTGAACCCTGTTTACTTGGTGGCCTCATCCCCATCCCACCTGGCCTTTCCAAAATAAAACTCCTTCCCCTGGTTTCTAATGCAGACTGTGCAACCCTCTTCCAGCTAGTCCCCTCCCTCTCCCGGCCCTCTTGCCTGTGGTCACAAAGGACACAGATAATACTCCCTGAGGCCCCGGGGAGGTGGCCTTCTTGCCCTGCCACTTGGGGCTCCATGATATTTTGTCTGAGCAGCTATTTCCTGCCATTTTTGTATTCCTGTGTCATGCTTTAGGCTTGAATACCTATCAGGACTAGGAATGTCTATTGGCTCTTTTGGGTAACATTTGGCCTCAAGTATGGTAAGCACTCTGCTCTGTGAAACTGTAATAGTATCATCAACAACCACACAAGACAGACGCTGCTGCTCAATCCCTCCCTGGAGCTGAACAGAGGTGAGAAGTCGAGCCACCATTTCTCTGGCAAACTAAATCAGGCCTTCTCCGGACGGCTTTCTCTACGGAACCCGTGTACCACTCAAACTCCCCACACCTTGACAGTTAGAAAATAAGTCAGATAATGATGACTTTATACTCTGAACACCTGCTCCATACCCCTGTCAGGCAGCATGAGGTTGCACAGAAAGAGAAGTGGGTGATAAAAGAGAAGCCCAGCTCCGAGTAAGGAGAAGAGGATGACAGGAGGGGGCTTCCTACCGATACCGCTATAACACTAATAATGCAAAATAAGGGCTGACAATTCAGTTGGGACAAAACAAAGTGAGATTTAGCCTATTAATCCCCTAAATCTCCAGGCTTTTACATTTATGAAATAAGTGTTGCATAGTGTAGGAGAGCCCGAATTCTCCATCAGAGGGTCTGGGTTCAGATTCTGCCCCCTGCACACGGCTTTGTGACCCCATAAACTAGCAAGTTCATGTAGCCCTTTTGCACTTGCAGCTTTGCATCTGAAGAGCATGGGTATTAACAGTGCCTATGTGATAGAGCTGTTGCAATAACTGAGCTAATACGCATAAAGTGCTTAATGTACAGCAAGTACATAATAAATATTAGCTTATTAGCTTATTATCTCTACCCTGGGCAACTGCATATATTTACTAATTGGTTTCCTTGTGTTAACTCCTCATGAGCCCTTCTTTCTCACAGTTCAGCAGAGTTACTTGGGGAATCTGCCATCAGCTGGCATGTGTTGTCTCCATAGGTAACACTGTTGCACTGTTCACATCAACTTCGGGATAGAATCTAAGTTTTTAATGTTGTCCAGGAGACCCTCCATGGTCCAGTCTCAACCTGCCTCTTCAATTTCTTTTCTGGATTGTCCCAAGAAGGGATCCATAAATCCCCGCTCTCCTTCTAGATCTCTATATAATTCACAACAGATCTCATATCCTCACTAGATTCAACTCTTTTATAACCCAGACAAAATCTTATTCACCTCTGCAAAAGGTTAACCTTTGAAATATATCCACAGCACAGAAACTGACTTCTCACCGCCTCTGCTGCCACTGCCCAAGCATGGCCACCACCACTGCTCACCTGGACCAGGGCAACCGCCTGGTGTTCCCCTGCTTCTATCCTTGTTGCTCAGTGGCCAGCAGTCAGGTGAACCTGCTAACGTGTAATCAATCTGACCAGGCCACTTTTCTATTCCTCCAGAATGTTTCTTTAATACACGTTCATGAATAAATTTTGGATGTGGCCCTTCACTTAGCTCCCATGTCTAGAACATAAGCTCCAATGGGTGCAGGGATGGCATCTGTCTTGCTCACTGCTATGTTCCTAGTACTTCATATATAGCGCCTGTCAATTTACAGGGTTCCAGGGTCCTAAAAAGCCTCAGGTTAAGACCCCAAGAAATATTCACATCTTAGAAGAATTTATACAAATGTGTCTCTCAAGCAACAGTTCCACTGAATCTTTTAAAAGCAAATAAATGCAATTCTGGGCTCCTCTCAAATGAATATTGGGTATCCTAGGCAACCATGACTTTAGAGACTGGCCATGTAGAGACTTTAGCGACTCCCCATCTCACACCCACACCAGCACAGGTGGTCTCCCAGACAAAGGGAATCTATAACGGGCAGTCGAGGATGAGCAAGGTGTGTCAGTGTGGCCTCAGGACTAGATGCAGCAGTGGGGCCCAAAAGTCATGCTAACCTAACTCCCCCTGTTACAGCTCTCCCAGGAAAAGACTTGCCACTGCTGGAGAGCCCATCTCCAGGTGCATCCATGCAGCACAAGGGGTGGACTGCGTGGACACTGTGGTGTGTAGCCCTGATCTTCTCTTCGGAGATGAGGCAACTGTCCTCCCAAGGGCTGGGGTTCTTGGTGGCTGATGATTCAGCTTCTTTCCTTCTAGGGAATTCCCTTTAGGCAAAGGATGCTGTCCCATCCAAGGTCAGGGACCCTCCCCAACGGAAGCCTGCATCCCATGACTGGGCCTGTTCCCTCACAAAGGACAGCTGTCAGGATCTGTGCCGATCCAGGGCACCCTGTGGACTTGGCTGACTCAGCGGCAACTGAGTCCCTTTATCTGTAAATTCTGCTTCCTGTGTTCCCTCACAGAGCTGATGACGAGAGCAGTGCTCAAAATCCTGCCCAAAGATGAACTCAGAGCAACCACCATAGCAGGCATTTCCATTATCCAATGTATAAGACAGCGTAAATTATAAATGAAACATTAGAGGAAAGGGGAAACACATATAGTCCATGGCATTTTCCTTTGCATTTCACCCAGAATTTTGGGTGGCGATAAAAAAGCAGTAGGTAGAAGAGATTTTGGGAGTGTTACAGGTATGATAAGCAAGCAGCTTTGAGACCAAAATGTCAAACACACCTGAACATTAGTATTATTTACATAACACAGGAAGGGATTATGGAAAATAAACAGAAATACACTTGCCATTCTCCTTAAGATTCAGGTAAATTCCAGTTTATTATAGTATTATCTTGGCATAATAAAAAATTGCCATACAGCTTAGAACAGCTAAACTGGCTGGTATTAAATCTGTCCTTTAAAATGTTATCATAAAACTGATATTTTGATTCTAAATTTTCTTTACCGTCTTTAAGATAGTTTTATGAACAGAACCGCAAGGTGGTAATGGAAGGGCCCAATAATCATTATGCTATTATTGCTCCTTTTGAAAGCAATGCAATGGTATGTATAATTAATGAAAATTATAGATTCATTTAATTGGTGGATGTGATATACCAGTGTGTGTGTAGTTTAATTCCTCTTTAGAATGAGGATGAAGTAAAAAAATAAAAATAAATAAAATAAAACGACATGAAGAATAGCTAAACTTTAAAATCATACTTGCCAAAAATATCGAATATTCATCTGAGATGAAGGGAAAACTGATTTATCTGCTTTGTGAAAACAATGAAGATTATTGTTTGGGAGACACAGTTGTTGAAAAGTATTTTGGTTCTTCAAAAATATACAAAGAAACCCTGGCTGGTGGCTCAGTGGATAGGCAGTGGCCTGCAAGCCCAAAGGTTGTTGGTTTAATTCCCAACCAGGGCACATAACCAGGTTGCAAGCCAGGTCTCCAGCCAGGTCCATGGCTAGAGGCAGGTGAAAGGCAACCAAACATTGATGTTTCTCTTCCTTTTTTCCTCCCTCCCTGCCCTTCTCTCTAAAAAATAATGAATAAAAAAAAAAATCTAAAAAAACATATACAGAGAATTTTATAGTTGTCTTGCCCTGGGGTTTTTCATATTGTAGCCCTCTAAATTGTAGGCAAAACTTTTTGGGCACATTTCTGGGGAGAGGGTGTGTAGCTTTCATCAGATTCTCACTAGGGTCATGTCCTTTATAATCTTTACAGTCATTGTCCCAAACGCTGACTAACATCATCTCTTAGAGGGGGCCTTTTGTATATTTATAATAGTCTTACTACAGCTGGCACATAATAGACTATACTTACAGGGTACAATTTGATAAGTTTTGACATATGTACACACTAGTGAAACCATCACCACGTGCAAGATATTAAGCATATTCACCATATCCAGACATTTCCTCGTGTCTTTTGTAATTCCTCCACCTTCCCCTCCCTGCCCTCCTTCCCCCTCTCTCCAGATAATCACTTTCTGTCACTACAGATCAGTTTGCATTTTCTAAAATTGTATATAAATGGAGTCATATAGTGTATACTCATTTTGTCTGGCTTTTCTCACACATCACTCAATTATTCTGAAGTCCATCCAGGCTGTAGCCTCTATCAGTAATTCATTCCTGTTTATTGCTAAGTAGCATTCCACTGTATGGCTGCCCTACAATTTGTTTATGTTTATATTTTCATCTTGACAGATGTTTGGGTTGTTTCAAGCGTTTGCTGTTACATGTAAAGCTTTTGTAAGTCTTTATATACACATACATTTTCCTTACACTTGGGTAAATGTTTAGGATTAGAATGGCTATTATCAATGGCTGGATCATATGGCAGATGTATGTTTAGCTTTTTAAAAAATTACCAAAATGTTTTCTAGGGTGATTGTACCATTTTTATATTTCCACCAGTATTGTCTTGTGTGTTTCAGTTTCTTTGTTTTTAATCAGCTTTAAGCTGTTTTGGTGACCTTGTCAAATCATACAAATTCTAGAAAAGTTCAAATCAGCCAGAGAAAATACGTCAAAGGGAACAGAAGCACTGAACTTCGTAGGAGGAACTTTTTCTTATTGTCACTTTTGCTTTATCTTGATCTGTTTTATAAAGGTTTTTTTTTTTTTTTTTTTTTTTTTAATAGTCACATATTAGTAGGACACAGCTTGAGAGTTAACCTGGTGGCTTCTGGACTGGGAGAAGGTTTGGAAAAGTTAAGATTAATGAGATGGTAATCACACTGATACAAGAAATGCCACTTGAATTATGGGCCAGTGCAGCCAACTAAAGTAGGGCCATCTGGTGAATGCGCAGAGTGGGACACCGGAGGATGCCGAGTCTGGCATGTGTAGGCAGCCTTCCACAGAGGTGCATTTCTCACCCCGGTGGCCGACCAGGCAAAAGAGGAGAGAGCTGGGCTTTGTTTACATTTTGTGGCAACGCCCCAGAGGACAGTTACTTTATTTGCATTTCTTGAGTTACATAGCCTACATAGGGTAGGCTATGACCTAAAAAATCAAGGACATGAAAGCTAATCCTGTTTATAATACCTGATATGAAACTGGAAAATCACCTTCCCTGTGCCTGAGACCTGTGAAACTCAGTAGCCAGCTGCCAACATGTTTACCTTCCCACAGGATGTATGAAGCATGCACCAGAATGTAAATCACTGAGAAAGTCTACCAGGAAAAAAAAAGTCAGCCCTACTACACAGCATGCTTCATGCAGTTAGTTAACATTGCAGCATAAGACAGAGCATGGATTGCACTTTAAATACTACTACTTTAAGCCCTGGCTGGTGACACAGTGGATAAGGCACCAGCCTGCGAACCCAAAGGTCGCTGGTTCAATTCCCGGCTGGTCTGGTCACAACCGGGTTGCAAGCCAGGTCTCCACCCAGGTCCGTGGCTGGAGGCAGGTGAAAGGCAACCATACATTGATGTTTCTCTCCCTCTCTGCCTCTTTCTCTTCCCCTCTCTCTAAAAATAATAAATAAAATCTTTAAAAAAAATAAAAATAACTACTACTACTTTAGACTGTTTCCAAAACAATATTAATGTCCACCATCCTTGATGAATTAGTCTGGATCAGTATAAGAAAACCAGCTGTGTTATACAGTATCTCTAATAACAAGGTAAAATATTTAAATGGAAGTTTTTGCAGAACCTTTACAATCAGTGGTAGAATAAGAGATATGGAAAAACTTATGGGAATGTGGAAAAGCACTTACGGAATACAAAAGTTAAATACTTCATCAAGAATCATCTTGTTCAGTTTAACCTTCGTCCTGTGTTTTCATTTTTTAAAACCAAGTGCTGTTCATTGTTGCATGAGAGTAAGTTGGGATGGGTTTGGCAGACTTGTACTTTGACCTGAAGCTTTGATCTTATCCAGCCAAGTGAGAGACTGGAATTCCCTGAACAAAGGCCTCACTTCAGCAGGGAAACCTGAAAGGGCCCTTCATTTCTGCAACCTTCTCCCCAACCTGCCCCCCACCCACCCCATGCAAGTTGGCTCTACTTTGAAGGGCATTCTCCACAAGCAGGTAGCACTTGTGGAGAACAGAAAGGGAGGTCCAGGGATGGCTAACTGCTCTGGATAGGGTGGGGGCGGGGAGGCAGTCAATGCTGATGTCCCTGCCAGAAATTTGAGGTACCCAGCCAGCTGTGCTAAGGTCTGCTAGGTAGCCCGCAAAACACAGAAAGCTATTCGATGGAGTCACAAAGAAATTAGATGCTGGTAAAGATAAATTATGTGCACAATTAAAAGGCTGACCAGCCCTGCCACAGAGTAGAGAGGAACAGTTTGAATGTCCTTATTATAGTGATTTTAAAATTTGCTGTTATGATATCGGTCTAGAACTAACTTGATTTACTTTCTCATTTAGTAATCATATTGTATTAAAACCTTTAAGGCAAACCCATGAGCGCTGTAAAAAGTGCATGGTTGGTAAAAAGCACTGAATTTATTCCTACAGTAGCCATGCAACCCCACACAAAATGCCAATATTTACCACCCACGCAGGGGACTGTAGTTCTGTCACTGACCCCAAGAACACCAGAAGACACACACAAGTCGCCTAAAGAAGCATCAAGGGCTCCTTTAAGAGATGGCAGCTACTTCTAAAGGCTTTTCCTGAAGAAAATGACTGAAACCTGTGAGGAGAGTTCAGCATTCAAGTGCACCTTTTGATTCCAGTACGTTGACCCTGAGGCATCCCCATTTCTCTGTGCTGCTAGGTCTCTCTGTTGCTGGCAGCTGGGTATGGAGGGCTCACTCTTATAAGATTATTGGTTCTACCCAACATCCCCAGGGTCTTTTCTCCCTAACATGTAACACGGGACTTCCTGTGCCTGCTCCTATCCTAGCTTGAAAACTTAACGCCTTCTGAATTATAGTTTCCACTGTTGCTAACCCTGCAGCATCTCAAAAGGGGTGAGCAGTGGTCCTTATTCCAAGATTCTTCAGATGTATATTTTGTCATGAGAAAGCAGCTCATGAGACCTCAGTGCACTTGGCCTGTGTGTGGACAAAGATGGGAGGCTGGCAGGGATGTAGTGATGAGAAGTTGCATACAAGGAAATTCAAGCTGCTGCCTATTAAGATCCACTTTTTAAAAGCAGGCATGTGTTCCAATGCGTGTACCATGATCATTCAGCCACTAAACAAAGTCTTACAAAAGTGTGTATCAGAAGCTGGTGTTTCTGTGAAGATACTGGAGAGACATAAACACAAGAAATATAAACCTTGCCTTGTGTGTGCAAGGCAAGTGTGCAGGGCAGATTCATAAAAGTGATTACAGCCCAATCCCATAAGCACTGCTTGAGGGACAGAAATAAGGTATAGGGACAGCACAGAGGAGACCTGCCCATGGAGTTCTGGGAGCGATTCAGGGAAGAGGTAATACTTAAAACCTACTTTAGCAGAAGAGCAGGAGTTTGCCTGGTGCATGGGGGCATTCCAGGTCTAGAGAAAGAGCCCACGAAAGATGGCGAAAGAGCAAGTCTGGGAGCTGCACAGAAGGGTCTCGACACTGGGGCAAGATGGAACTGAGGATCATGGGGGATACAGGTGAGGAGGCCAGCAGGGGCCAATCACCCGCCTCATCCCCCAAGGAGTATGGACTCTGTCTCATAGCAGAATGGTTTTAAATAGGATGTCAGTTAATAATGATGTTAACAATACACACTGAAAACAGTATCATTGTTTATAATAAAAACTTGGGAGAGCCCTATTATAGCTCCATGGGTTGGGCATCATCCTGCAAACTAGAGGGTCACCAGCTTTATTCCCAGTCAGGGCACATGCCTGGGTTGCAGGCCACGTCCCCTGTTGGGGGCATGAGAGAGGCACCCAGTCAATGTTTCTGTTGCACGTCCATGTTTCTCTCCCTTTCTCCCTCTCTCTCTAAAAGTAAATAAATAAAATCTTTCAAAAGAAAAACCTTTGGAGAAATAAATCTAAAAATTTAATTTGGCTTTGTAAAGATGAAAATATTTTAACAGTCACATGATGTGACTAGAATTGAACATATTAAACACGTCAACTTTTTCATACACCTCAAAATGAAAGCTCTACACATGTACAGTGTCCATATTTACTGTCCATGTAAAATGTAGAATTCTCATGTAGAATCTGAAAAAAAAATAATGTAAATGCCTGGGTTAAGATAAAGTAGGTGTTAAAACACCTGATCATGGCAGGTAGGTCGGCTTCACATATTCTAAGATGTCCTTGTGCATGGGGTATGGGTTTTGGTGTGTCTCCCCTTTTGTGGAGGTGCTGTCCCCTTGGATGATTCATTAATTGAGAAATCGGTGTATCTCACCATATTAGTTGCCCTAATTGAATGGATAAAAATCCCTACTAGGCAATTCATTTTTCTTTCCTGATATTTTTCCCTTACTACCAAAAAGAGCTAGTATTACAAAGAAGATAAAAACAACACTGGGAGAAAAACTATCTTCAGTGGAAGAAATTGTGAATTGATATTTTGTTTGTACATTTGTTAGTTTCCCCACAACCCTGCGTGAAAACAATGAGCTACGGAAAAGCAGCTAATTGTCTGTCCTGATGTTAGAAGGGATATCCAGGGGTCACCAACACCAATCTTTGTCCTTCAGGCAGGCCTGTCTGTACCTTATACAACACCAAGAGGAAGTTATTTATCCTACATTTGAGATAGTCTATGGAAGGAAGTTCCCATCTTCCTTTATGATCCATTTCCGTAACACACTGGCTACGTCTTCATTACATGGTAGTGCATCTGAATGGAACCACTAGCCTTAAAGAACTTGGATGGATACATGACATTAATTTAGGGGGGAAAGCAGTTACCTAAACAGTCCAGCATAGCCTCAAAGCCTCCACATATGCACTTACTACTATTATCAATACTCAGCATTAACTTGCAAGCTTGCGGGTATCAAAACACTCATTCAGCACCTACTACAAGTCATAAAAAGAGTATTTGGTAAATAAATACCCAAAAAGTTAAAAAGCTTCAAAGCAGGCTTATAGTTAAAACTCTTGGTGGCCTAAGACTCACTGGGCTTCTAATTTATTCACTAACTGAAACCACAGTAATTGGGGAAGAAAGAAAACACTGAGTGTGCTGAATACTTAGATCATAGCATCCATAGTCACAGCATTTTGATGTCTTTATCCCATTAATATTTCTCTAGATTGGAATCCACCAGTTATATATGCTGGGCCAGTACCGTGGAAATTCCCACCTTGTTTGGGGTTGGGGAAAGCAGAGGTGATCTTAAACATGCGCCTCAGGAACACTGCCCTCAATACCAACACAGTCAGGATTTTGTTACTGTTATCAGAAAATCTTTGAAAGAAAGGCAAGGGAAATAATACAGCCTACAGTGAGGATGTGCTGAGTCTCTATGGACTGGTACGGAAACAAATCATTCTTATGTTCAAAAATAGCAACCCAGGGCAATCTCAGGAGGAACTGTAATTTTTGCTTTGGTCCTTGCAATGATCTTGGAATTTCTGCACTAAAGATTACCAAACTTGCAGCCCTGGCTGGTATGTTTGTCCAGGCTCAGTCCAGGCTCAGTGGACTGGCACCAGCCTGCGAACCCAAAGGTCCCTGGTTCAATTTCGGGGCAGATAACCAGGTTGCAAGCCAGGTGTCCAGATAGTTCCTTAGCTGGAGGCAGGTGAAAGGCAACCATACATTGATGCTTCTCTCCCTTGCTTCTCTCCCTTTCTTCCTCCCTCCCTTCCCTCTCTCTAAAAATAATAAAGTCACTTTAAAAAGTGACCAAACTTGCAAAATGCTATGTGTTGGTAAAAGGGGTCAGATATCACAAGTCCCTCACAAGTCCCTGGAACATCATAAAACCAGGTGAATTTCAGATTTCCAGTCCTTCCTAATAGAGGGAGAGAGATGATACTGATTTGCTGCCTTCCTGAGATACTAGAGCACAGCAAATGGATTTGGACATTTTAAGCCAGGTGGCAGGTAACAAGTAAGTAGAATAGATGTCACATTGATTAGGGGAGTAGAAACAGAAGGAGACAAACAAAACACTTCTGGCAAAGGAAGAGACAAGAAAGGAGCACCATGAGGTCATTATGAGACAAGTAGTTTGCCATCCCTGTAGATAGAGCTTCTGAGAAGTGGGGAAGGGGCTGGGCCCGGGCAGGAATGAGATTGAGGGCTAACAGGAGTTGCAAGCAATCAAAATACAGAAGAGAAGCCAGAACAGAGATGCTGACTGGAGGACGATCATCAATAATGCATTAAGGAATAAAAATCAGAAGAACTGCTTGACAGCAGTGAAAAGGGCAAACAAGACTCTGGGCTGTACGAGCGGCCTCAGAGAGAACAAGTCAGTACTGCTTCTTCCGGTGCTATTTAAGGCAGTGAGGTCTCATTAACTCTGGGCATATCTGCCTTTTCCTACCCATTGGAAGAGATCAATTAAAAGCTGTGACTTGCAACTAACGTCCATTCCTGGCGCAAAAGACTGGCACAAGCAAAGACAAAGCAGTTCCAGCCTCATGGTAGAGCTACTAGGAACCCAAGGCCCTCCCTTCTTCCCCCTCCCCCAGGTTTATCATAATCCTGCATTTGCAGGGTGTTAAGAAGAGGATTAACAGATTTAGATTAGCCACCTGTGAGAAGAGCCAGGATGTAAAGGCTCTACAGCTTTTTCAAACCCTGATAACATCACTCCTCTATAAAAAACCCTGTGGCAGCAGAGTTAACTATGGAAGGCCAAGGAGTACTTGCGAGAATACGAAAGATTTGCTAATCCAGAGACAAAAGGCAAATAATATTTTTCTTTATTTTTTAAAGATTTTATTATTTTTAGAGAGCAGGGAAGGGAGAGAGGGAGAGAGACATCAGTATATGGTTGCCTTTCACCTGCCTTCAGATACAGACCTGGTTGGAGACCTGGCTTGCAACCTGGTTATGTGCCCTGCCTGGGAATCGAACCAGCGACCTTTGGGTTCGCAGGTTGGTGCCTTATCCACTGTGCCACCAGCCAGGGCTTATTTCTCTTTTTTTATTGATGTCTTTTGTTCATGGCAGTCCAGTCACTTAATTAAACAGATCATTAACAAGATGATCTCTGAAATTCTCATCAGATCCTAGGGATGGCGGCAGAGGTAACCGGAGCTGGCCGGGATCCTGCCCACAATCAAAGACCATTATGCACTAGGCCATCCAGGGAACACTGAAACCCCCCAGTAACCCCCAAATAAGTATGTCCTTCTGTGTTCCTTTTAATGAGATTTTAATTTCACTGAGTGCTAATGACTGCTGGTTGACCAAGTCCCTGTGCTGACATTCCTCAATTTGACTGAGGAATTCTGCAAACTGGAATAATGAAACGGTCCTGAATAAACAAACTTATCAGTGATCGATGAGAACACGAACTGAGTCCTACACCAAGCAATCTGTGCATCAACCTGAAGCTAGAACTAGAATTTGCCCCATTTTATAGAGGAAACTGAGGCACAGAGAGAGGAAGGGCCCCGGGGCTGGGCAGGGGCTGAGCAGATGCAGGCAGCCGGGCTCTGCAGAGCCTGCGTAATAACCACAGTGGTCACTGCCTCTCACGTACCTGCCCTCTCAAAACAACTGGTTACTGTTGAAAGGCAGGTACTAAAATCATCATCAGGACTTCAGAGGCAGGACCGGTGCCCCTTCTGCCTGGGGTCCCCTCCCCTACACCCAAGAGCAGGTGCCAGTGGGGCTTCCATCGCATCCACAAGCTAATTTTGCTCCTGTGAAGCAGTCATGGGGTTCATATGAAGCTCCCCTTGGGGACCCGAATAGGGAGTGAACCCAGAGAGAGCACGAAACACGCCTCAAACAGCCCACTATATTCTCCAGCGTGACCACCTCAGAAAGAACTGGGGATAATACCTCCCAACATGAAATACCATCATCTTTTTTATCTTAGTGCCTTTCAGGCAAGATTTTTGAAACACCTAACACTTGACAGCTGGTCCCAGTGATAGCTGCACAAAAGTAAAGTTGCTTTGAGGATTTTGTTGTTGATGCTTCTGTAGTTGGTTTTTTTCCTGTTCTAAGAAAAACAACAACACTTTTTCCTTAGGGGAAGGCTTCATCTCATTAATATAAGGGGGAAAAAAGTGTCCCTGGAATAGTAGATGGTGATAGAGCGGATTTAGTTTATGTTATTAATGTTAATTATGTTAGTTTATGTAGTTAAGTGATGATTTTAGAAATTCACACACACAATGTTTGAGAGATCTTGAGTATGTTTAAAACCATCTAAAAAACGATGTATGTCCCAGCCAGGGCACATAACCAGGTTACAAGCCAGGTCTCCAGTCAGATCCCTAGCTGGAGGCAGGTGAAAGGCAATCATGCATTGATGTCTCTCTCCCTCTCTCCCTTCCCCTCTAAAAATAATGAATAAAATCTTAAAACAAAACCAAAAACAATCTAGGTGGGTATATTGGGAAAAATGCCTCTAGCAGGCAAAGGGGTTAGAAGATGGGCAGCTCAACTGCTGGCTTGTACTCTCTGCTTTGCAGGAAGGGCAGCCACAGTGACAAACCGGGCAAATGAAGGCCTGTGGTTTGTTTTTTGTTTTTTTAAATATTTATTATTTGTAAAGAGAAGGGAAGGGAGTGAGGCAGAGGGAGAGAGACATCAATGTATGGTTGCCTTTCACCTGCCTCCAGCTACAGAGCTGGCTTGAGGCCTGGCTTGCAACCTGGTTACGTGCCCTGACTGGGAATTGAACCTGCGACCTTTGGGTTCACAGGCCGGCACCTTATCCACTGTGCCACCAGCCAGGGCTGGCCTGTGGTTTTAACGAAGAGCAGCCCTGAAGACGCCCGCCATCCTCAGCCCACAGCACCCAGCCCACACAGGCCAAGAGTGAGGCACTCACCCCCTGTTGTTGCTTTTCTCCCTGGACACTGATATATCACTGTTGTGACAGCTGAGACCCGGCTAGAGAAGGGTTGAGGAGCGTGATCATCCGTATCCCATCCCTCATCAGCTGCTTCCAGGCATCAAACCCACTCCTAGTCATTCTAAGGAACGACCACCTGGATCGTTGTCTAAGCAAAACAGCTGGTCATTCGCTTACATAGGAATAATAAAACTGAGGTGAATGTGGGTCCATACACGTGGTTTCCAAAGTCAAGTGCTTGGTCCTAACACCAAGGAACTGATCCTTATGGAGAATAATCACATACACTGTTGTCCCCAAACAGCTATTCTTCAGGTGGGATTCCCGCTCCTACCCAAGGCATTCCTATCCGTTTTCCCCAATGAACTGACAAGTATATGGTTCAGGGAATTCACTTACTTTTTTTAGTGCAAGAAGAAGAAAAACATCAAGATGCTAAATATTCAACCAAATCTGAAAGCAAGGTGTTAAACTTGACACCTGAGAGGTTCCTGGTAAGGATGAAGTTAATGAGCTGAACTGAAGATTTGGATTTTAGACACAGAATAATTACTCAAGAGATTTAAAAGGATGTTGTAAATTTTCATCTGTCTGCATATATCCAGAAACAGGATGTATTTCTATAAAAGCTAAAATGAAACAGTCCCCTGGTCTAATTAGGTATTATTAATTATCATATACATTACAGACAGTAAACATTTTTTAATTGCAGGAAATTTTGGACTAAAGAAGAAAACACATCAACTCCCTCCATTAGACGCACAGCTAAATCAACAGGGTCTTAAGCAACAGAAAATCATGATCAAAGTTGTCCACCCAGAGGCTTAACTGAACTTATTTTTAAACATGGTGAAAGCAGATCAAAATTTCCAATTGTTAGGAGAATCACACTTAACACAAGATATAAACCCAGGGCTAACCAAAAAAGACGCAAGGGTTGAAAGTTTAAAAACCACATTAGAAACATGGTTAAACAGCAACAAAATGATTATGAGCAACTAAACCGAAACAAAAACCTGAGTCTAACAGATGCTGCAATAAGGTGGGGAGGCAGCTAATGACAAAGTAAAGGATGGCAGTTCTACTTCTTCACCTCATCCAAGACACAAAGGCAGCCCAGGAGGACAAAGGAGCAGCAGAGTGTGCTGCAGTGGCCTGGCACGTGGTCTGCAGGCTCTCACAAGACAAATGAGGGCCCTGCTCACAACCAAATGACATTTTGGAAAGATTATGCAGAGGATTTATTTCTGACAGGCTGGAGGTCATTCAAATATATTTATTTTCCATTTCCAAAGAGTTAATCTGCCATAGGCCCACAGTGTGCTGTTCAAACACACATTTACTTCTTAGATTAGCCGGATGCGAAATTTGGCACCATTCTGGATGAGATATTGGCATTAGGCTTTTAATGAGAAATGGTGAGATAAAAATGATGAATTAATTCTTCCCTGGGTAATGTAGTAAAAAACGATTACATTCCAGCTTCTGGTTTCTGAGACATAATTCTGGAAGACAGAAACCTCTGGTATGCCCCTCCTGCTTAACCTATAAATCTGAGCAGCACAAATACGAACCCCCAATTTTTGCCGCTAACACATAACCACAATTTGATTAAAACCAACAAAATCCAATAGCCAAATGTATTTCATACATTTTTATAGTATATACAATGGTATGTTTTAAGTTAATCATTCACTCAACAAATATTTATTGAGTAATTATTGAGTGCTCAATACTATTCTATTCTTTTGTTCTAGTGTTCCCAGACTTGGCAGTCAACAAAGCTGCCAAAACACCACTATGTGGGTGGAGCTTATTAGTCCAGTGATTAGAAAACTCTTTCAATAAAGCCACTGAAGGAAACAAAGCCACTCTCCAGAAATTACATGCTCCCACACATTAACCAGCCACAGTGTTCAGAGTCCTGAGTGATGACAACATACGCTGAAATGATGAAATGATACACAGCAACTGGCTTCAATTTCAAAGACAATCCAGAGTACCTCGCTGGGTAAGGGAACAAACTCTTAGCAGACGTTGGAAATCGCTGTTCAAAACTTACTAGTCTGCAAAATCCTATGTAGCATAAAAATGGTACAATGGCCAATTAAGTCACAACTGAGAATAGGAGTGTTTCTCCCAACCTATACTCTTCCCTGACGATGGGACTATCTATAGAAACATCTAAGTCAAACTAGAAAAACTAAGCCAAAAAACAGAACATTACTCTGAGTGCATGGTCTGAGGCAGTCATGAGTGTTGGAATATTCAGCCCTGGGCATCACCCTGGTGTTCAGAAAGTTCAGGGGGCAGGTTAGGACTGATAGTCTGACTAAAAAGAGTGTAAAGGGATATAGTTTTTAAATGAGTTTGCCTGATGAAGAGGTAGAAGCAATCATGGAATTAGGTCAAAATTACACTCTTTTAAGGACCGTAAGGGGATGCTAGGATGATACTCTTCTTACCTTTGAGCAAGTAGACCATGTGTCGCTGCTGCTTCACTGTCTAAGCATGTGAACATGGCCTGTACGTTACTTCCGCAATTTTATATGTTAGGTGGGGAGTACATACTGACTTTAGCACTAATGAGCTCTGTCAATAAAGTATTCATAAGTGATCAGGGAATCTGTGTAACAGACTATCAACAGGAGAGACCCTCACAGCAGGTGCCCTTGTAGACATTCAAGCTATGACTAAGAACCTGGCTCCTGAGAATGTTGGGTCTTATTGGCTATAGATGACCAATCCTCTTGGGTACATATGACTTCTCCTTTAAAGGCAACAGTCTAGGACTTTATGTCCTAGCGGTTGGGTATTAAACCTTTTTTAAACTGGACAATGAGGGGCACACCGAATTCTTTTGGCCCTGGAGCTTGCCTGAGGATGCTGGTGATTTCCAATATGTTCTAAGGGGCATGGCATCTTTAAGAAGCTGTAGAGCCTTACAGTTATACAGGAACAATCATACTTTGGCTTTGCTCAGAAAAATATAGTGTAACTTGATGTAGGTTTGCAGAGACAACATGCTGTGCATTTAGAAAGAAAACAGGATGGCATCAGTTAGCACTAATGCAATTTACAGGGGCCAGAAACTCAATGTCTTCACCAGCCAGGGAGATCATGTAATTGGGAGAAGAGGGGTAGAATTTTTGCCATTTGGGATTTTATGCCCAATTGTTTCCAGATCTCCTGCTTTTTCTTGTTCTTTTTATTGGGGGGGGGGGGGGGGGGAGAGAGAGAGAGAGAGAGAGAGAGAGAGATGCCATTCCACTTACTTATGCATTCATTGGTTGATCCTTGTAATTGCCCTGACCAGAGAGAGATCTAGCCTGGATCTTGGCACATGGAGACAATGCTCCAACCAACTGAGTTACCTGGCCAGATCTCCTGGGTTTTCTAAGATGAGTCAGATCTGGGTTATTTATGTCGACTCTCTCCATTTTTAAAGGTTGGCAGCTAATTCCAAAATGTAAAAATATTTTCTAAGCCAAACAAAATACATTTGTAGACAAGATCCAAGCCTTAGGCCACTATGTTGCAACCTCTGGGAAGGAGGGAAGAAGGAAGGAAGGAAGGAAGGATGAGAGGAAGAAAAAAACCCTAATGGAATTATTAGGAACTACAGTTAGAGCAAAAAAGGCAATTGGGGGTGGGTATTGATTAAAATGTGGCTTAAAGGCTTTGTGGCAAAAACTCTGAGCTCAACAGGATTTCAATTTTAGTATACTAACAGAGGGAAAGAACTCTATAAGCATAGGGACATGGAATTAAGACTGCCTAGGTTCACTGCCATAAGAACTGTGATTAAACGAACACTGAGAAAATGTGGGCTGAAGTAATTTTTAAAAATCAGTTTTTCACAGTTTTGGATTTATTTTTAACATATTCAAACAAAAGGAGTCATGGCTTAAAGTCGATAAGACATAATTAAGGTTCAATTTTTGCATACCAAATGTAGTTGGGTAAACGGGACATAAACAATGGAGGACCAAGTATGTGTTGATTTTAAAAGCAAGGTCTGCCGATTAAAAATAAACCTATATAGCATGCAAAATCCATAAAAGGGCCCATAAACAAACTAGATTTTGCTGTTCTGTCGAGTCTGAGAACACTCAGCAAGAAAATATGAGCACAAACAAAGGTACATCTGGTTCTTTCCTCTTTTACTATCCCTTACTTTTCAAAATAGGGCTTCAAACAGCACATCTCAATCGCACATTTAAAAAGACAAGTTACGCTACCCTGAAAACAACATTAATATTCCGAAACCTGTCTAGACCTAGAATGCAGACAGTTTCAAAAAGAAATCAACTGAAAAATCAGACCTAAGACTATTTAATGAGAACATTAAATATTATGGGGACAGCAGTGAACATGGTGGCTGATGCCCCAGTGAGTTCTTGGGGTTCCTCCCCCACCATGCGCTGGGCCTGTTTAGGGATGGGTAAGAGGATACTGACCAATGACATAGGAGGAAAGGCTGCTAAGCGAGAAGCTCTTGCCCCTTAGTGAGGAACAGGAAAAGCTAAACGACTTAGAAGGCATGCGGTGCTGTTTGCCAGGCACAGCCAACCTCTGAGGACGTGGAAAGGAATGAGCCTTGGTCTGAAGTCAGAGCTGCAGCGAGCTGGACTGAAAGACCCCAGCTTCCGACTGGCGTGGCTAAGATGCTCAACAACCCCGACTCCTTCCCTTCCTTTGGATTTCCAGTTTTGTGAGGTAAAAGTCCTTCCTGTTTTAATCATTTCAACAGTTTCCTGTTACGTGTAGTTTAAATCACGCCAACTGAAAATGTACTTTCTCCTGGAGAAGCATTCAAGTCCCCCAAGTTTTCCCACACTGAGGTCTCCTGAAAGGCATCAATCGTGTTCGTATTTATGACAACATAAACAATTAGAAGAAACTATTTTTCCTTATCAGCTTCTTAAAACACCATAATCTACTAAGAATAACATATTTTTTATCCTCACTTGAGGACATGCTTATTGATTTTAGAAATAGGGGAAGGTAGAGAGACAGAGGGAGAGAAACATTGATGCAAGATAGAAACATCAATTGGTTGCCTCTCGTACCAACTTGGGACTGAACCCACAACCTAAGTTTGCGCCCTGTACAGAAACTGAACCTGGGACCTTCCAGGAACAATGCTCCACCCAGTTGAGCCACACTGGCCAAAATGGAGCAATGCTTACCGTTCTGCCCAAGAGACATTCCTTTGGAGGCTTCCCAAAGGAAAACTTTCCGGGGCTGACCCAGCCACTTCCACCTGTCATTCTGGAGTATAGGCTTACACAAGCCAGTGACTAATTTAGGTGAATGGCAAGAAGGCACGTACCAGTCAGTACTCAAGACCTTGCTAAAAAGTTACAGAACTTTCCACTACTGTGAGCACCATGAAGCCATAGTCTCAAATGTTACATGAACTTCATTTGTTCTTAAAACTACATGTCTGCAAGGACTGGCTACACTGTCAATTAACACCTTCCCCCTTACCCAGAAAATATAGTATTTCATGTTGGCTGCGCAGTAAACAACATTTATAGGTTACTGGTAAAGAAAGATCAACATTACTGATTGTATACACAATGCTAATTTCAAATATTTCAGTACTATTTCATAAAATGTATTTTTTTTTTAGCTGAGACTTAGATAACATAAAAGTAACTATTCAAAAGTGAAAACTTTAGTGAGCCCTGTCTGGTGGCACAGTGGATAAGGCGCTGGCCTGTGAACCCAAAAGTTGCTGGTTCAATTCCCAGCCAGGGCACATAACCAGGTTGCAAGCCAGGTTCTCCAGCCAGATCCCCAGTTGGAGGCAGGTGAAAGGCAACCATACACTGCTGTCTCTTTCCCTCTCTGCCTCTCTCCCTAATCCTATCTCTAAAAACTAATAAACAAAATTAAAAAAAAAACAAACAACCTTCAGTGGTCTTAAGTACATTCAAAACACTATGCAACCACCACCTCCACCTAGTTCAAGACCATCGTCACCCCTCCTGAAGAAACCCCACATGCAGCTCCCACAGCTGGGAGGCTGTATGCTGTCCCTACGGATTTATCTCTTCCAGGTATTTCAGATAAATGGAATCATACAATATGTGACCTTTTCCACGGCGCTTCTTTCACTTAGCATAATGCTTTCAAGGTTCATTTCACAGAATTTTAATGAACTTAAAAATTATGCCAGAAGGAGCATTGGGTTTAGAATTCCTTGGAACGAAGGCTGTAGCAATAGCTACAGAGACTGTACAGACCCAAACAAGAAAACTAATATCAGACAAAGTTAAAGACTTCGGGTCACAAAACACAACTACACAAATACCGAATCAGAGTACATGGGAGAGCAGCAGCCAGCTGGAAGCAGATTTTAAAGTCTGGGGGATGTGGGAAACGCAGAGTGATCTGCAGCAAATGTGTTACTAAAATCTCAGTAAGTGTATAGGGTTTTACATGCTTTTCTGGAAATTTGAATTATTTCATAATAAAACATTTAAAACTTTCAACAGTATTAAGTGGTTTCCTTGCTAATAACAAGTTCAGTAGGAAAAAAGGTGTCTATAATGCTGTAACATTCTAATATAGTATTTGACTCCATGAGTGGACATGCAGCATTCCTACCATGAATGAGGAGCCCCCCACCCCTCGCCCCCCTATCACATTAGGAATTTGGAGCCTGGGTTCATACGATGGGCACTGCCCTTCAGGAGGACACAGGAAAACCAGAGATGTCAAGAGAGATGAGTTGAAGGTGGTTTAAGAACTGTTCTGCCACCCAAGAAAGTTCATTAAGAGGTAAAAATAGGGAGAAGCTCTGGCAGTTGTAAATATGTGAAAAAGGCATTAGATATGTTCTCCATTGTTTCAGAGGACCGTATTAGAAGGGAGTGGGCATGACTCAGTGTAATTGCTTCTAGCCAGCAATTCAGCACTGAGCAGGCAGGTGTACCCCACCAGGGGACGCTCTTGGGCCCTGACAGTAGTCAAGAGAGCAGGGCCACACCCCAACACCGCTCCTTCCCGGCTCCTGCTGGGCTGGCTTGGATTTTAGCCTGTGCACACGCACAGGCCCCCAGGATGAGAAGGGCTCTGCACTTGTTTTAATACTCTGCTGTCACCATTTTAAACGTCTTACTCAATTTAGAATGAGGATCCCTGCACTTTCATCCGGCACTGGGCCCTGCCAATGATACAGCTGATCCTGTGTGCAGCTATGGAAGAAACACTCTTATCTGATGGAAGTGGCAGTGCTGTCTGACTGTTCATTGTGAAAAGGCGGTTTAAGCTAGGGAACATGGAACTGTGACACAAATAAATCTTGCATTTAATATTTTAACTAAAAATCAGATTAATGTACATTTATTTACCACTCTTGGGATGCAGGGTCAAGGCCATTTAAAAAGCACTTGACTTTTAAAATTTGTTTTTACAGCCCTGGCTGGTAGCACAGTGGATAAGGTACCGGCCTGCGAACCCAAAGGTCGCAGGTTCGACTCCCCAGCCAGGGCACATAACCAGGTTGCAAACCAAGTCTCCAATCAGGTCTGTGGCTGGAGGCAGGTGAAAAGCAACCATACATTGATGTCTCTCTCCCTCTCTGCCTCTCTCTCTCCCTTCCCCTCTTTCTAAAAAATAATGGAATAAAATCTAGAAAAAAAAAAAACAAAAGGCAGTTCCATTTAAAAAAATGAAATAAAATAAAATCTATTTTTTAAGGTTATCTTTTCCATACCTTATTTAACAACTGTTGTGTGTAATTTAACAATGGTTTCTGTGTACTTTACCAACCTGCCTTCATCATTAGATTTCTGAAAGCATCCTGTTTGATTTTTAAGAACTCATTTTAAACCCATGTTTTAGCAATTATTTAAATGATATAACTTTAGTAAGTTGGAAGCCTGCATAAACAAGTTGGGGAACAGACTCTTGTTTTCAACATAAACCATACCCAGTGGGAACAGACATGGGGGTGCAGATGGGGACACACCCTATGTGACCTGGGCATCACCAGTGCACTCCACACAGGGAGCTGACGCATCACTTGATTCAGTCCTGGGCTTTTGCCTTTGCCTCCTGTCTGGGGTGTCCTGTGGAGGCCTGGGGTGTCCTGTGGAGGCCTGGGGTGTCCTGTGGAGGCCAATGAGCACAGCCGCACCCCCATGGGAAAAAAATGTGAGCTTCTGTGAGCTAGGGAGGTAAATTCCCTGACACTAGCAGACATTCCTGCTGTCCTGCATAGAGGAAGAGGGGGGTGGGGAGCCAATGACGAAACTAGGTGAGAGAGGAAGAGGTAGATCACTGGCTAAGGAGCTAGAGCTCAAAAGGTGAGCTTCAGGAGGACAAGGGATTCCCATTTCTCTCGGGATCGCTTCGGGGCGAGCAGTACCCACAGGCACAGCACCCTCCCGGGCAGGCGGGGAGGGAGATCCCAGCCACAGCAAAGCAGGCAGAGAACCCAACAAGGAGCTGCCCCTAGAGTCACCTCCCAGCTGGACACGACTAAGCTATTTGGTAGCACTGATGAACTAGTCAGCCCGTTCTGAGCGTCTGTTTTCATTTTGTTGCTTTCGTATCACTTCCCAGCATGGCTGGGGCCACAGCAGCAACAGGAGAAAGCGTGCTCCCGCCAGCACTGGGGTGGTGGCGGCCAACATGGCAAATCTCAGGGACACAAGCACATCTGTCATTCTCTCCACGCAGAGTTTTGGCCTTTGCTCCCGCCAGGGACCCGAGCCTCACCTTAGATGGGGAAACTACAGGCTGCTTTCAATTCTCTGACTGATATTTCATAACAGAAGCCTTACATTGGATAGGAGGCCAGATGAATTGACGCCAAACTAGGAAGAGGGAGTAACTACCACTTACTGAGTGCCTTGGAGCCCTGCCATTACACTAACCACTCCATGGAATCAACAGACACAAAAGGGCTCCACCAGGGGTCAGTCCAGGGGTAAGGAAGACATGAGGACGAGAGAGACCAAGTAATCTCCAAAGCCACCTCCATTCATGGACAGTGTTGGGATCTGAATCCGCACTGGATCCGAAAGCCAGCACACCTTGCCTACACCTCAAGGGCCTGTGTTTCAGACTTTGAGAGTATAAGAAGTAAGATGGGGAATGTTTTATCCACTCAATCACAAAAAGCTGTAAACCATGTAGAAGGTCATGTGGCCCTCAAGGGACACGTAAAACAGGATGGAGCTAAAATTTAGCAACACCCAATCGATCTAAAATCAGATTTTAAATAATTACTGGTGATGTCAGTTAATGGAACATGTGTTGCTACAGAGCTCACACAGAGTCCTATATGGTAATTTCTATTTTTTTTTTTTCCCTAGAAACAGAGTGTTTCATAGAGAATAAAGCCAATAAAGGAAGGGTGTAAAAAGGGATGACCAGCGCTATCCGAGAGCTTTGCTGGTTTAGTAACACTCTAGGAATCACTACTGTAAGAAAACAGCATCCAAACTCTACATCTGGCTCACCAGAACAAGTAGCTAACCAACAACCTAGATTACTCTGCCTGCTTCTGAACGGAAGGCCACTAGAATGCCTACTTTAACTTGGGTATTTAGAGTCTCAGTCCCTAAAAGAAAATTCACTAAATTCAACTGCAATGAATGACTTTGAAATGGCAAGTGTTACTTTAAACTGCACCATAATGTGCATGAGAATAAGAATATTTATGAAATGGAAAATATACTCCATCCTCTTTGGGAATATATGTGAAGGCCGTTTGCTGACCAATTAGTATTTAAGAAAATACGTGCAATTAATGTCCAAATTCTGCCCTTTCTGGGAATCCTCGTTTCCTTTTGAGAGAATAATTGAGTTCAGAATTATTGGAAGGTATCTCTGAAGTTCTCCTGATCCCCAAACACTAAAATACAAGTCACTTTTCAGTACCCATGAACTTAAATGAATCTAGAATGTGGAAACAGCATTCCAGCTTTTATTTTTCCAGTCCTCCTGGCCTACTGCCCTGTCCTAGCCTGTGGTTCCTGCTCCCCTCACTCCAATGGGTGGGACTCAAGTTCGGGCACCAAAGGAGTCTGCGCCCACATAACCTGCATAGTTAGATAATCAGCAGAATGAACGAGGCTAAAGGAGGCATTGGCTTGTCTTCTTTAATTGCAAAACAGGAAGGGAAGGTACATGATTTCTACCTTATCTACAGAGAGACTCAACTGAAATTGAAAATAAGGACTTCGTTTTCACAAGGCACTATGGCGAATGGCTATTTACAAGGTCCTGCATTATCTGGCGGCTGTCTCCAGCCTGGCCTTATTTCAGGTCACCCTCTCCTCATTCACTGGTTGTGGCCACACCAGTCACCTTTCCTGAAGTTCGCTATCTTTGCATGGGCTATGCTGCTGCCCAGCATGACCAGGCTAAATCTAAGATTTCACTCAGATGTTACACCCTCAGAGGGGTGTCCCTGCCCTTGAGTCTAATTAAGGACTCTGTTTATTACTGTCATTCTTTATTGCTCTGTTTGTCCTTTACAGTCCTTCTCACTACTTGTAATTTCACTTACACTTGTGTATTAACTTACCAGACGCCTGTCTTTCCTATTAGACTGGAAGATTCATGAGGGCCAAGAACCCTGTCTGCTGTGTCCACTTGGTGTACCCAGCACAGAGTAGACTAAACACTTTATTTACTGAATAACTGGAGTAGGGCAGCGCCAGGGCCTGGATGACAAAGTGTGGCCGAGGGCCCTTCTGACCACTTCTGCAATAAAGCAAGTGCCACTCTGGCCCACTAATAGATGAAGCAGCCTGGGACACTGTGCAGGTAGCACACTGTTGTGAGCCCTGGGTCCGTCATGCTGGCCAGTGAGCATTGTTCAAGCCATCCCTTGGACAGGAAAGCTGGTGAGCCCACCACATGGTAACCAGCAGTGACAAAATGACTTTAGGACACACCCTTTTGGGGATTCCCAGTAGTATTCCAGGGGAGTAGCTGTTATAATTGGCTAAGGACCATTTAGTCAGCAGACATTTGAGTAGCATTAATATTTCAGATGATGTCAAAAAACCTAAACTGCTATACTTAATTATTGCTAGTTAACCATATAAAACCACTTGAGAGTTATATTGAGTGCAGAGTTCTACATTTTTGAGATTAACAGTCCGTCCTGAAAAAATAACAAATATTAATTTTTCATACCCATGCCTTACCTAATAATAATTTTCATGAGCACTAAAGGGTTTTTAAAAGAAATTCTGAAAGCTCCAGTAAGTCCACCACGCCAGCAGCTGAGAAGCTCATTAGTCAGAATAATCTATAGTGTGTTTTTACTTCCCAAGAGTAGTGCTGTCTTAATCAAGTCCCTTAATCTGTATTACCCTTCTATTAGATGTTAAGTTTCTAGTGTGTACCATTCTTACCTTATTGTTCAGTTCCACTGGCATGAGAAGCAAAACAGTGAGAAGGATACATGAGGAATTAACAGTCAACTCGTAGGGACGGAGAGCAAGCTAGTGCCCTAGCATTTTCAAGCCCTTTGCCGTCCTTCTGGCCCTGAATACCACAGACAGATGAGAACATGCAGAGATCTGGCAGAATTCCGACCCCAGATTCCTCCATCCAATGAAAAAAATGAGTCACGAGAACATGAGTTTCTAAAAACCCAGGTAACAACCACAAACTGGTAAGAAATCTTAAAATCTGTTATAAATGAGCCCTCCTGGGGTCTATTACTGAAAAGATAGGAAAAGATACCTAAAATCTGCTTCCCTCATTTGAACTAAGAAACTTCTCATGGCTGACCAAGTTCCCTAAGGGTGAAGATGAAAGCATTTTGCTATTGAACATTAGACCCCTCCCCCTGCCAAAAAAAAAAGCTGCCAGCCAAGTTTAATGGACAGTTCCTTCCGTCCTTCCTGCCCGAGAGTAATCTCACCAGCAGGGGTGCAGACACACGCCCCCCGAGTTTGCACCCATGGCTGTGCAAGTGTTTCCCTGATGACCATTCCTGCAGGGTGGTTCTACAGCTCACCAGACATGGATGCCTCTTGAGAAGTTTGCTTTAAAGGAATACTTGCCATGAGTGTCCCAGTGCAGTGGGTCCTTTTAAAACCCATTAGGCTCAAGAACAAAATGGAAAGGACATGTTTCTCAAGCAAGTGACCACTCAGGGTCTCTCTAGTCTTCAAATGAATCTGGGGTGAAAGTATTTTTATATATCCCTTTGAGATGCTAAAGTTAAGGAATGTAACATTAAGAAGCAGGTTTTCTTAGAGTTGGCAAAAAGGTCGTCTTTGTTTTTAAAAAATGGTACCCAAAGGGAAGATGCAGGATCTAATTTTAGATTATAATTAGAAATGACGCCAAAAATAGTGATAAGCCTATACTGCATCACAAATGTTAACCTGATTTTGTTTCTTTACTTTAGATTTTTTTTGATTTGCTAAACAAGGAGGTCTATTTTCTGTTATATAAGGCAGTGACTTCTTTTTTTATCTCACCTAATAAAGTCAATAAAAAGAAAGAAAGAAAGAAAGAAAGAAAGAAAGAAAGAAAGAAATTTGGTTTGGGTTAGATCTACCTATCAATCTATTAACAAGCACAACTGGGCATCACTTATATTTACAATATTGTACTACTAATGGAATAGTTAAAATTCGGGTAAGCCTAGAGATTTCTGAAGTAGGTAAACACAACAGGCACACACATGTGTGTGCATTATAACCATAGTCAAAGACGGATCAATTTTCTAATGGAGTGGACTGCTCAGGATAAGTGCCATTTAACTTCAATCCCACATCTGGTAGTGTTAGAAAAATGTATATTATCAGAAAAACTAGGCTTCCTGTAGCAGATAAACTTACTTTACTTCCACTGGAAAGACATTCTTTTGTTCCAAACAGGAATCAATAGGTGGGGCTTATTGTAATTCTGTAGTCAGAAAGTTAGGCTGAACTGAGTGTAATCTAAAGGCATATCCGATTCTAGAGTTAAAAGATAGATTACAGATCAAACCAGAATTTAAAGTAATTGAAAAAAGTAAGGCTCTACTGACTTAGTGAATATCTAAGATTAATCTGTAAGCACGCAAGTGAAATTAAACATAGATCTAAACTAGTGCCTAGATATAGCAATGGTTTTAAAGAGGATCCATAACTCGTAACTAAATAAAAAGTGACGAAGTTAATTAGAAAATCAGGGCTTACAGTGTGGTTTACTGCAGCACTGATTCATAATCATGTAACACAGAAACTGAGAACATCTTTGGGGAAATTACAGATGTTATTTTATGCCTTTTAGAATTTCCTGGAAGCAACATTTGCTCATGTTTTGAAAGATAATTTTTGAGTTGCCCCCCGAATCTGAACGTCTCTATAAACAATTCTACCAACTCTGATCCAGAGAGTTGGTCACCTGCCATTAGAACTAGCATGTAAGCAAGCACGGGGCTGGGGCTGGCCGTGGATTCAGTCACAGAAGTGGGAGGTCATGTTAGCTTCTGACATAGTTTGTTGGGGACATTTTTCTTGTTTTCATTGCCTTGAACTTGGAGGGTCAGGGGAGTATGGTCACCAATTATAAAAATGATGCTGTTTACCCCGGCTGGTGGCACAGTTGGATAAGCCGCCTGCCTGCAAACCCAAAAGGTTGCTGGTTCAATTCCCAGCCTGGGCACATAACCAGGTTGCAGGCCAGGTCTCCAGCCAGGTCCGTAGCTGGAGGCAGGTGAAAGGCAACCATACATTGACATCTCTCTCCCTCTCTGCCTCTCCCCCTACCCTTCTCTCTCTAAATAATAAATCAATCTTAAAAATAAAAATAAGATGCTGTTTAAAAGAAAAATTGTATTTTACTTCAACCCATCTGTTGCAACTGAATGAACTTAAACTATACTGCATATTAACCCTTAGGCCATTACTATCGGAGAGAGAACACACATGCACACAGGCGAGAGCCAGTTCTCTACACATTTATTCAGCCCTGTCCCCAGCATTTCATAGCATGAACAGCTGTCTTTTTACACAGCAATGCTGTGTGTGAGTCTACTACCTCTCCACAGAGTTCAACCGCTTGCATTCATCTAGAAATGGTAGTTAGGCATGGTATTTTTATACTAGATAGTCTAGGCTAGCATTTGTAAGTATGTTAAATTAATTGTTTACTAATTTTTAGTATTAATATTAAAATTTTATTACTTAAGGAATAAATACCCCAATAAAGATACTTTTAAAGAAAAAAAAGATTTTGGGAAACTTGGAACAGCAGCACATTTTTGAAAATGGTTACCCTGTACCACACTAAACTGTTCAATATTTATGTCTGCTGAAAATAGATGAGAAACATAATCATGTAGGGATCCCAAGTCACTTCCAGTTTCTAGTGCCTTAGACTCTAAAATGAACATACAACTTTTAATTGGAAGTCAAGAAATCATTGTATTTATTGATACTGTCCAACTAACCCCAAGCCTGTCTAAATCCAGAAAGGGCTTCTTAAGGAGTTTTTAATCCACCTGTTTTTTTAAAATATGCTACTACATAAAAATCATAGTACAGCTTTATAATAGACACTAGGCCCTGGCTGGTGGCACAGCAACTAAGGTGCTGGCCTGAGAACCCAAAGGTCGCTGGTTCAATTCCCAGCCAGGGCACATAACCAGGTCTCCAGCCAGGTCCATAGCTGGAGGCAGGTGAAAGGTAACCATACATTGATGTCTCTCTTCCTCTCTGCCTCCCTCTCGTCCCCTCTCTCTAAAAATAATAAATAAAATCTTAAAAGAAAAATATACTGTTTTGTGCATGCAAGTTTTTTCTCAGCAAATCAGTAAACATCACAGCATCATTATATTCACTGAACTGAATATAAGAGAGAGAGAATATGTTCATTCTTTTCCAAGCCTTTCATTGCAAGAGTGCACTGCTGGTCAATAAATCCTGGATCACTCACAACTCACAACTTAAAATCCTGACTCTAGCTGAGGGAACAAATCATTTCACACATCCAGCCATATGTTCAGGAATGAGCAAAGATTCCGTTCCTGGCATACCCTCGAACCCAAAGGTACTCTGCTGGTATACAGAAATAAAAATGCCAAAGGCTACCTGAAGGGTCTTCTGCACCCTGAGCAGCAGCGGCAGTTTCAGCAAAAACTGTGATAGCCTGTGATGGTGAAAATGTTTACCAGTGATGCTCGCGCACACATCTACTTCAATCACACACACATGATTTTAAAAAGTCACCTGGCACAGTTTTAAAACAAACTCCTGTAAAGAGAATCAAGTAAAGCTGGAGCCCAAAGGAAATGAGCAAAATCAGAAAGAAGATGTAGATGATAAAATGAGCGAAAACAAGTCTCCAGAGTTTACTGCAAGGAGAAACTAAAAAAGTGGCCACAGAGATTCCACCGTGTACAAGAATCACCTAGGTGCTTGTTCAAAATGCAGGTGTTCACACTCCATGCCCAAGGCTCCCAGATTCTATAATTCTAGGTTGGAACCCAGAACTGTGTGTTTTTAATAAGGACCCAAGATGAGATCCTGATGCAGGCATGTCACAGTCCAAACTCAGAGACAAACACTGTAACCTCAGCAAGCACGAGAGGACAGATGCTCCCACCAACCACGCCTCCTTCCCAAGAGGTAGGGTCCACAGGTCACATGGAAAGTCATCCTGGGAGGGAGGGAGGGACAGAAACAAAGGAAGGAAAGAAGGAAATGAAGTGCAGAGACAGAGAAAAAAAATCAATCATGGTGAATTACTCTTCAGCTTTGAGAGAGTTCAACTACTTGTATTGTCTAAATCCTCAATTCATGAACTCTCCTAGTATTCAGTTTGCTAGATGGAATTAAGTCTATTCATTTATGCATAGACTAAGTATTAAGTGCCAATGTGTGGCAAGGATGGCAACGAACAGAAAATAATAGAAGACAGGCCTGCTTAAAGACGCCCGCAGCTTCCACAAACACAGAAGACAGGCACCAGGAAGAGCAGCAGGATGAAAGCTACATGACATTAAAAGTGGTAAAAATATAGTTCTCGAGCATCGAAGACAAAAAGGATGTCCTCCAGAATCTGTTAGGGAGAGGGCAAGCATCAGAGAAGGCGTCACAGAAGTGGCACTCATGGTGAATCTTGAAGGGCAGACGGGTGTTGAATAGGATTGCCCCTGTGTGGGAAAGAGTACACCAGGGACCGAACAGCATCTCAAAAGTCCAGTGACAGAGCTTATGAGCAAACGTGTAGCTAATATCAGCTGTCAGTGCAGGGGTAACTAGTCAGGAAGGCTCCAGATCCATCTGAGGAAAATTATACAAATGCATGCAGAAACAGGGCTCCCTTGTCAGGAAACAGAAATGCCAACATCTGGGTCTAACCTCCCCTTGAAGAGGGGGGAAAAAAAAGAGACATAAGTTGTTACAAAGCCAGGAAATGGTGGTATAAAAACGGAGCAAAGAGCAATGGGTAGGCACTGCTCCGGAAGGCAGCCGCCAGGTGGCTTCCCCTCCGCACTCCAGCAGCAACCTGGCTCTCGGGTGGGGCTCTGTAGGTGCTAGTGAGCAGGCCAGGCAGCTGGGAAAACACACACAGGTGCTTCTTCCTTTGCTGAAGTTCTAACATGTATCCAAGAAAGACTCAGAAATGTTACGTATTACAAGGCCTGAATAGAATTCAGAACTGTAGATGAGTTCTGTTTTTCTCCCCACCGGCTTCTACTGCAAAGAAAATGCTTGTTTTTTCACAGGACAGCAGAAGAAAGGAAGTTTCTCTGCTGTATCAGTCATCCTTGGGATCCCTCTTGGAAACAACCAGACTGGGGACTCAGATGGGTCGATCCATTTTCACTTGTCAGACATCCCAGCCTGGCAAGATAAGCAAATTTACGCATCACAGCAGGAAATTTTACCTCTTGCGAAGTTGAGTTAATTGTTTTAAACCAATAACCACCCAGGAGGCCTTACCAGCCTTACCAGTTTCCATTCTATGCAAGGCCTAAAAACATTTCCTGTTTCTTGCTTGGTGTAGTGCTGCATTCAAGCACAACAGAAGGTTTATGGTTTCAGCGGATGGGGACTCAAGTCTTCCCTCCCCAAAACGTGCTTTTTGGGATATTGATTTGCTGCTGGTTATTCTGAAATAGAAGACTCAGAAAGAGCCTTTGACCTTCTCTCTTTCCCACCGTAGAGAGTGGAATGGAAAGGCCCGCCCTGGGAAAGGAATCTTAGCATGTCCCCCTCAGCATCAGATGGGGAGGATCCAGAGGCCTGTGGGCTGAATCAACTCCAGCGACCTGTTGTTCCAGGGTTGCCTCGCAGGAATGTGTTTAAGCCACATTCACCTTGGCTTCCTGTGGGCTTCCTGTTTTTCCCCTTGGAAATCCCAGACCCGTACTCCCTTTTATCCTCTGTCCCGAGGACACACAAGCCTCAAATGCCCAATGCATTAAGGGTCGCGTTTATATGGCTTCCTTAGATAGGCATTCATATCACAGACTTTGGATGTTTGCTCTTGTCGATCTGCCTGTTACTCTGATGACTAGTCCAGCCACAAGAATTTAGAAGATGGGAGGGAAATTATTGTTATGGCCCCCAGAGTCTATAGCCATTGCATTGAACTGCTACACTGTTCTGCTCCCGCACAAAAGCGATCACTCCTCATCGCTACCCCAGGGCTTTCCCAAGCCAAGGTGTACCTGCCAAAGGCAGGTCACCCTGGAGCTGGCTGTTCAAGATGTTTTGTATTGTTTGCTACGTTACAGTAAAAGGCATAACATTCACTGCTCCGTAACATAACACTATTGCTTTTTACCAGGTTTTTCATGTGACCTTCGGCATTTACTCCAATTCAAGAGAAAATTCTAATGGGGGAAAAAAACCAATTTTTAATCTATTTAAATGTTGCTTGTTTTATAGTATGAATGTTGAAAAAGTGCACGTACAAGGCATCACTCAAACCTTTATAAGCCAATGTTCTAAATTGAATTGGATTTTTCATGCACTGCTTTTATCAAGTGAATGTATTTCATATTTATAAATGCTATCTGAATTCTGCACTCTTAAAAGGTTCTTAAAATATTGGAATCCTATATTCCAAATAGTCTGTTTCTAAAGTGGATGTTGAGATATCTATTTCAAAATGGGATTTCCTCTCTAACAAATGTTTATGGAAAATGCCCAGCTTGGGGCACTGGGAACACAAGCAGTTAAAAAAAGCAGATAAAAATTCTGGCCTTCAAGAAACTTATTTTCAAGGGAAAAAACCTGGTCATTTAACAACATAAATAAGTGAAACACAGAGCATATGAGAGGAGGAGAGACCAGGTAGAATATTAAAGTAAAGGAGGTGGGTGGAGCGTTGGGGTGGGTCGCAGTGTTAACTAGCCTGGTCAGGGAAGCTCTCTGAGCAGCAGGATTTAAGAACTAGAAGGTACAGAGACCCGGAGAAGGGGCGTCCTGTAGGAGGCATAGGAGGTGCGAAAGCCAGTGTGGCTGGGGGAGAGCGGAAGAGAGGAAGAGATGTGAGAAGTGATAGGGGACAGATCATGTAGGGGATGGAAAGCCATTATAGAGTTTCATTTAAAGCATTAATGCGATCGGGCTTACTTTTCCTTGAGATATAGTTCACATGTCATAAAATTCACCCTTTTATAGTGCACAATTCGCTGGTTTTTAGTACAGTCAGAAGGTTGTGTAAGCATTACCATTTCTAATTCTAGGACACTTTCATCACCCCCTATTGTCACCCGTATGCATCCACGGTCACTCTCCTTTCGCGGCTGTCCCTCAGACCCTGGCAGCCACTGATCTGCTTTCTCCCGCTATGGGTTTCCATGGCGAAACCAGCAAGTCCTGAACTGATGCATTTACCTGTTTCATCATGAAGGGGTCACCGAGTGGCAAGCAAGCGGAGGGCTGAAACATTTCTTTTCTCATCAAAATGCGACAAGTACAGGGTTTGATGAGTTCTGAAGCCACCGAGTACCGAGGTGTGACTGCACTCTGGTTTAAACTAATCATTCACTTTATAATAATCCATGTTATCGAGTTTCTAGGAAGACATCCTTCTAACAGTGGGTACATCTGCTTCAAGCTCCCTCTCCGTCACACACTACAGCAGTGTTGGGGAAGGATTTATTTTGAGTAAGTGGTGTTTCTTAATTAAAGCATATTGCCCTGGCTCGTGGCTCAATGGATAAGGTGCCAGCCTGCGAACCCAAAGGTCGCTGGTTCAATTCCCCAGCCAGGGCAACATAACTAGGTTGCAAGCCAGGTCTCCAGCTAGGTCCGTAGCTGGAGGCAGGTAAAAGGCAACCATACATTGATGTTTCTCTTCCTCTCTTCCTCTTTCCCTTCCCCTCTCTCTTGAAAATAACAAATAAAATATTTAAAAAATAAAATAAAGCATATCATTTAAGGGGCCCAGCTCATTTCAAGCATTGGTTTTGAGTATTTCTGAAGAAAGTTTCATAGTATATATATTCCTCATATAATAATGTAACCCACAATATAATTAACATAATGCCATAGTTAACATTAACATAATGTTAACTCATCTGTATGGCTTAGGAACATCATTATGAATATCCTGTAACCGAATGAATGACCAAATCTTCATAATGAAGCATTTGCCAAGGAATGTGGACCTTATCCCCTTCACCCTAAACAGAATCAGGTTATACTTCTGCTTAGATAGCAGCGTCTACTTCTTACAGCTTTCTGACTCCTCTGCCTTGTCCAAGGCCACCTGTCAATTCTTACTCCTATCAGACATCTGTCATTTAGCTTTTGATTCTGAAAGTGGCTGACAGAGCCACAGTCTCAGAGTGAAGTGGGTCTGCCAACCCCACAGTATGGCCTGAGCAAACCGCTGAATCACTGTAGGAATCTGTTTCCTTATCTACATGATAACAGAATTGGCCTGAATGATCTTTAAGTCCAACCTTAAGACTTTATGTGGAACCCTGATAAAACTAACATCTGAGTTTATTAGAACTGTGTGCAAAGAACAGAGAAACTTTCCTAACAGGACCACAGAGGTTCCATCCTCTGATGCACAGAATTTACAGCATCAGATTTTTGCTATGTCACGGATTTTGGGTCTTACTTCTAGGTTCTTTGTTGTATTTTTAAAAAGTGAGGTTCCTCATTGGCCAAATCATGTCCAGATACGTGAGACAGAACTGTATTAAAAGCTTTTTCTAAAATTAAATACAACTCTTAAATATACGTATTTCCTTTACATAAAATGGGAATTCAAAACAAAATGTTCAAAAATCCATAGAATTCTTCCCTTTAGGAAACTCTTGCTTCTAAACGCATTTGCACTTGAGAGCAGCAAAGTGACACGGCATGCTGAAACTGATTTACCTATAACTACATCATGGCCGTCAACCAAGCCAGCAGAGAAGAGCTCCTGAGAAACGCCATCTGCCGTATCTGTCCAAATATGAAATGAATATGTATTAGTAACCAAAAAAAGTCAGCAATCCAGTACAATGTAAAAAATATATATTTTAATCTATAAAAATTGCCCACATGTGTTTTAATTTAGCAACCCAGATTCTATCAGGAGGAAAACCCGCTGCCCGTGTACAATTTGCATCTTGCTATTTATTGAAGTTATACAAAATCATTATTTCAGTTTTGGTGAATAACAACAACAAAAAAATGCCTACCCCTTGACTACTGTCTAAATTAATCCTCAAATGCATCCTTACAAGTTATTTTATAACTGGTTCCTATAACATTGCTTCTCTTTCTTTCTGAGGTCAAGTCAATTCTTCTCTTTTCTATCATTAGCAGCTCCTGAGTTTGAACTATGGCAAAGGTTGAAAAGGTAGCATGTGATACAACCTTATATTTGGTACAAACATCTAAGTGTTTGTTGGGCTCTTAACAGAAGCTATTTAAATGTAAGCTACTAGGCCATTCCTTTAATATGACACTGATCACTTGATAGCCACTGATTCATTTCCTCAAAACACTTGGTTGAATCAAAGAGCATCATTCTCAGTGGTAAGCGACAGAAGTTAGCAATCTCATAAAGATGGGACTGCACAGGCCATAGCAAGTGACTATGGTTGAAATTACTTAACTGAAAGGCTATGAATGAACATGGTAATAGTGAGAAGTCTGCTTGAAGAACTTGTAAAGAGAAATTGATCATCTGCAATGTGCTCAAAAGAGCCATTAGGAACCTCTAAGTTTTATGAGAGGATGTGGTCCCCATGGCCCTCTGATATTCTCACAAACACCCAGCACTGTAGCTGCATAAAGAGAAACAGCAGCTCAGTAGCCAGTAACAACCTAGATAGACGTCTGACTTTGTGTCTTCTAAAGTCAGGGGAAATGTAACAGTACAGCTGCCGAAACAAGCCCCAGAGCTGAAGTGCAGTTTGCCACAGGCTGCCCTCAACGTTGTTTCCCTGCTTAATCTGCATTTTAGATTAACTGTGTATGCACACACTCAAGCATGTCACTGGAGGCACAATTATCTTTCACAATTCTTGGGCTTTAAAGGGTTCAGTCCAGTGTCTGGCACATAGTAATTACTCAATAAACAAACCGGGGTGATGGTGGAACAGCAAAGATCGTCCGAGACACACTTTATACTCTTGCGCACTCTCTTTTTCCCTTTCATGTGTGGTCTGAGTTCCCAAATCTCCAATAAAAATTTGAGAGTCAATATATATTCTTTGTAATTCCAGGAAATTGTGGATTCTATCGTTTCACTCATTCCATTTTGTAATGAACAAAATAAAATGGATATGGGAAATAAAAATAGAGAGCTCTTACTAAACTGTAAAATTCCATATAAGGTAGGCTTATCTTTGGCCATGTCCTTGCTGCTAGAGAACATTTTATAAAATTCTCTTAGGGATAAAATGATCCCCTACCCTGAAACCTACAGTCATGTAATGAAAGGTTCTACTCAATGTGATTTGGGCTTATGAAGTCGGCTATAACATTTGGCCTCACAATCTCCATCTTCTTGGATGCCACTGGAAACTTCAGGGAAGAAACCTACTGAATTAAAGGGCTTTACGAGGGCATGCAGCAGGCATTATATGTCTACTGACTAATCATCTGTTGAAGCATCTAAATGTGTTACCACCACCTCCAAAGTATCAGCAAGAGCTGCACTTGAGTAATGAGCCACAACCACAGAATGTAGTTAAAAATGGAATAAACAAAGCTGCATTGAGAGCTAGTAGCATTCAGACAGAACCAAAGCAAATGACATTCACAAATGGTTCAAGGGTACAGCATCTCCTACTACTTTTAGGATTCCCAGGTACCAAATGTGTCATATTAAAACAGCGAACAGATCATGCTAGTTGGCCCAAAATGGAAATGCTCCATGTTTGTGGGTGTGCTATTAAACAGTTATTTTGTATGTGCATAAGTAATTGATCAGTAACAGGTTAGAACAGAAACATGAAGGTAATTGGTCATTTATTTTTCTTTAAGCTCTTTAACGTTCCTGATGTGTTAACAGGTTAAATAATCAAATATAGTCTGGATTCCAGAGCAAAGGGTGACATAATAAACACAAAGGGCTTGCCCTCAAAGGAGGCCAGAGAACACCGGGTAGATCTGAGTTACATATTGTAGCCCTACGTACATACTTCAACACAGACATAACACACCTGTGGTGTGCATGCAGCGATCGCCAGACAATGTCTGAAATGCAGACAGCATCAGTAATCACAGAGGCACGGTGATATATCCATGATGTTCCCATTACTAACTGTCCTGTGCTTGCTGCCCAGGGAAGGCCAGTCATCATCTAGAAGCTAATGCTATGGCTTCTGTTCAGACAACAAAAGCAGAGACTCCTGGTCTAACTATGACAAACGAGGCTGCCAACGCCAGCACAAAGGGCCAGGTAACGCCGACAGGGCTGCCTTATCACCAAATATCCTCCACTCAGAAATTCATTTCTTCGTTGGCTCTTGAAATTAAAATTGATCTTTATTGCCATGGTCAATTTTAAACAATGAGATGAAAAGAAAAAAACCTTAAAATAAGAATCTGTTCTTTTACTTGTTGTATTTGAAACATTTATTATATCATTACCAGGTTTAATCAATGCATTGACGGGTCAGTATTTTTTATGTGTAGATAGTTTTTGATCATAGTAACCAGCACTTGTACAATTTCACAGACTGACTCTATAAATTGTCAAAGATGGATGTTCCCAGAAAGATCAATTAGCAAATTCATTAGGGCCTTAGTTACATTATTTTGTAAAAGCTGCACCAAATGTTAGTTTAATTTGAATACAAAGGGACTCATTAGATCTTTGTGCTCACACAAAACTAGAGATCAGAGCCAATGGCCTGGGAACATTACTTTGTTTGGCTGGCAGTGTTTTTTAAAATCTGACATTGAATGTATTTAGACAAAACTCTCTAGTTTCCAGAAGTTCTCTCCATTAACTCTGGCTCCTGTAAACATCTGAGTTTGCATTTTTCAAGCAGTTAACAAGTTAAAAACAAGTTGATTCAAAGTTTGCTAAATTTTAGCAAACACAATTTATCAATCAAAATCTACATGGAGATATGACATAAAATACAATGTTAATAGCTTATTAATATAATCAAATGTAGGAGACTATTGTATTTTAGAGAGATGTTCAATACAACCATCGAGGAGGCTATTTTCATGTACATAAAACTCTGAAACCAAGCCCTGGCTGGTGGCTCAGTGGACAGGTGCCAGCCTACAAACCCAAAGGTCACTGGTTTGATTCCCATTCAGGGCGCATAACCAGGTTGCAAGCCAGGTCTCCAGCCAAGTCCATAGCTGGAGGCAGGTGAAAGGCAACTATACACTGATGTCACTCTCCCTTCCTTCCTCCCTCCCTGCCCTTCTCTCTAAAAATAATAAAATCTTAAAAAAAAAAAAAAAAAAAAAAAAAATCAGAAACCAGAGGTCAAGGATAACAGAGCCTTAGCATTTTTGCTTCTCTAGGTTGTTTTGATTATAAACTATATAGTAAAAATACCAATCTATGTTAGACAATTATTCTTGTGGCCTCTGAAGCCTGTTCATATGTGTTACTTATCCATTAATTAACCAAAATCACCTCTTGCCACTTGATAGAGATACCAAGAAATATGCCATATGGTTTTACGCCTTCTGGGCAACCAGGAGCAGACAGAGCAACCAATCTAGTCTTTAAGCTGTTTTAATAACTATTAAATATTAAAATTGTGTTCAGCGGCCACAATGGCATTATTGCTACCAAGTTTACCATTTGTGCCTGCAGCAAAAAGAGGCCATAGACCCTACCCAACCCAGGCTCTGTGTAATCAGAACTGTGTGAGGAGGCCACACATGTTACCTTCTGGCATATCACTGTTTGCTGCTCAATCCTCATTAGAACTGCTATATGCATCTTGCTGCATTCATAATAATACTCTTTAGGCCCTGCATCACCACACCAGTACATCCTTTCATGGTTGAGCTAATGTGCACACACACACACACACACACACACCACGTAGCACATGTCATTGAAATTTATGTGGTCAGTAGAGGTTCGGTTTGGATTCCCTACAATAATCCTAACTCCTTCCTTCCCCCCTCCCTCCCTCTCTCCTTTGTTTTTAAAGAAAGCATTTTGTGAATAACAAATTGTAAACATGTGCTTGTAGTCAATTTCTGAAATGTTCTTTGTAACAATAAAATAATAATTTCAATTAAAACTCACCTCTTCCTGGAGTAAACTCAAATCGTATATCATTAAGTTCCTTTCTGGAGTTTCTGAAATACATAACATACAACACATTAATATATAATAAACACAATTTAATCAAACTAAATAGAGTACAATTTTTACAAGATGCTACTAACATGTAGATAGCATTTTACAGTTTTGGGTTACCTCCAAATAGCTCCTCAGTTGAAAGTGATAGTTATGACGATGATAAAGGGAGATATTTGTCTGGTTGATTGAACTTACCTTATATAAACCTGCTCATATCACAAAGTTCCAAAAGTGAAACGTTCATTTTAAAAATCTACACTAAATTAGTAAACTTAAATATAACTTCATAATAGAAAATTTCAGAAGCTTTTAGTTAATAATGATATTCAATGTTTTTCATATTTTCATAATAGAAATTTTCAGAAGCTTCTAGATTAGTGATATTCAATATATTTTTCATATTTTTCTAAGAAAAAAGTATTTTACCAAATTATTTTAAAAACTGAAACAGAGACTATAGTTGTGGCAATGAAGTTCATGACAGCACTTTACATTAAACCACAAAACAAAATGCTCAAAATAAGGTATGTGTTTTGTAGTTAAATTAAAAAAAAATCTAAATAGAAGAGGGCCTTTGAATGTTGTAAAATTACCCATTGAATATATAAAACTTTAAGTAAATATAAAATGCTTACATAAAACCATAATATATATACTTGGTAAAGGAGAAAGTAGGTTTACAGTTGTGAATTTATGAAACAGCTTATTCTCATATTATTAATTATTGTATTATTTTCCATACTAACAACTGTGAACCTACCTTTGCCCCATCCTTGTCAATTCAATCAGAAAATTAAAGTGACGCTGAGGAAATATGGAACAGGTAAATAAGATGTTCGTTTTCCATTCATATTAATTTTAAAAAATGATAATAAGCAATAATGAGCTGTAATTAGAATGTTTTAAATTTACATAAGAACATTTAAATGTTACAACTAACTCAACAGCTGCTAAATTAAAGTTAATGAAAATACCTTAAAAACTGTAGCAGAAAATATGAAATGGTTATTTCTGTAAGTTCCTAACTACTTGCTCAGTTGTCTAGGGGTCCAAGACAGACAGACAGATAGAAACAGCCAGAATGCCCACTGCTGAACACTCCAGGGCTGGAGCCTGATCAAGTCCTGTTTAGTGCTCCAGCATTGGTACTCTAACTCTGGGTGCTATCTCTTGGTCCCTATGCCCTACCACATCCTGCCGCACGAAGTGCGAGGAGGCCCAGAAAGGTTACAAAAGTGTGGTACAGAAGGAGAGGAAGCCCTTCTACCCAGTGCCTAGGAAGCAGGCCCCAGTCTAACACCTTTCCACACACAGAGAAGTAAAGAGTCAAGAAACCAAGGGATGCCCAAGCCCAGGCTGCAGGCCTAACTAAGAGCAAGGAACAACTCCACATCTCCTTTCAGGCTCTCAGAGGCACAATGGGACTGGAAGGCATCAGCAATTCCCACAGCTGTGCTTCTTTTAGGACCTCCTGAGAATCTGAACACTGTGAAAATTCTGCAGGCACTAAAACAAACAAACAAACAACAAACAAAAAAACGCATGAACGATGCATGAAACTGCAGACAACTGTGGATGGTTCAGAGATCATCTCGCACCCTGGAATCAGCAACCCTGCCCTGTAGGTGTAGCCTGCCAAGAACATCAGCGC
Organism: Noctilio leporinus; assembly: GCA_004026585.1. NCBI lineage: Eukaryota > Metazoa > Chordata > Mammalia > Chiroptera > Noctilionidae > Noctilio > Noctilio leporinus. The sequence goes on from PVIW01000832.1 coordinate 116,854, forward strand.
CTGTGGTGGAAACACTGCACGCTAGACTGTTTAAACAGTCCTAATGTTCTTAATACACTCCCAATAAACCACTATTGTGTTGGAAATTAAAACTGATACATTCAAAAATATATATTGCCTTATTTGCAAACGACAACGACCTATCACATGATAATGTAAAATATTTTTATGAAAAATTATTTTACTTTCCAAAAGAAAAACAAACCACTGAAGGACATATATTGTTTTCTATTTTTGTAAACCTCTTTAATGTCTGGCTTAAGATAGATGGATTCTTTTATTTCCTCCTGTATGCAATCTGTTGCAATATCACACATACCATGCAGCCAGCACGGAAAAATTTTGCTGTGTGTGAAAGAATGAGAGTGACAAAGGCAAATAATTTCTTAATATTATCACAAAAATAGCTTTGACCTATGGGCTCCCTGAGGGGCTCTCATGGGTCACCACGGGTCACAGGGCCACACTTTGAGAAACACTGACATCAAATCTCATGTTATCCAATGGTCAACCTTTGAGGTACACAAAGTAGATATTATTTATTTTCCCTTTTTTTTTTAAAGGTGTATTTAAGGCTTTTCCGAGTCCACAGATTTGAGGACTGGCAGAGTGAGGACCAAGGCATCTATATTGGAAATACCTAATACAAATAGAAATGCTCAGTTCCTTTCATTTTTGAGGGAAAAAAAAATTCCCCAAGATTTTACGTTACCATAGAAAGAACAGCAAGCATTCGTTTATCTAATAGCCTTGGTTTTGTGTGTTGTAGATCCACAAAGATTATATCTGAACGAAAACTATCAAGAAAAAAGGGTGCCAGGAAAGCAGGTATTTACCTTGCCTTAAAAAGGAAATGACAGAAGAAAAAAAGCATGAAAAAGAATTTCGTTTGATGCCTATTTATGTCACTGTTCCTTTCCTTTCTGTCCTTTCATCAGTCTTGTCTAAATTATTTTGTTCTACTAAAGCCATAAGAAGAAAGGTAAAAGGGCTGTACTTAAGACTATCTTAAGGCACACCCTGCCTCTTTAAATGTTAATGCCACAAAAGTAATATCCAGAACCCATAATCTCTTACCTACTGCGACTCACGTTATACGGGTTGCCTAGTCAAGTCATCCTTTTATGACTATGAACCCTGAAATACCCGTGTCTGAAAAGATCATAGTGATTGATTGTGAGCAGTAGACTTGGCCCATCAGGATGAAATGTAGTTGCGAAAGCGCCTAATTGGATCTAACTACTGAAGGTCATCCTTTTATAAAGAATTAATCTTTTCAGATTCATACTTAACACCTTTAATTGAAAGTACATTTACTTTAATTGATATGGCACAGGGTACCCTTGCTTTCAGGGAAGCTGAAAATAGGTATGATTTAAGGCTGCAAACTATAATAAGTCTGTGTGATTCAATGGAAGCAACGTTAAAAACTTAACAGTAATAGGTTCAAGACCCAGGATGCTTTTGGTAACTTTTATTTAAAATCCCTAAACCTTAAAAAAACAAAGCCAAAAAAAAAAAAAAAACCAAAACATAAACCCTGAAACTCGGTGAGGCACAACCCCTTCTTTCAGTGCGCGTGTACTGCATCACAAACGTCAATGTGTCTACAGGGCTCAGGCAAGAAATAGTTTTTAAACAGGTGGTGCAATTACATGGTTTAAAAATAAAAAAGGTGCAACAGGGTACTTTTGTCAAAACCAGTCCCCCAACTCCTGCCATGCAGCTACGAGGTTGCCCTCCCTGAGCAGCTCAATGCTCCAGGTCCTCTCTGCAGCCTCCCTGACAGCCGATGCAGACACGCAGTTCCCTCTGTTTAATATAAAGGGTCATGGGCTATTCCACCACGGTGCACCTTGCCTCTCTTTCAAAACACAGGAATATACCTTGGAATAATTTCTCCATATCGGTTCCTGGATCGTGTCCTCATCCCTTTTTTTATAGCTGTACAGTCTGCCGTTGTGGGCTATATCCTTTTGAAAAGCCAGCCAGTTCCCATTGTAGGAACAGGTTGTTTCCCGTCTTTCACCAGCATAAACAATGCTTCAATGAATAACCTTGTTCTTCTGCCATTTTGCAAACGAGTATAAAAATAAACTTCATGATGCCAACTGCTTGATCAAAGGAGCTATGCATCTGCAATTTGATAGACACTGTCAAATTTCCCTTTATTTAAGTTGTACCAATTGACACTCTCACAAGCTGTTTGAAAGCACCACTGCAGGAGCTTCAAATGAGTTGAAGCAGGAAATGTGCTAAAAACAACAAAATCGACAACAGGGGGAGGGGGAACTCTGCTAGCTGAGAAGCCTGTTAGCCACGTAAGTGGGTAACGATTACTCAGGTTGAGCTGGTTAGGCCAGGTAGGAACGTGGGCTCAGTTGCGTTCAACAAATAGACGTGTGTGAGGCCTGTCCCCAAAGTAGCAAGCCAATGTTAATATAATTAAGTTTGTGCAGCGGATACTTTCGGGACAGACCTTGTGTGTGTGTGTGTGTGTGTGTACGGTATGTATGGACATAGCTAAGTTCTCATAAAGTGTGAAGTTGATGGATACCGATGATCAGGTTTTTCTTCTTGCTCTTTCAGTTCACCGGCAAGGGAAACAGTGACCATTGAAATGCGGCAGCTGACTAGGAGGGTGGTGACCACGAACACCCAGATGCACCCGTAACCCTCTCTGGTAGAACAGGTGCAAAAGGCCTGTGCAGCAGACAGACATGTGAGACAGGATGTAGCATTTTCCTGCACCTCTTAATGTACCGTCAGGACAGTCTGGCAGAGCTATGGCTCTGGGAGGGCCCCAAAGCCAAAATGCACGCTGAGGAATGTTTGCACTCTGAGGAATGTTTGCACTCTTCAGCTCCACGTTGGTGGCCCATGCCAACCAGCATGTGGAGCACAGGCCCTAAGAAGCAGATGGTGACAAAGGATATTATAAAGTATAACTGTCCCTGGCACTGTGCACCCTCCATCACTGGGGTGCTCTACAGTGACGCTGAAAGTCAACCACTTTCCCAAGCTCAGGGGAGGGATGCGGGTGGAGTAACATTGCCCATGACCCCTGTAAGGTAGGAAATGTTTCCCAGGGATCCAGAGGGGCCCCTCCCTCCTAAGCAGCTGAGAATTTTCTCAGCCAACAACCCTTCCCTTCCTCATTTCCACCTGAGATGGCAGGTCAGGGCCAGTGCTGGTGTCCTAGGAATTCCAAGGGGACTCCCACAGAGTCCTGAATGTCCTCCCACTACTGGGACTAGGTGGGGACCTTTCAAACAGGCTGGGTCAGGAAGGAGAACTACATTTCTAGTTAAGCTTGCATCTTTCCTACTTTTGGAATGGAGTCCTTTCTTTCCCACAGACTCAGGAAGAGAAATGGCACTTCCTGCTGAGCGAGTTAGGCATCTCTCTCCACACCAGGAGGCAGCTGGCTGTGGACAGGAGGTACCATGAGCTGTGCAGACGGACGTCTGTGTTCAAATACACTGGCTGCTCGTGTGGCCTCTGTAATCTGTTTCCTCAACTGTGAGATGGGAAAATTAATAAAAGCATGTGCTACCTGTTGATACATATGCGATGCTTCACACAGGTAATCTCATTCCATGCTGGACGCAACCCTGGAAATAAGGAAGGATGATCCCCTATTCATTTATAGAAGAGGCTTGGGAAGGGGAAAGGATGTATCCAAAAATGTTTCTGACCAGCAAGTCTGAATTAAATCTAGAACCTGATAAACATTGCCCACTTCCTTCCATAGTGCACAGCCTACACCTGAGCCACGGTCCACCCTGCCCCACAATGTCTGCAGGCGCTCCTATCGGGTCCCTCCACCTTCAAGCTCACCATCTGTGGTGGAGGCAGCTGGCTTGTTCCTGGAAAGTCTCATCATGTCGCTCCTTTGCTGAAAGCCTCCATTTCTTGACCTTGTGCTTAACACGACATTCAAAATCCTTAGCGTGGCCCTCCAGGACCTGCTTCTGCCTGTGTGCCCACCTCCTCTCTCGGTCGCTTTCTGCTGCTCACCTGGCTGCCATCTCCCACCTGCCCTCCTTTCCCAGACATGTTTGCAAATGACACTTTGCAAGGGGCAGGGAGGTCAAAAGCCTGCCTGGAGTGGGTGCAGGAGACTGCGGTAGGCAACAAACTGGAGTGGAGGCAATTCTTTTGAGAAGTTCAGCTCTAAGAGGATGAAGAGAATAGTAGTAAGGAGGTAAAGAGAAGGCTTTTATAAGATGGGAAGAAAGAGACATATGTGTGCCTGTGAAACAGCTAAAAAGAGGGAAACAGGTGATGAGGAAGGGAACGGAAAACAGCTCCTGGAGGAATCAGCTTGGAAATCCACCACTCACCCTCTCTCTGCCAGTCACGCTCGGACACCTGGCTGTGTCCTTCCAGGGAGACAGGGAAAGGAGGCTGAGCCCCTCTCCCGTTGGCTCCCCTAACCCCCAGTTCTGTGCTCACTTTGGCACACGTGTAATCATATGGTTATTACTTTAATGCCCATCTCATCCCCTAGACACTGAGTTCCAAAAGACAAAGACCCTCGCCTTGCCTTGTTCACCGTTTTCCCCCTCAGGACCCAGCATAGCTGCCTAAGGGATGCACAGAGAGTATTTTGTTGAACGAGCCAATACATGGATAAATGAAGGGATGCAGAGTTTACAGGTGATGGCCTCTGTGACATCACTTCTTCCCGCTGTCCCCAATTGCATAGCTGCCCTTTCTCTGTCTGCCTGTGTGCACCTTCAGGATAATGTTCCTCCCCCACTAGCTTGCCTTCTCATTCTCTGTCCTGGGTGGTTAATTCTAAAGCCCTCCCTCGAACCCAGGTACTACCCCCAGCAGCTTTCTACCCAATGTCCAGACACCAGGAAACTCACCATATTCAAAACAGAATGCGTAATTTTTACTTTCAGATGCACTTTCCTCCTTCTGTTCCGTGTGGTAGTAAATGGTGGTAACCACCAACGAGGATGACCTGTGGGTTATACCCCCTTGATAGTTCTCACATCACCGATGTCTCTAGAGCTCCGCTACTACTAACCAAGGACAGATCCCCATTATCTTCCCAAGATGAAGATTTAATGAACAAAGGCTATTTTATCCATAATCACGGACCCCACCCATATATACCCAGAGCAGTTAAAGAGGAACAGCAAAAGGAAAAGGGTCTTAAAATGTTCGGGATAATCTTTGACAGATTGTAGCCCAGGAGAAAAGTGTTCAACTTAATGAGATGTGAAAAATGATGCAAATGTTAACAATAAGCTGAAGGGCACCTATCACATAAGGCCAGAAATAAACACACACACACACAAACAAACCAGCAACAGAAAAAAGCAGCTCCTGCGGCCCGGCCGGTAGCTTCTCGGACCCAGTGTTCATGCCCTCAGCTGGGGGCTTTCCTCGGGCCGGGCCTCTGACCCAGCTCACCAGGCTGTGACAGACTTTAAACGTGAACCTGCTGATGGCCTGCTAGACTCCACTGCGATTCAGCCACTCCACAGCAGTGCCGCTCAGTCGGCCACTTCCCCTCTCTAACCTTCAGTTTCTCCCTCAGGAAAAGGCGAGGTCATGCTTCCCTCAAGAATCAGATGAGCCATGTGAACGCACTGGGTGGACCCGCTCACGTTGCTGCTGGATGTTATGATATCCTATTTTGAGGCTCACAGAAGTTGGGAGGAGTCATGGTTCCAGTCCTCAAAACGCTTCCAATCTTCCCAGAGAGTGACAGCTGACAAGATGTAAAACTACCAGGAAGACCTCAACTGAAACAAGCACTTAACAATAGTGGTCAAGAAAGAAATATTAGCCTAATTCAGAGAAAGAAGCATTTCCCCCCTCACTTTATTCATCCTTCACATTCCTGTCAAATTCATCTCTGAGGTAAAGGTCCCATAATTATAATTGCACAATTGGAAGGGAGCTGAGAGGTCACCTAACCCATTCCCTTTGTTCCATAAGTAAAGAAACTGGCTTGCTTAAAAGATCACAGCTGGTTCATTCACGCCACACTTCATAAATACTTACTAATAACCTATTCGCTGTCCAGCGTATCCTCGGAGCCATGAATGGCAGAAATGGCACCCAAAGGTGGGACAAACCCCTTCCAGAGGACAGCTTTCTATTCTCAACTAGTGGTTTCCAAAGTGCAGATGCTGAGGTAAACTGAGGTGCAACCTCTAAAGAACGAACGCCCCTCCCGGTAATGACATCCAGTTAAGAAGCACTGCGTACAGTGAGAGGTGTTACGGAGCAGCATGTGTTTCACATATGACTGATGTGGTGGCAGGAATCAAAGGTGAGAGCCACTGCTGTGCCCTGCAGCCATGCTCCACAAAGCTCTGCCTGAAATGGAAACTCCTGGAATGAATTACATGCTCCAAGAGTGTGTGAACAACTCAGTTACATACCAACCCCTCCCCTCAACCCTCGGCCTTGCATTTGACTTGCCTCAAAACAGCCTTTTTAGACCACTGAGTCTCCTAAAAAGTGAAAAGGAACATTTCTTTCAGCATTGTAGTTCTAGACACCCAGAAATATGCCTATGACCTAGAAACTGCTGTAAGTTGGCAGCATCCAGAATTCTAGCCTATACCCAGCCATGCGGCATCACACAGCCCATGGTCAATGTCAGATAGACCAGGAAGCCCTGCTGGTGTTCCCTTAAACAGCAGCAAAGGGCGAGCAGAGACTAACAGAGGTACACACGTGCACACACAGGCAAGATTTTCTTCAAATAAGGTATCTGGACATATCTTAAAGAATTTAACCTTACACATCGGTTGCCTGCAGGGTTTTCTGCAGCTAAAACTTCTGGCTAAGACTCGGAGGCATCTCCTTGGCTATCAGGTAGAGGGGGAACCCTTAGATTTGTAAGCTACAAGGAGTAGTCTGGCTACCCATTATTTCACAGAGCTGACACCTAAGTTAGGGGCATGTACTGAGCCCCCACCCCTAGAGAAATGGACGCTCTGTCATACGTTGACACCCATGAATACATCACATGTAAAAATATTATCAAAAATAACTCTTCACTGTCTACAAAAAAAAAGTTTTTACCAAACTATTAAGGATTTTTTCCTTTAACAGAAACCTCTTGAAAATCCCCATGCTTGCCAGGAGGAAGACATAGCCGTGTCTTCTCCCTCACTCCCCCACTCTCCAACCTAAACATGTTTGTTTGTTTTACTCCAGTACATGCTTTGGAAAATCATGAAAAAGATCTCTACATTCAAGAAACTGGAAATAGTAATAAAACTAATATGTGTAACCTATCATCCAGAACTTTTGAAAAGGTAACATGTTGTCATACTTACTTCAGAACTTAGTACATAAATTTTTAATGTTGTTTTACATGCACAATACAAAATTGATTGCATTACATCTCAGCTGTGGCAAATCATGAGTGAACAGATTAAGGGCTCTGCTTCCTGTCAAGATTACAGAACTGTATTTTCCTGGGTAGCAGTCTTTTTCAGCATTTAGACTGTCCTGTGAATATATTGATTGAACTGATTTTCTACCTACAGGGTGAAAGGGAAATGGAGTGGCAAAATAAAAATGGTAATCATATGTACAGCTGGTAGAGGCAGGAACATGATAGTCTAGTTCAAGTTCACATTTTTTAGTAGCAGGATGTGGTGGCAGGAATAAAAGTTAGGGGCTTATTGCGTATGTCTCTTGCTGGAAACCTACTGACAGAAGTACAGCAGCAGCCTGCATTAGCATTGTTTCTGCTTAAAGGTTGAAGTGTTAGGGCTTACTACAAAAAACCAGACTCGATGGTGTGTCCATGATGGATACCTCTCCACAATGCACCACACTCCCAAGCCAAGATGCCAAGTCCATTATACTAAAAATGTAAGGGCATCTCTAAGGCATGGATTCATTTATATGGATCAACACAGTATATGGGGAGGTGGTTGGTGCTGCACATATTTGCACATTCCAGGATGAGTAAATTTTTGAGATAATGGAAGTTTACTCTCTTGCCAACAATTTATTCAATTCTTGCAAAAGGATAGTAAAGAGTTTCAAAATTAAACCAAACACACAAGTGAACATTTGAGCCTTACAAACAGGCTAAAAGAGATACCATAGATATGGAGATGTCAGCGACTCCCACTGAGCACTGAACTGAGCTTTGTTTGCAGCTAAGAAAATAATGGTGGGAGATAGTGCATGACAGAGTTCTTCCTTGATCAAAAAAGAAATACACAAGGCAAAAATTTTCCCTCTTGGCATTAATGCCAAGGAGAAACTTTCTACAGAAGCCACTCTATAAACGACACTGAATAATGTCTTCAACAGTGTGCTGCAAAAGATGGAAACTTCTTCATATAAATGTCTTCAACTATATGGTGCAAACGACGGGAATTTTTTCTCCCATGCGCTGAAGGCACACTATTAAATCTTACCTGAATGATGGCATTTCTGCTGGGAGCAGAAATAATATAGCTGAGGTACATTGTTTCCTGATGATTTACCTCAATAAAGGAAGCTCCAGGAACCTGGAGAAATGAAAGGCCTACCTAGGCTTCTTCCTGATGCCCCGAATGAATTTTTGTTAAGTCCTGCACTGGGCAATTTCATGACTGAACTCTTGACAAGTATTCAAAGGCACCTGACAGTCTGTGTTGATTAAACATAGATCTTTCCCCCTTACCTAAAACATACGGGAGATGCAGAAATAACATTCTGCCACGACATGCAGGAGACAGACTTATGTCCTTCCCTGGAGAGTTGGCTAACTGCGAGGGGAAGTGTGCTGTGGAGTGTCTGAACTTCAAAAGGAAGCTCTGTGCCTGGCCAAGAACTTGGATGTGTGTTCACGGGACCATCAAACTTCATTGCTTTGGAACGGAGAAAGGGTAACATTTTACTTAAATTTTAAAGAATGTGTGCTTTTAATCAAGAGAGTTAACCATAAATTTTTAAGAAACCAACTTTACTTACAAGCTTCAATACTATAAAGCGAGCAGGTGACAACTCTTTAAACTTTAGCCAGGTGACTGTAAAAGCAGCAAGAGCCATGTTTTATTTTAACTTTCTTATTCTTGTACTTTTCCTATTAATTTATATGTATAGTCACACCTAGGGGGAGCTATATTGAAATGAGCAAATTTGAAGGAAACATGACCCTTTCAACTAGGTTTAAAATATCCACCCAACAAAGGAGAAGAGTATGAAGGACTAATGGATAATCAGTGTCCTCTAGGTTAGAACAGTGAGCAGAAGCCACCCTGGCTTTCCCACAGGTGGTGTCCTAAGACAATCAAATCTGATGATAGATGAGAACAAGTATTTTCCCTTTTGATACTTTCCACAGAAATGGCCCATAAGTAAATGTGTGTACAGTCTAGTATGGATGACCCCTTGGCAAAGATATCATTCATTCTCAGCATGGATTTCTCTGAAATTGCTTCAGCAGAATAATCTTGTTACAAGCACTTGATAGGATATTGATGAATAGTAGAAGGAAACGTATGTCTATGAGAGCACTCCAGGCCACACTTTGTCAGGAGGCTGAATTAGGACAGGACTCTTATTCTACATAATGTAAAAACAATTTAAAAAAAATTTTAAACTTCCTCAAGGCAAACAAAATAGAAATAGACAAACAAATCCATCCATTGGATGCGGCTTCCCAATAGTGATGGGCATTGATACCACCAGAGCCAAAAGGCCACGAAAAGCAGAGTGGGTGACTCAGAGCGGAGCGTGAGCATCTTTCTCTGGGTTAACACACCCCAGAGAGGCAAGGGGATGTAAAGAAGTTTGTTATAAGCGTGATTAAAGTGAAGGTTAATACCTGAAAATGCTTCCAGTATTTTTACAAGATTAATTTTCTTTTTAAATCTGAGGACTATCACAAGTGAGAGTAGAAGTCAGAAGTTTAGTCTTATCTGCATCTCTGGGATACCCTTTTGAACGCTGCCCTGCTGGCCTTCACGCACAACTCATCTCAGTATTGTCAAGTGGTCCTTGAAATGCAACCACCATGTGTTGCCTTTTTTGTTCTCCTCTGATCCTAGCAAGTTTTTAAAAGTCAACTAGCAAACACTACATTTGTTCTCGGTCTTCGGAGCACTAATTTATGGTAATCAGTACTACAATGTCTCAGGTACAAAAACCATTCCCCTTCAACAGACCCAGATAAAATAAATAAAATGGCATTAATCACTTAGCATTGAAATCAAACCATCCTAACTGGGAAATTCCAAGGACCTATAAGTCACCCAAACTGGAAGGCCCCTTGGCTTAATTGTGAAACTGCAATTACATGACACCACCTGCACTGTGAATGGTATAGCCCAGGACAACACTCAAAAGCACTCGTAATATATGATCTCATTCCCAATGCTCAAAATGATTGTCTGCCTGTGTTTAAATACACGCTGTATGGATATCAAATAATGAAAATGATTTTCATGTCAGTCATGGAATCCCTATTTTAGAACCATACTCACATTTTGATGATTTTTGAAAAACATGCTTGAGAATGTTTAATTGGTGACTCTCATGCTGTAACTGAACTGCAAAGTAAAGGACTTACTAAGACTGTGGGGATCATGCATTTCTTTTACCTAAGAATCACTAATAAAAAAGTTATAACCAAAATTTTCCTTCATGATGTTTTTTTTCCAGTTACCAACCTTTAAACCCTGTCTGTTGATCTCTGACAAGTTTTAAGGCTAAATAACTTTCTAGATCTCTTGACTTACGTAAAAATTAAATAAAGTAAAGTAGGTCAGGCTAGATTAAAAACAAATGTTCTCACTCTACAGAAATATTTAGACAGTTCACCTTGCAAACTTGCAAACTACTCTCTATTTGCTTCTTTATTATAAATTGATAGACGCGCTTTGCAAAAAGGACGGAGAAGGTGTTCAGAGGGAAAGTCAAGGCACTCCAGAATGACTAAAATTGTAGAGCTGTTCTCTACTGACTTGAGGCAAAATAACTAATGACGATTAGTCAAATTTAAGAGAATTCGTTGGTTTAAAAAAACCCTTAAACATGCCACTGAATATCCATAAGAAAGGTAAAGGAACGGTACCGCTGAACAATCATAGGCAACCTAAGCAAATATACAGAATTCAAAAGCTCTGCCATGGAAGCTATGATGCTATGTTGTGCCTCTTCCCCCCGAGTTCCTAGCGCAGGGCTGAGCACATAAGGAAGCTGAATTGGATCAAGCAGTACATTATTCCTCCTTACATGACATTACATTAAATGTAAGCACATCTGCCAAAACATTTAGGCATGGAGGTAACCAACTTTATGTAATCAACTCAATAACCCCCCTAAAAAGTGGTTTTGGGATGAGGGCATTCAGGTTGCTACACGGGCTAGAGCCACGATCAGTAGGTGTGTCACATTAAGCATGAATGTGGGACAGCTTACCAGGCTCGGTTATACTAAAGAGATTTCTGGCCAACAAGCTCTTTCCCATGAGCAAAGAGCCGATAGTCAACATCTGGTGAACGAGACTCACATTCAATGGAAGCTGTGAACTAGTCTGCCTGACACCCATGCTCTAGCTGGCTGAAAAGGTTTTACCTTTACAGTTAGAAAAGGCTGCGGCTACGCTACCTGTATGCTGAGCTCTAGGCTATTCTTATGTCTACAGCACACTTATTTTTATTTCAGTCTAGAGGCAAGGGAGCACATCTCCTGATAAAAGGCTTCTTTTCCGCTTCATCTCCTTCCTTACCCCCTACTTCTAAGCTCTGAATTGGTCAAAGGAGAAGGAAACATCCTTTTTATTAGGTCCACTCAGCCTGTCACAGCTTGGTTTCTAAAGAAAACATTCAGGAATTTAAATCCTGACTATAACACTGGCATGTGCAGTTGACTAACCATGAAACCTTCTGGCTATTCACTTAACTTTCCAAGTCTTAGTATCTCTTTCTTATCTGTAACACAAGGTGGTAAAGGTAAGCACTTCACAGGGTAGCTAAGAGGATCAGGTATGAGAAGGCATAAATAGTGACAGGCACACAGCGAGCACTCAGTATTGCTTAAATTACAACAACAGTAAGAATAAATACAATCTTCAACTGTTGAGCTCTCCATGTCAGGTATTGGACACTGCCCTGAGACCCATTCTCTCTCATCCCTTCACCTAACCGCAGGAATGTCACTAACCATAAACCTCAAGATAGGATTTCAGGGGGTGCAGGTCTCTATATCTCTGTAAGAATCCCAGTAATGATCGGATGAATGGGGCCTGGTCGTTTGGAGTTGGAAAATGACACCTTCCAGCTGTGAGTGTGGAGAAAAAACAGTCTGGTAACTGGGGCTACTTTGAATCCTTGAAATCCTCGGAGGGTGCAATGGACACACGAGGAACAGAGAATTCTCCTGGAAATCCACCCCACACTTCTTTCCCTTAGGAAGTATAGCAGCTAAGATGGACATGTGCCTAAGGTATGCACACCTATCTGCTAGAGTAGCGGGATTCCTGGTAAAAAGAGACACAGTAAAATCATCCATCTTGTCGGTGGTTCGGCCAGTATTTCTGGCAACTTTCTTCCTTTGCGCCAGAAGACACACACTCATCACTATGTACTCTCCACTGTCCAGGGCTGCTTCAGACTCAGGAAAGCCTGAAGGAAGAGTGCGATGAGCTCAGAGTGCTATTTAAATGTGGCCGTCATCATCACTGTTATTCCAGATGGGTCGCTCAGAAATGCTCTGGGCAGTGACAGCATGGAGCGTGATGAGGATGACATTTCCATGTTTTGTACTCTGAACATTCAAAACCAGTTTGATGCTCCAAAGAAGCAGCAGGTGCCACACTAATTATATAACTTTGTAAAACACTTAATAGTATCTCCCACTGGGCCAACTGGGAGGGGAAAAAACCCATGACACTCATTTTTATCTGCGCCTCAGGGTTCTGCCCTCCTCCAGCCTGTTGATGTGGCCATTAATAAAACATTTTCAAGTGACCTGAAAAGGCTTTTTATGAACTAGAGTCTGGATCTGACTGCCAAACAGCTGCGTGCTTAAAAGACTTGGCATTAGTATCACGTTTGGCTATTGATAATACAGGCTTGGTCTCGGACACTCCTGTATTCAGATTGCTGTTCACACTTTTGACTGGTTACAAATGAAAAAATATGTTTCCACTCTTAAGGAGATGTAAAAGCTGGAAGTAAGAATGCCTGTGATACTGACCTTGCTTTGCTTGGGACACATTAAGACTTGATTTAATTTCACTTCAGTGCCTGATGTAGGATCACCAACGTGCTTTCCTATAACCTCCTTCCAATTTTAGAGTAATAAAATAAAAATATTATTACTCTTACAATTCTAAAATATTGTAATGGGTAGTCCTTAAAAGAAAATAAGAGTTTGCTATTTTACTTTGCCTTCCCTTTCTTCTGACACAAATAATGTAAGTAAAAATATGCATTCAATGTCATTCTTTAAACTTCAAACAAAATACATAATATATCATTTACGTGATTAGATGTAACCAAATCTGGGAATTCAGATGGTGAGTGAAAAATGAGGTAAACAGAGAAACTCACTCATCCAGTTTAGATGCACATAGGACACATGTCGGCAATGTGCAGGACTTGGGAAGAGAGGACATAAAGAATTGCATTAATGCACCAGCTGTGCTCAATGAGCTTTATGACCAGTCACCAAGTTCAGATCTGGACAGGATTCAACAGGTGAACAGGTTGAGGTACATTAAAAGTGTTTAGGCCCTGACCCCAGTCAGGAGTCCCCAGTTGTGTACAGAGGCAACTGATGGATGTTTCTTTCCCCCACGGATATTTCTCTCCCACACGGATATTTCTCTCCCCATCTCTCTAAAAGTAAACATAATCTTCAAAATGAAATGTTTGGTGTGCTGTCCCTTAGAATTCTCATCTCAGATGATGGGACCATGAGCTTCTTTCTTTACCTGTCAAATGCGGGCCCTATCACAGCCTGCTACCCCTCACCCCACCATCCTCACCTTCAACACACAAATGTAAAGAGCTAGGAACTGCTCGCACTACGAAGGAAGCAGCAACAGGACCAAGGTCATTCTGAGACCCCACATTTCCTCAAATGAACTCACCAAGTACATGCTTAGCACAGAGAATATTTAAGTCTTCAAACCGGAAAAAAAGTGACAGGGAATTTCAGTGTCACTTTCTTACATTAAGACAGATGAGAACAGGTTTACTGAGGGACAATGCATCCCTCAGAATATTTTCTGTGGGTTTCGTCCAAGCCCACATGGCCACTCTGTCAACACCAAGACGGCGTGCTGTGCGGCTGCACCGGGAAAGGACTTGCTGCCTCCGTCCCAAGATGATAAAGCGGTGAAGAAGGCTCATGGAGTGGGCTCCCTGCCCTAGTCATTTTTAATCGTTAGAAGGTTATCTTACAGAACCCCAGCAGAGTCAGAAACATATTACCATGTGCTTTTAGGGGAAAAGAGGTGCCATATTATTGATTTCTTCCTGCCATCAGGAAAGCCTAATGACTCTGGCCCTCGAGTTGAGGAAACAGTACTGACTCCATGGCTCTGGTAAGCGCTCTCTCTAAAAATGGGCTCTACTACTATTCTCAGTGGACCAAAAGGTTTACTCAAATAATTAGACAGGAGCAGAGGTTTTAAGGGGAGAAGCTGAGGTATTTCCAGGCTTACCTGGGTATCCCTGGCTGGTCAAGATCTTAGAAGAGTAGTATCCACTGGACATCCGAAAGTCAAGGGTTTCCCTCCTCTGCTTTGCTCCTGCTTTCTACAAGCAGTGAGGACACTGGGCTACAGCATTCCTACTAGCCACTGGTAAGAGCCAGGCGAGGGTAAGAGTGTGCAAAAAGTCTTCTTAGGGAAAAGCCAGGGAAGGAGAAGAAACAAAGAGGTGTCTATGAGGAGGCTGTTCTTCAGCATTTCATTATTATTATTATTTTAAAGATTTTATTTATTATTCCCTGAGAGAGGGGAAGGGAGAGAGGCAGAGAGGGAGAGAGACATCAATGTATGGTAGCCTTTCACCTGCCTCCAGCTACAGACTTGGCTGGAGACCTGGCTTGCAACCTGGTTATGGGCCCTGGCTGGTGAATCGAACCAGCGACCTTTGGGTTCGCAAGCCAGTGCCTCATCCACTGTGCCACCAGCCAGGGCTAGCATCTCATTATTAAAATGATGATCTGAAAGCACTCAAAAGAAAAAAATAATGATCACTGAACTTGAGCAGTGATTCCTTGGAATCATCTAATTTCTTTCTTTGTTATTACAATAAATCTTCAATTTCAAAGGAAAGCCATAGGCATGCTTTGTTAAGACTAATGCACATTTTGGGACATGGTGTGAATTCTGTTAGAGTAATAATAGAAATATCAATTTCTACTTACAAGGAATAAATTATTTTACTGGGCTTGGAAACCCTGTAATGATCAAAGGGTCTTTCCATGTCTTCCCTGACTCTGTCCACTTGGGGATTTTTGAGATCTGACTCAGCAGAAATGCAGACTAAAAAATCTAATCACTAGCTTTTCATCTACCAAATTAAATTAACAGAGATTACTGAATAGTATAATAGGAAACGTGAAATGCTCACAAGGATATGGTCTAGCAGACCTTCCTACACTGCTATTGAGAATATAAATTGATAACTACCTTTTGAGAAGGTTGGTTGGAAATACATTCCCAGAATTGTAAAAAGTTTTACCCCTTGATATACCAGTTCCACATCTATGAATCTAACATTAAAAAAATACATTAAACATCAGAGTTTTTTAAATAAGACCTATCTTTAAAGCATTTCTTTTATAGCAAAAATCTGGAACCAAATTAAATCTCCAATGATAGATAGTTAAATAAATTATAGTGGAATAACCACACAATGCAGTATTACGTTATTAACATGTTATTTATAAAGGATTTTAATGACATGAGAAAGGGTAATAATGTAATACTAAGTGTAAAAAGCAGGGTACAAAACTGCCTATGTAATATAATTGGAACAATAAAAAATGCAGAGTAGAATAAACAGAAGAAAATACACCAAAATGTTAATCGTGCTTATCCCTGAATGGTGGTTTGATGGGTAATTTTCTTTTTTATAACTGTCTGCACTTTTCAAATTTCCTCTAATAAACAACTGTTACTTTTATAATGCAAGGGAATAAAAAGTTCCTTTAAAGATATCCACTAAGATTTGAAAGAGATGCTGTTCTACAATTGATCATCATTTGGGAAAAAAATTACTTAAAAAGAAAAGGCAGATAACTGAGCTAAAACTTAAAAAATAAAAGCAACACAGTTAAGTGTTTTTTGGTCACCAATGAGGTGGGGGGGAGGGGTAAAGAGGGACTCCTTGGGTGGGGTTTAGAGGACAATCTGAAACATTCAGAGAAATGTTCCAAGTCTGCAGTATAATTACAGACACACACACTCAAGCATGGAGGATGCCAAGGCATGTTGCTTAGGTGGGAGTCTCTGCACTCATTCTTTTGACATACTGCCCCATCCATATAGAAAAACTCATTATTTTTATTATGACAAACCTATTTCAAATGCTTAGCTCACTGAACAAACAAGGTTGGAACAACTAAATATCTATAAGGAAACACAGTGAGCACTGACATTTACTTTTACCCATACACAAACATTAACTTAAAATATCCACAGATCCAAATAAAAAAGGTAAAATAATAAAACTACTGGAAGAAAACAAAATAGTAGGAAAAGGGACTATTTTTTCAACCTTGAGGTAGGTAAAAATTTCTCAAATAATGTATAAATAGTACAAACCATAAAAAATTAAACTTTTAATCAAGATTTAAAACTTCTCTTTTTTCCCAAAGGAAACCATGAAGAAACCAAAATACAAGTCATGATAGGAAAAAAATTCATAATAATATATCCTATAAATGACTTATATTCAGAATATATAAAGAATTCCTACAACTTAGTAATAAAAAGATAAGATTCAATGAAATACTGTCTCAAGATTTTTTTTTTTTTTCTTTTTGCTGCAAAAAGCTTTATTCTCATTTGGTCCAATGCATGGGAGAGGGCTCTAGGGTGGTTAAAAGGAAGAATGCCTAGTGATTTCAAGGAGAGGCTAGGCAAAAACAAGATACTAAAGGAATGCAGAGGGGCCCCTCCAAGGCCTCTAGGCTCCAAAGGCTCCTAGGTGCTTGAGAGTGAGCTGAAGAGACCCTCTCCCAGCCCAGCTTGGGGGTCAAGATTTGAACAGCTATTGATTACATAAGAAAATTCCCAGTGTCTCTAATCAAAGAAATAAAAATTAAAACCATAATGAGATATGACTACACACCCTTTAGAATGGCTGAAATTGATAAGAATACCCAGTAGCAGCAGGGGTATGTTAGAACAAAACTCTCATATATTGTGGGTAGGAACATGCGATGGAAAATCTACTTTTGAAATGTTAGTTGTTTTTTTTTTTAAAGTTAAACATGGTGAATTTAGCCAGGAGGTTGTCAATTTTATTAATCTTTTCAAAGAACCAGCTCTGTGTTGTACTAAGTTTTTGTATAGTCTTTTTGTTCTCTATTTCATTTAATTATGGTGTAATTTTTATTATTTCCTTTCTTCTGCTGACTTTGGGCTGCCTTTTTTTTTAAGTTAAGATGTAATGTTAGGTTGATTACTTGAGATTTTTGTTTCTTAAGATAGGCCTATAATTACTGTTTTTATTATTGCTTTTGCTGCATCCCAAAAGTTGATATGCCAAAAGCAACTACCAAGAAATCAAAGAGGCAAGCAGCAAAATGGGAGAAGATATTTTTAAACAATAGCTCCAACAAGGGATTCACATCCAAAATATATGAAGAGCTCATACAACTTAACACCAAACAATCCAATTTTAAAAAATAGGCAGAGCAAGAACCTAGTATAAAGGAACCATGGACATGGACAACAGGTGGGATTGACTTTGTGGGGAATGGGTGGGTGGGGAGGGAGACAGAGGGGAGCAAAAAGGGGATGGATGTAATACAACAACACAAAATTTTTTAAAAAATCAAAAAAAAAAAGGGCAGAGGACCTGAACAGATACATCTCCCAAGAAGACATACAAATGGCTAACAGATATATGAAAAGATGCAATTCAAGAATACTTCTGCACTTTTTGAAAAAATACAATAGATTAAATTTTCTGCTGTTATCCAAGATTCTTTACAGAAAGAACCATGAGACAAATTTCTCATGAATTCAGTTTCAAGCAAAAGCTTCCTCTCTACATAATCTTTTAATTGTACAGGTTTACTTTTACCAGGAGAGAACTATATAGACTATTATAATTTCCTGGTTGCTAAGAAGCTGAGAGCTAAATTTACTTCTCAGTTTATTGTAATTTTATCATATTGGGTTCCTGGTCCAATTCTCTTTCCGTTCTCAAAATACTACTAAAAACTCACATTGGCTTTTTCTTTCTCCTACTTTATGTTTTAATATTGTTAAGCTACCTCAAATCTTTTCTGGAAAAAGGCAAGACAGAAATAATACATCATTCATTTACTTCATGTGGTTATCTCAATGATTGCTTAAGTTTTGGCTCCTCTAAATAGCTCTATGTCACACCAATTCCATTTCTTTCCAAGTCATCATTCAATGTTTCCCACGCATATCACAAAGCTCCTCTGGTTAAGTAATTCTTGCTTAGTTTACAATAACACAATTTTAAAATATATATTTTCTCACAACATTTAGTCCCCCATTTCCAATAGGTGGCATACTCTCAAACACATATTTTGTGGGGCATGAGCCTCCTCATAATTTTAAATGAATTATATGTCCAAGTCCACTAACATTCCTTCACAGAGAGCATGGGGACTGGCTAGGAGACTGTTCATTGAAGCTTGTGGGGTGTTGGTGGGCACCAGAGTTAAAGGCATGGGTGTTATTGGGGCTTTTATTTTGTTTTTATCTGTTCATGTCTTCTCGGTTGAATTGCTACTTCCTTCCACACTTCATTTTTCACAAATATGTATTTCAATTACCAATAAACGGAAGTTAAAAGTAAAACAGGGGCCAAATGCATAGAAATTATTGTGAGAAAGTTCATAGCAATTTCCATTCTTCTGCTCTGCCATTGTGTCAGTTCCTGGCCCTTTGAGCTTTGGACCAGCAGATCCTGATGGTGAGCAGGCCTCTGGTCTGGTAATAAACATGGACTTACACAGAGCTTTCAGATTCGGCAACCTTTATTGCAGGCAGCAGCAGGCTAACAACCATAAGGCAGGGCGGCTCGCAAGGATGTCGGTGTTCCACGCATGGTTTATCCACCCTGTTCAACAGCAGTGCATCCTGGCTTACAGCAGGGACAGGCTTATATACACCTTGGAACAAAGGAGGCTCTACACAACACTTGCCTGCTCAAGGCCACTATGGTGGCCACTCCCAGGCTCAGTGTCCCAGGGCGCTGCTATAAGGTTAGCTTTAAGGCTGGCTAGTTGGCAGACTCCAGTAGAAGGACCAGCCGTATACAGAGAGGAACGAGGGACCAGCACCCCTGTCCTGACACACTGGATTAGTATCTGCCCATCAATTATCCGTCTGCTGACAAGAGATCTCCATTTAAAAATCACCTTTGCACGTTGCTGTAGACGTGAGCAGTCTTCCCTTGGCATATTCAAAATTGCCAACAAATATGGGACAACACAAATTTATACTGTGCGTCAGGTTCACACAGTTCAGAGATATGGGTTTGATAATATCTGGGCATTTATAGAAAAATAACGGTTAACAATAGGTTATCAGGCTCTTAATTTCTAGCTCCCTTCCTTCTAACCCAGGAGATTTTTGGGGTCAATGGGTAGTTTTCTGAGGGTCAGCAAGCCCACCCTGCTTCACACAAAATGCGGTGTAAATGTTAAGTAGGTAGTCAAGGGGGTGGGCACGCCATAGCTTAATCTGATTTTTTCCAGTCTATAACCATCCACCACAAAGGTTTTCCATCCCTATGTCCCTACCCAATCAATCACCAACTACTAGAATGTGGACAACAAACAAAGGCCACCTTTCACTCCGGAAACAGCACGTTTCCCTTTATCTTTTAACTTGTTTCGTTCATTTTTTGTGCCCCCAAGCACAGCGTTTGACGTATGGTGGACAATAAATAGACTGTTGAACAAATAAAATTAATCAATCTGAGGAGTTCTATTTATTAGTTGCTGATAGCAAAACATGCAACACAAATATACACAAATAACTAATAGAGGCAAGTCTAATCCAGAGGCTAATGATTCCTAATTTTTAATTGAAAATTAATATAAGCCTCAGTAATAGAAATGATTGAGCTTGTCTGTAAAGGGGGAAAAAAAGCAAACAAACAATCCCCCAGATATAGCTAAACTTTATTTCCCTGCTTGACTAAATCATGTTGCAGCTGCTTCTGAACCTTAAAACATGGAAGCGATGCAAATGTGATTTTCCCTGCAGATTCTCTTCGAGTGATGCAGCAGGAGCAGCCCCGTTAGGTTACAAGGACGTCAAAAGCACAAAACAGCCGCAACTTCTGACCCTGCCAAAGATGGTGCTAATGCCAACAGTCCTTTTCCAGTCCTTTCTCTGCTTTCTCCCCTGAACTTCATCATAAGCACGTAACAGTTTGTGCAGACTTTTCTTCTCACAATTTCTGACCTTGTACTTTGGCAGCATTTTTATACATACTTGAAGTATAAAGGACTCTAATTTCCATTTTTTTTATATGAACCCAAGAGGCTGCAGATTATCAAAGCCCACAGAGAATCATTTCATGAAATAATTCCCACATGATTCTTTATATAAGAACAGTAAAAAGCATAGGCATTATTATTGAGGACTTAGCTACCGGAAAGCAACCTTTCAAATCAGGGAGAGGACAGCACTGTATAATTATTCAACTTTCTGGAAAAGTCGTTTTAAAGCCCTTGGTCACATTTACAACATGGTATAATGCATTTTTATTTTATTCATTGCCTCAAGTTTTAAGAACTATTATTCAACTTATTTAAACAAACAGCCCTGGCTGGTTGACTCAGTAGACTGAGTGCTGGCTGGGGAACCGAAAGGTCGCCGTTTGATTCCTAGTCAGTGTACATGCTTGGGTTGTGGGCATGAAAGAGGCAACTGATTGACAAGTCTCTCACACATTCATGTTTCCTTTTTTCTCCTCCCCTTACCCTCTAAAAATAAATTTAAATATTAAAAAAATATTTAAAAAATATTAAAATTTTAATTAAAAAAATTTTTTAAACCGTTCAGCCATTTCTCAACACACCTTCTTTGCAATCTTCTCTCATATCTATGAGCTTGGTGTAGTTTGTTTTGGATTCCACATATGAGAGAAATCATATAGTTATTTGTCTTTCTCTTAGCACAATGTCCTGGATTCCACTTGTGTTGCCTCAAGTGGCAAGATTTCATTCTTTATTATGGCTGAATAATATTCCTTCTTTATCCATTCAACTGCAGATGAACATTCCAGTCATTTCCATATTTTGTCTATTGTAAATAATGCTGCAGTGAACACTGTGATGTAGAGATCTTTTTGAATTAAGACTTTTCACTTTCTCTAAATATCCAAAATTGCTGGATGATATAGTAGTTCTATTTTTAATTTTTAAAGTAACCTCCATACTGTTTTCTATAGTGGCTGCACCTATTTACATTCCCACCAACAGTGCACAGGATTCCCTTTTCTCCACATAATCGCCGACCTTGTTATCTTAGGTCTTTATGAAAACAGACATTCTATCAGGTGTAAGGTGATATCTCATTATGGTTTTGATTTGCATTTCCCTGATGATCAATGGTGTAGAGCATCTTACCATGTACCTGTTGGCCACCTGACATCATCTTTGGGAAAATGTCTATACAGATTTTCTGTCCATGTTTTAATTAGATCTTTTTGCTGTTAAGTTATATGAGCTCTTTGTATATTTGACAACTAGCCTTTTATCAGATATATAACTTGCAATTATTTTTTTCCCACTTCATAGGTTACCTTTTCATTTGTTGGTTTCATTTACTGTGTAAAAGTATTTTTCAGTTTGATGTAGTAGCACATGTTTTTGTTTTTGCTGCTTTGTTTTTGATCAGATTAAAAAATCATCTCAAGATCTATGCCAAGGGCCCTGGCTGGTGGCACAGTGGATAAAGTGCTGGCCCACGAACCCAAAGGTTGCTGGTTCGATTCCCAGCCAGGGCATATAACCAGGTTGCAAGTCAAGTCCAGGTGAAAGGCAACCTTACATTGATGTGTCTCTTCCTTTCCCTCTCTCTAAGAATAATAAAATCTTAAAAAAAAAAAAAAAAAAAAAAAAAGAAGATCTATGTCAAGGAACTCATTGCCTGTTTTCTTAAAGTTTTATGGTTTTAGATCTTATGTTAAAGCCTTTACTCATTAAGAGTTAATTTTTGTGTATGGTGTAAGATGGTGGTATACTTTCATTCTTTTGTAAGTGGCTGTCCAATTTTCTCAATACCATTTATTTGAGACAGTCATTTCCCCATTGTATATTCTTGTGTCATTTATTATAAATAATTGACAATACACATATGGATTTATTTCTGGGCTCCCTATTCTGTTCCATTACTTTGTGTCAGTTTTTATGCCAATACCATACTGTTTTAATTACTATAGCTTTGTAATATAATTTGAAATCAGGGACAGTGATTCTTCCTGATTCTCAAGATTGCTTTGGCTATTTGAGCTTTTTTGTAGTTCCATATAAATTTTAGGTTTGCTGTATTTCTGTGAAAAATACCACTGAGTTTTGATAGAGACTGCACTGGATCTGTATATTGCTTTGAATAGTATGAACACTTTAGCAATATTAAGTCTTCCAATCCATGAGCTTTCATTTTTGCCTTTTTCAATTTCCTTCATTAATGCCTTGTAGTTTTCAATATATAGGTCTTTCACCTCCTTGGTTATATTTATTCCTATTTTGTTATTTTTGATATAATTATGTAGGTTTTTATAATATCTTTGATAATTACGGTATAAAAAGAGACAAGTTTTTGTATTTTGATGTTGTACCCTGAAACTTTACTGAATTCATTTACTAGGTCTTTGCAGGGTCTTTAGGAGTTCTCCTATATAAAATCATAATGTCTTCAAATAGACAGTTTGCTTCCTCCTTTCCAATTTGGATGTTTTTTTTTACTTTTTTTTTTCAACTTCCTAATTTCTCTCACTAGGTCTTCTAACACTGTTAAATAGAATTAGCAGAAATGAACTTGTTTCTGATCAGAGATGAAAAGATTTCAGCGTTTCATTGTTGAGTAGGTGTCAGCTATAGGCCTGTCATAGATGGCCTTTACTATGTTGAGGTATGTTCCCACAATACCCATTTTATTGGTTTTAAAATTACAAATGAATGTTGAATTTTGTCAAATGTTTTTTCTACATCTATTGAGATGAGCATAGGATTTTTACCTTTCTTTTGTTAATATAGTCTGATTAGCAGATGTTGAACGATCCCTGCATCCCTGAAACAAATCCCAGATGATCACTGTGGAAGATTATTTAATGTACTGCTGAATTTAGTTTAATATTTTGTTAAGGATTTTTGCATCTATGTTCGTCAGGGATATTGGCTTGTAATTTTATTTTCTCTTTTGTCTTCCCTTCCTTTCTTTTTCCTGTAGCATCCTTGTCTGGTTTTGGTATCAGGGTAATGCTGGCTTGATAAAATATGTTTGGAGGACCTCCACCCTCTTCTCTGTATTGGAAAACTTTATGAAGGGCTGATATTAACTCTTTCTTGAATATTTGGTAGAATTCAATGAGGGCATCTAGTCCTGGATTTTTGTTTGTTTGGGGATGGGGTTGATTCGTGATTCAAATCCCTAATCTTCTTACTAGTAATTTATTCATGTTTTCTATGTTATCATGAGTCAGTCTTGATAGGTTTTTTGTTTCTAGGAATTTATCCATTTCATTTAGGTTGTCCCAACATGTTGGCATGCAATTGTTTACAGTAATCTTTTATAATTCTTTGCATTTCTTCAGTATCAGTTTAAACACTTCCTCTTTCATGTGATTTTGAGTACTCTTTCTTTGTGAGCCTATTTATCAACTTGATCATTTCAAAGAATAAGCTCTTCGTTTTAATGATATTTCCTAAGGTCTTTTTAGTGTGTTTCACTT
Source organism: Noctilio leporinus (assembly GCA_004026585.1). Lineage (NCBI taxonomy): Eukaryota > Metazoa > Chordata > Mammalia > Chiroptera > Noctilionidae > Noctilio > Noctilio leporinus. Next base: position 140,979 of record PVIW01000832.1, read on the forward strand.
ATTTCTGCACTAATTTTTGTTAATTATTTCCTTCTAGTAACTTTGGGCTTCATTTTTATTTATTTTGCAAGTTATTTGAGGTGTAAAGTTAGGTTGTTTTGAGACCTTTGTTTCTTGAAGTAGGCATTTATTGGTGTCAACTTCCTCTTAGGACTGCTTTTCCTGTATCCCATAATTTTCCATTTTTGTTCTCAAGGTATTTTTTTATTGTTCCTTTTTATTTTTATTTTGTCTCATTGGTTATTCAAGCAGCATGTTATTTAATCTCCAAATAATTATGAATTTTATAGCTTTCTTTATGTAATTAAATTTCTAGTCTCATATCATTGTGGTTAGAAAAGATGCTTCATGTAATTTCAATGTTCTTACATTTTTTAAGACTTGTTTTGTGGTCTAATATGTGATGTATCTTGAAAAATGTTTCACGTGCACTTGAGGGAAATGTGTATTGCTTTTAGATGACATGTTCTCTGAATATCTGTTAATGCCATGTGGTATAACATGTTATGTGTTCAAGGCCATTTTTTTTTACTGATATTCCGTCTGGATATAAATCAGTCTATTATTATTGTAAGGCTTTCCATTATGTCTGTTAACATTTGCAGAAACATTTACAAATGTTATATCCTCTTAAATGACCACTTTGTAGATGGGTCCTGTGTTTTTAATACATTCAGCCACTCTGTGTCTTTTGATTGTATAATTTAGTTCATTTACACTTCATTTATAGGTGTCTGCTTATTGACATTTTGTTAATTGTTTTCTTGCTGCTTTTAAAGAAGCACTTCTTTTCAGTTTAAAGTAGTACCATTAACATTTCTTGTAAGGTCAATTCAGTCGTGATAAACTCCTTTAGCTTTTGCTTGTCTGAAAAACTCTTTAATTCTGAATGATGACTTCGCCAGGTAGAGTATTCTTCATAGGAAATTCATTTTCTTTCATAATTTTCAATATACTGCAACACTTTTCTGAGCTGCAAAGTCTGTGCTGAAAAATCTGCTAAGTCTTATGGGGGTCTCATATACACAAGTTGTTTTTGGTCTTGCTGCTTTTCATATTTTCTTGTTGTCTTTAACTTTTGATGGTTCACTTATAATGTATTTCTGTTTAGGTCTCTTTGGGTTTATCATCTTATCTCAAACTCTCTGGAATTCTTGGATCTGAATGTCTGCTTCCTTCCCCAGGATAGGGGAGTTTTCAGCCATTTTTCTTCAAATAAGATCTTTGCACCTTTCTCGCTTCTCCTTCTGAGACCCCTATAGTGCAAATTGGTCCATTTGATGTTGTCTCCTAATCCTTCAAGCTATCTTCACATTTTGTCATTCTTTTTTCGGTTCTGATTGGGTAAGTTCCACTCCTTTTCTTCAAATGACTGATTGTTTCTTCTGCTTCATCTGGTTTACTTTTGAACTCCTCTAGTATATATTTTCAGTTCAATTATTGTATTCTTCAGCCCTGTGACTTTCATTTGGTACTTATATTTTCAATCTTTTTGTTGACATCTCACTGTGTTCATTCATCCTTTACCTGAGTTTGGTGAACATCTCTGTATCAGTTACTTTTAACTCTTTGTCAGATAAATTAGTTATCTTCATTTCAGTAAGATTTCAAGAATAAACTGTGTTTCAGGTACTCACAACTATAAACCTACTTTTGCCCACCCTGTATTTCACTTTTTCTTCATTTTGCTTGATTCTGCGTGATGGTATACAAGAAAACCAGCTTTCTCAGTCTTGAAGGAGTGGGCTCATTAAGAGATGAAACTTTTTAATCAGTTGCCTCAAGTCTTGGTTTTCTCTCAAACCTCTGTGTTTAAGCAGCCTATTATATTTTAACAGTTCCCAGTAGTTGAGGATGTGCCAAGACCTCTCAGTGTCCTGAATGGAGGACCTCAGCACCTAGATTCAGGCTGACTGGAACCCAGACACTCAGGTGGCAGCTGTGTTTACTGCAGCATTATTCACAATGGACCAGACATGGAACAACCAAAGTGTCCTTCAATTGATGATTGCATAAAGAAAACGTGATACGTATGTAAAGATAAAATACTAACATCTGGGACAACATGAATGGTTCTTGAGAACCATTCATGCAAAGCAAAATAAGTAGGACAGAAAAAATTAAGAAACATGATTTCAATTATATGTGGGATATAAAACTGAAAACAACCAATGAATGAACAAGAAAAACAAAAAGAGGCACAGACAACAGTATGCTGGTTACCAGAGAGAAAGAGGGAGGTGGAAGTACAAGGTCAAGGGGGTCAAATATATGGCAATGGAAGAAGATTTGACTTTGAGTGGTGGACAGACAATGCAATATATGGGTGATGTATCATTGAATTATTCACTTGAAACCTATATAACCTTATTAACCACATCATCCCAATAAATTTAATTTAGAAAATAAATAAAAGTATAAAAATGTGTAAAGTCCTGAGGAGCTGCAAGTGTAAGCTCTGCTAGCCACCAGTACCAAGTAATCTGGAGGTGTCCCTTCAGCAACTGCAAAGATCAGGCTCCAGGCAGGCGTATGAACTCCTTTCTGGAGACACCAGGTTGCTGAAGCCAGGCAGAAGGGCAGTGCCAACATGGCATCCACAGCCTCGACAGCAGCTCTAAGGCTGCTAAGTGCATTGGTAAACCAATTAAATGTATCATCTCACATGGCTCCCATTTTCCTTAATTATGCAGGGGCACAGTAAATAACAGTAGCTGACTTTTGAGGGACAAGGAAAGGCTCCTGAAATACTGTTGAGCATAAAAAGAGCTTGTTAATAGAATGGCAGGGATACCCTCCCTTTAACGTAACCTTACACTTCACAGACATTTCCACCATTTCAGCACTAATAATACAGTAGAGAATAAAAGGTGGATGTTGACTTTTCCTCATCAGTCAATATGCAATTGGAGTCCAAAGACATTATGAGTTTTGGAGTCCTTAAACATGGTGACTTAATGAACACCATAAAGTCATTTCTAGCCTCAGAGAAGTTCCTTAGCATCAGCTTGATTTGTCATTCATTTTGATAAAATACTGAAGTATGACCCTAAGTCTGCTTATAGAAAATGAAAACACTGAAAAGAGTAGCCTCCAGTAATCTAAGAAATCAAGTATAAAAAGACCAGGATTTTACAAAATTAAAAGAAGGCAGAAAGATTAAAATGCACGAGGCCTGTCCTGAAAGTATCGGCGGCACCAACCGTTTTAATTATATTGACATTGGTTCAATACTTTGGGGACAGATCTCATACATGCCATCAAATCTACCAAGACCCAAACTCACATCATCTATGTTGCGCTGTGGTTGGGCAAACCAGTGAAATCAATGACATCTTTTGGGGGTGGTGGGTGAAGACTTCTGGGGTGAATGAAGATGGTAATCAGCATGTCGGGCATGGGTCAGGGAAGATACAGAAGACTGGGAGAATGAAGCAGGGAATACAGCACACCGCAAACTTGGGGCAAACCAACAAACCATGTGTCAAAGCCCAAACACGGTAACAATTCTAACAGGACCATTACCAAAAAGGGAAATTATCTTCAATTCTCCTTTGAAGTAAATACAGAATAAAAATAAATGAGTACACCAAAGATGAATAAACCTGATAATGCAGGCAAGCAAGCAAAGCAGCTAGTAAACAGCAAGGTCCTTACAACTAAAGGCGCAATTCTCAAATATACATTGTTCACTTATGCCTTAGAAACTATGACCGCACCCTCTTTCCCCAAATGTTAAAGAACATCATAATGCTATTTCAAAATTCAGTCTGGTAAAAAAAAAAAAAAAAAAAAAAATCAATTTAAGTCCTAAATGGTGCACTAGTACCTTTCATGTGTCCTGGGCATTCCTCCCACGCCTGCCCTCTGCAGGCCACAGCGAGCAGCTGCAACGCCCAGCTGGAAGGCATCCAGCCAAGGCCTCCAGGCTCCCACTCCCACAGCCCACCCAGCACATCAGACAGGCAGCCTTGGTGAGCCACTCCGTGGACACTGATACCTAAAACACGGCACCATTTATTCTCCATTATATTTATTTGAGCAATTCATTATATGCTGCCTAATATAATTACTTAATATCTCCTATATTTGTATCATTACCTCAAACTAAAATGTATTCTTAGCCATAAGGCCAGGGTTATGTTTCATAATATTCCCCACGGTAACTTGCTACATGGGGCTGAATGACTGTAGTAGTGGATAATACTGAGTGGACTTTTTCCTGTCACCTGAGGATTGGTTCCTGGGATGCTAAGCTAAAAATAAACAGGTATCGGGTACCCCATAGTCTAAGGAGTGCTGCAAATAGGGGTCTGCTACGCCAACGCTTATTAGTAAGTGGCTAAAATAGCATGATCTCTGATTCTTTCAACCCCCATCTATAAAAGAAAAATTGGCAGGGGTGGAGCTAAGGTACAGAATGAGAAGAAATCTTGAGTTGTGAATCATCCGTCCAAAGAGTGTGCTGGGGACTCTTCACTACCAAACCTACTGCGGGAGTCTCCCAAAGAGTCTCTCAAAACATCAGAGCTGCCTGCAAGGACGAAGGGTGGCAGCTCGGTTCCCAGATGCTCATCTGCTATGGGGAAAATGGATCTATTGGCCCTACCCCTAACTACCTGAAAGAGGAAAGCACATGGCATAGCAGATAGAAAGGGCAGCTGTAGAGCCTACGCACATGCTCATAGCCTACTTTTCCAAAGGAGTCAACTGGAAAGTCACCGAATCAAACCATCCTACCATGACTTGACTCGTGCCTGGGTGAAAGAAAGAAGTGGAACTGGCCCAGAACTTTTCCGAGTGTACCACCTAGGTTCCCACCAAAGAGGGGACAACTGTCTTAGAGGGACACTGGCAGGCAGTTTGTTTTGGAGAAAAAGTGATGACCAAGAAGAGACAGTAGTATAGAAAGGGAAGGGTGAAAAGGGTGAAAGAGCTGACTCTGTGTCCTTCTCGGCCAGAGGGGGAAGGTGGAGAAAGGGATAAAGGCTAAACTGAATACATAAGGCTGAAGTCTAGACCAGACTTGACTTTCATATCCTAACTGACTGGGAAAGTGATGACTATGTCATTAAATGATGGGACCGGAAGACTCAACAAAGCTCTTGGAGGTCAAGAACTAAAGAAAAATCCAACTTTTATATTTTTTATACCAGAAAGATTATTCAATAAAATGACTGCAAAAGGATGAATGAAGAATTAAATATCTAGTAGTCCTGATTTATTTTCAGTTCCTCGTTTCCTTTTAGATTTTCTGGGAGAGGGAGGAAGAGAGAAACAGTATTTGAGGAACAAAAAAGGTTTATGTTAGTTACCTGGCTACTGGTGAAACTACTCTAAGCAAAATCTATACTTCCCTTCAACAGAGCAGTTTAGCCTAATGTAGTCAAAAGGCCAATGTGACAAGGATCTTGGTGTGATTTACAATGTAGAATTTAAAATGGTATAGCCCGTGCTATGGTAATAAACATTCATTTTAAGCCTGTTAAAGGGCTAATACTTCATCTGAACATTCTCAGAGAAAGCTCTTTCTCTGCGGGAAGGAGCAAGATGGTACGATGGAGCCGTAAAAAGAGACTGGAGCCAAGTAGAAAAACCCAATGGCCTTTTTACTGAGCTGACCTTTTATCTACTCCACCACAAAAAATCTAGAACCAGCTCCAGACAAACATGCCAAGTATGATTTTACTGAATCCCACGCTTCTCCATTAAGACAACAAAGCAATCAGCTGGCACACATGACAATTCTATGCAAGGAATTAGAAAGTCACCTTAAAGTGCTCTGACTTGTACTATCAGTGCAGGCACGGGCCCCCAAACGGATGGGTGTGGAAAACCAACCCCAGATCCCAGGAATTCCTACGTCAGAGAAAGTGGTTTGCTTTCTTACCCAGGACAGATACCCTCCAGCACTTCCTTGAAAAGAGACAAGACTTCTGAGAATAAAAATGAGCCAGAGTTTTAAAGAGGACTTACATAAGCGTGTTGTGCCTGGTACCCTTTACAGCATCTCTAGTATCCACATTCACTTAAAAACTCACCAAAACTCATATTTTCTTTTGGAGATTACAGTTACTTAACTACTTACCTCACTGGGGAAACTCACGGAGGTAAGTAAGTACCGGAGAGGAGTACAGAGTTTTACTCCCCAAAAAGTTTTAAAAGGAGTGGTCCTTACATTTGTGTGATAGTCTGATTTCCACGTGGCCCAGAGACTGGGAGCTTTTAAGATAATCTCTAGTTACTCTATGAAGCCAAATTCTGATAAAATCAAGATCCTCTCAAGCAATGGGTTTTCATTTTGTTGCTGTTCCCCAAAATAAAGTGGATATTTTCTACCTCTTCTTTAGTTTATGCTTTTAAGTTCAGGTAAGTTAATGATAAAAACTCTCAGGAAACTAGGATTAGAGGAACTTTCCGAACTTGACAAAGGGTACCTCAAATTCCTACAGCAAATACCATATTTGATGTCAGAAACGTGAAGCTTCTCACTCAGATCAGGGAAAAAGCCAGGATGTCCCCTCTCAACACTTCTTTTCAACATAATTCTGAAAGTCTTCACTAATGGATTACGTTTATTAAAGAGAAGAAGTATATAGATTGGGAAGAAAGTAATAAACCTTACTGTCTTCATAGGTGAGTTGGTCATCTATGTAGCAAGTTAAAGAAAAAAAAATGAGGGCAAAAAAAAAAAAAAAAAGACTCCTAGAACTAGTAGTAATAGCAAGGTTATAGAAGTCAATTGCTTTCCTATACGAAGGGAAACCCAAAACCACCTGAAGTTTATTTATGAAAAATTGTGTATTTATTCTTACATGTTTAAACTTTAGGCTCCTCCAGAGCATTCTCAATTTGATGCAATACACCTATTGAGCCACTTTTCTACTCTTCAGAACAGTTTTCAAACTTGTTGACTTTGATGCTGTCTAGTGCTTCCGCCATTTTCCAGTTTCACCTCTTCCATATGGGCAAAATGTTTCCCTTTTAGGACTTGGATTTTCATCCAGGAAAACAAAAATTTTACATGGGGCAAGACTGGGGGAATGGGGAAGGTAGGGCACGGGTCATGTCATTTTTGGTCAAAAACCGCTGAACACTCAGCGTGGTATATACAGGTGCACTTGTAAATCACCCATGATAAAATGGGTAAATGTGTTGAAAGTCTTTAAAAAATTCACTGAAGCTGAATGCAGCCTCTCACAAAAACACCAGCTGGTTCACAGACACAGATGGGTTCATCTAGTGGGGGAAGCCTGTACTACAAGGGGTCTGCCCAGCAACAAACAAGTAAAAGCAGAAATTAAAAACATAGTATCTACTGGTTCGATTTCCAGCCTGGGCACAGAACCAGGTTGCAAGCCAGGTCTCCAGCCAGGTCTGTAGCTGGAGGCAGGTGAAAGGCAGCCAAACATTGATGTCTCTCTCCTTCTCTGCCTCTCTCCCTTCCCCTCTAAGAATGATAAATAATATCTTTAAAAATAAATTAATAAACGACTAAATAAAAATAAAAACATAACATCACTCTACAGGTGTGGCTCAGTTGGTTGGGGCATCCTTCCATAGACCAAAAGGTCAAAGGTTTGATTCCTGGTCAGGGCACATACCCAGATTGCGTGTTCAATCCCTAATAAGGTATGAGAAGGCATCCAATGGATATTTCTCTCTCACATCCATGTTTCTTTCCCTCTCTCTCTTCCCCTCTCTCAAATCCTCTCTAAAAGCAATGAAAATATGTCCTTGGGTGAGGATTAAAAAGTAACTAAGAAACATACCTGTTAAAATAGGTGATTAAAAAACACCATTTACATTAGTGCACCACCCTGCCCTCTGCAAATGGAATACTTAGGTATAAATCTAATATGTACAAGATCCATTTGAGAAAAACTCCAAAACTCTGATGAAAAAAATTAAATATATATATATATTTCATACTCTTAGATAAAAAGACCCATTTTTTGTCAAGATGTCAGTTCTTCCCTACTCAATTCAATGCAATTCTGACAAAATCCTAGCAAGTTATTTTGTGGATATCAATAAACTTACTCTAAAGTTTATATGAACAGGCTAAAGACCCAGAATAGCCAACACAATATTAAAGGGGAAGAACAAATGGAGGGCTGACATTTCCCAACTTTAAAACTTATTATAAAGCTGTAATACTTATGACAGTGTGGTATTGGTAAAAGAAGAGAAAACTAGATCAATGGAACATAACAGAAAACCCCAAAGTATCATCTGTAAAGATTATCAACTAATTTTTGACAGAGGAATAAAGACAGTATAATGAAGCAACTATGTCTCTTCAGGACAGGGTACTTAAACAACATGATGTACACATGCAGAAGAACATCTAGACACAAACCTCCCATGCTTCATAAAAGGTCACTCAAAATGGATTACAGTCCTAAATGTAAAATGCAAAACTACAGAAATACTAGGAGAAAACGTAGATGACCTTGGCTACGATGATACCTTTTTACAATCAATACCAAAGTCACAATCTATGAAATAAATAACTGATACTCTGAATTTTAAAACTTCCACTCTACTAAAGTCAGTATTAAGAGATTGAGAAGATAAGCCACAGGCCAGGAGAAGCATTTTTATGATGAAGGACTGTGGTCCAAAACATACAGAGAACTCTTAAAACTCAATGGTAAGAAAACACAGGAAAAAATATATTAAAAAAATATAAAAGAAAAGAAAATTTGGGCCAAATACCTTAATAGACACCTCACCAAAGAAGATATACAGATGGTACATAAATAAATAAAAAGATGCTCCATATCATTTGTTGTCAGGGAAATGCACACATTAAAACAACCGTGAGGTACCATCACACACTTATTAGATTGGCCACATTCTGGAACATAGACAGTGACAACACCAAGTACTGAAGAGGATGAGAAGCAACAAGAACTCATTGATTGCTGGAAGAACAAAACAGAGTATAGCCCCTTTGAAAGATAACTGGCAATTTCTTAACAAAACTAACCCATTCATACCAAAAATCCAGCAATTGTGCTTCTTTTTTTTTTAAGATTTTATTTCATTATTTTTAGAAAGAGGGGAAGGGAGAGAGGCAGAGAGGGAGAGAGACATCAATGTATGGTTGTGTTTCACCTGCCTCCAGCCACAGACCTGACTGGAGACCTGGTTTGCAACCTGGTTATGTGCCCTGGCTGGGGAATCGAACCTGCGACCTTTGGGTTCGCAAGCCGGCGCCTTAGCCACTGTGCTACCTGCCAGGGCTGTGCTTCTTAATATTTACCCAAAGGAGCTGAAAACTTGTGTCCACACAAAAACTAGCACATGGATGTTTATAGTTTTACTCATAGTTGCACAACTTGGAAGCAACCAAGATGTCCTTCAGTAGGTGAAGGAGTAAACTGGAACATACAGTCAATGCATAGTGTTCATATCTGAAAGGAAATGAGCTATTAAGACATGAAAGACATGGAGGAACCTTAAATGCACATTACTAAGTGAAAGAAGCCAATCTGAAAGGGTACATATTGCATGATCCCAACTATATGGCATTCTAGGAAAAGGCAAAACTATGGAGACAGTAAAAAGATCCGTGGTTGACAGGAATGTGGCAGAAGGTTAACAGACGGAGCACAGAGAATGTTTAGGACAGTGAAAATACTGTATGATACTACAATGGTGGACACGCCATTATACATTTGCCCAAACCCATAGAATTTACAGCAACAGTGAACCGTAAAGTAGATTATGGGCTCTTGGTAATAAGGGTGTGTTAAAATAAATCCATAGATTGTGACAAATATGCCACTTTGGTGGGGATGTTGATAATGCGCAGGCTATGAATATGTGGAGTAGAAGTCTCTAGATTGTCTTAATTTTGACGTGAACCTAAAACTGCTATAAAAAACATGTCTTTAAAAATGTTCCGGAAATAGATTCTCCTCTAGAGCCTCCTGAAAGGGACCCAGCCCAGCTGACTAGATTTTACCCTGCTGAGACCATGTTAGCCTTCTGATTTTCAGAACTGCAAGATAATAACTGTGTGCTGCTTCCAGCCAGAAGGCGTGTGGTAATCTCTTGAAGTGGAGATAGAAAACTAACCTAGTATGGAAGAACCATGGACATGGACAACATGTGGGATTGGCTTTGTGGAGGAGTGGGTGGGTGGGGAAGAGGACACAGGGGAGCAAAAAGGGGATGGATGTAATACAACAACAATAAAATTAAATTAAAAAAAAAAAAGAAAGAAAACTAATACACAGACCAACCAGTAAAATTCACTGAGTAGCAGAAATTTCCCACTATACCCCCAGTTAACAACTGTAGGGAGAACCAGGTTTTCTAAAACTCCAGGAATTGTAAAATGAAGTTAAATATATATTCCAGGAAGCCTAGTGTCAATGGGGAAAGAAAAGCTAACACAAAGAAACATCCCCAAACTGAAAGATACTTGTTTCACCTGCAACATTTCTAGAACCAACTCCTACCACTCATTATCTCCAGGGATATGGTAACTGAGAACAGAAATAACTTTGCAAACAGTCCTCAGAATTATTCAGCTCTGATCAAGAGGACAAGTCCTAAGGGACAACCTTCCTCAATAAAACTGGAGAGGAGAATTTTTAGCATGCTCAGAGCAGCAGGTTACCTCTGAAGCAGCTAGGAAATGCAGAATATAAAAAAAGGGTAAGGGAGGCAGCCTCTGCATAGTCACAGAAAGGCTACCTTGAAACACTAAGGCATTCGTTAAAATTTCAGGCTATTTACCAGCCAAGGTATCACTATTTTTAATACATTTCCTCTTCATGTCTACAGGTGCAATGTCATTAAAATACTCAGGAGAAAGAAGAGTTCAGGGAGGATGTGAAAAGGCCAGGACTGTGACTCAACAATTAGCCCAGCAAGCAGGCTCAGCAGGCAGAGCCCTGGGGAGATTATAATGAGAGGGAGGAGAGCATGGAGGCTACTCCTGTGCAGGGGGATATCGGGGTGCTGTTCCTGCCACTGCACATTTCACTGCCGTTCTCTGGGGGTTGATACGAGCCCCCTGAAAAGAGCCCGCATCAGTGCTGCAGTTCTGAGTAAGCTCCCGGAGGCAGCCAGCTTCTGTCCTCACGCAGCCGAAGGGGTCAGAGACAGTTTTTTTTTTTTTTTTAACTAGGGACATTCTATGAGGGGAGGGGTTCTGGAGGAAGGAGCATACCACAGTGACACTTCAAAACTCGCATATTAAGACTCTGAGAGCTTGAGGCAAGACCAGCCAATGGCCCTCCCTAGGAGAAGTAATCCCAGGGAAGGGAATGCTTCTGTAAGGACCATGGTTCAGGGCAACTTCTTTCTCTCTCTGCCACAGGAAGTGTGTCTCACAGGTCTCCTAGCTTGGAGTCCATGTGTTTTACAAAATAAGATATAGATATTCTATTCAAAGTATTCCCTCACTTGGGAATTATTGAAGAAACCTAGTCAAGAGCTTTGTTGTGTACACGTTTCTACTACAGGTAAAGAGCTGCATACACACAAAGGTCCTGCGAGGCATCTTGACATTAAATGCTTGTGAAACATGCCTCTAGTTAAGGATCCCTCAGTCGGCATTTGTGTTACACACACAGTTACGAAGGGTCTGTTACATGCTAGGCCCTGTGGAAGGCTCCAAATGTGTGTCTCACATGTCACTTTCTCTAAACCCAAAAGCAGCCAGGAGAGGATTTCTTCAAAGAATATGCATTAGAAGGATGAACCCTGAAGAACAGTGGCAAAAAATGGAACCCTGTATTTGTGTTCTATCATTGCAATTTATACTCAGGAACCCTGCACTTCTGTGGCTCCACCGCAGGCCTTAGTTAAAAGTCTGCCCTAGGAATCCAGAGGGAGGAGGCAGTGTCCGATGCTACATGGAGAGTGATATCCTCTGTCAGCCCCTGGGCCACAGCCAGCCCTACGGTCCATGTGTGTTCTGATACTGGGCTCACTCAGTTATGTATCTCCAGGATTCTCAAAGGCTGAGAGTATTTCACCATGGTCAAAATTCAATGCTGAAAGGGAGTTTTCTACTTCGCGGTTCTCAAACACCAGTTTTGCACATGTAAGCGTTTACATGTTGCTACACTTCAAAACTGGGAACTCTGTAAATATCAAATAGTAATTTGTAAGTTATATGTTTTGGCACATTCAGTCAAAATGTTAGGCAGCTAGTTACAAGGATTGTGTGGATTTATACCCTTTCATATGGAAAAATAGCAAAAACATTACAAAATGAAGATCACAAAAAACTATGTTTGATACAAATAAAATAATTACACAATAACATTTAAAAATTTTAAACTATACGCTAACATATATCTAAAAAAGGCTAGAGAATGTTCCTCAAGCCATATCTCTGGGTAGTGATATTAAGAAGGATATTACTGAATTGACCAAAAAGTCTATTACATTTTTTTCTGTAACATAAAAGTCACATTTTTCATTTTCAACAGTAACTACTGATTTGGACATTTTGAGTATGTTGGCTATCTCCCACTAGTGGGTACAGGCCAAGAATGCTGCTAAACATTTTCCAGTGCATGAGACAGCCCCACAGCAAAGGATTGCCCCAAAAACCTCACAAACTACTTTTGATACATTTGATCAGTCACAGCACCTTCTCCATGCACTGCACAAATCTTCTTTTGCTTTTCAGTTGTATTCTTCCCTTTCTTGAAATAATAAAGCATTAATACATTGAAAATGTTGTGTGTTCTTCCATCTTCAATACTAAAATGGCTGCACAAAAATTCACATTTTGAGGTTTATAAAAAACGCACACTGATGTGACAGCTATCATAGTACAACCTAACAAAATTGTTTTGAGTGAAGTTAGACAACTAAGTACTACTCGAGCCATTGTACAGAAAAAACTAAAAAGACCTTTTTGGCCAACTGAATATTTCTTATCCTTCTTTTTCTTTTGATTTTCTAAATTTGATTTCTAAGTTTCTAAGGTGACCACATATTGCTAAAAAATAAAAAGCTATACATTCCTTAATGCTGAGGATATCTGTACGCAAAGAGAGTCTCAGGAAAAAATGACATTACCGCATAATGAATGTTCCTTAATTCTATTTTGCTTCCCTTACATTACTACAATTTTTCCCCCTGAATATAAATCTGCCTTCCTTTAGCATGTTTACCAGCAGGAAAATTTTATATATGCAAAAGGCCTATATCGTTCCACCGCCCTGTATCATCAACACTGGGCCTACCTCCCTGCACCATACCATCCACAAAACTAAATTATCTCCACAACACCCAGTCTCCAGCTTGGACGTTCAAGCTCTGTGACTGCAGGGGAGTTACTTTACATCTTCAATCTTTCTTTTCATCTCTGGGCAACAAACACAAATGAAAGGAAAAAATTAAATTGGGCAAGAGATGTGACTGTGCCTTCCAAATGATAAAACACCAACTTACAAAACACCACGAATGTTAGCTGTTCTTTGTGCCACCATCTTTAGCATCTCCTCCAAAATATTTTCAGTATTACCATTATAATATTTAATGATGAGTTGATCAGGAAACACTGTTCAAAGAACATGTATGTGAAATGCCCATGAAAATACAGAGAAATGTAACAATCCTAAAAATACATGAGTTTCTTATTGCATTCAGATTGGAACTGAATAGGTTACAGCCACAGAGTCACGTGCAAAAGAACAGGGACGAGCACGTGAAACAGACCTCAGTTCAAGACCCGATTCTGCTTCTTCTGAGCTGTACAGTGTGGGGAAAATTATTGCCATGACTTCACACCTTGATCTCTTCAGCTATGAAATGCCAGTAACAGTCCTGATGTTGTGGAGGTTTTATGATGATTAAACAGTACGAAGCACACATAGGAACGCCAGCTTTCTGAAGCACCTCACTGACAATAAAGCCAACCTACACACCAGTGACTTCACTTCTCAGAGAAAATGGAAATAACCAAAAGAGAACATTCAAAAAATTAAATAAAATGCCAAATACTTTTCATGTTAAAGAACTGCATTACATAATAATACATACTACACCACTACTGGAAAACAAACATGGTCTTGTTAGAAATAACATAACGCCCTTATCAAAGGCCATAGCCTGACACTGCCCCTGGATTCAATCTAATGAATGCTGAAAAAAATAAACACTGGTTACTATGGGAACAAGTAACCCAAAAGCAGTATTCAGAAAAAAGGGCTCTCACCTTTAACTACCCACAGCTCTTCTTTTCATCCATCTTCCTATTGCATTTATCACGTTCTAACTTGCAGTTAGTCATTTGTGCAGGGTCTGATCTCTCCACCTACACGGGAAACCCTTGGAGTGCGGAAACCCTGTTTATTCATCTCTGGACTTTCAACAAAGCCATGCACACACAAAAAGCCATAAATAAATAGTTTGTTGGAGGGGGCGAAAACAACATGTACTTAAAAGCATTGCCACAATTGAATGCTTTGCTTACATTACTTAACCTTTTGAGGAAAAAGTAATCAAGCTTTCAAACTACTTGACTAGTAAGAATACGCAATTAATCTGATTTTACAGGCTAGAGAATGACTTAAGAATTATAATCCTTCTTGAATAATAAGGATATGGAATTTGAATTCAGGCATACTGATGTTAAAACAGTGATCAACATAGTTTTTAATCAACTTCAACTTTGTGAAATTATAAGGTACTAATTATAAGCTCAGTTCTTTGTTTTATAAACTAAAATAATAAAGCAAATGAGGCAATACTGTCATGTCAAAAAATTATTGTTAAAATAACCTATTCTAAAGATCATTTTTCCTTATAAGCAGGAGAACTGTTTTGTTGATCTGGGGTCTTTAACTGACCCATCAAGGTCTAATGATAGGGCTACATAACGACAAGGTTAATGCACCCTGAGCAAACTGATGGGTTAGACCACCAGAGCATCTATGTATGACAATGCCTAGGCAAAATGTAACTGCAATCCTCAAAGCTGACCTGTCAAAATATGAACAGCATCGGGCATAAAGGAATTAACAATTTCACACAAGTTCATTGTTTTTCCAAATCATTGAACTAGATTCTAAAAAATATATGTTTTATGTCAAATAAAATTTATTCTATGAATAAATTTATTCTATGAATAAAATTTATTTCATTTTATGAAAAATATGGGTATCATATTTATTTAGCTCAAGCTAGAAACTGTATTACCATCTACTGTCAGTGTATAAATTACGAGGTGGCCCACTTGGTATTTTCTTCCTGAGATGTGTTTAAGAGAATTTACTTATCTTGTACCTAACTCAGTTTTGTTTTTTTTTTAATTTTATTGTTGTTGTATTACATCCATCCCCTTTTTCCTCCCTTCTGCCCCCTTCCCCATCCACCCACTCCCTGACCAAAGTCAGTCCCACTTGTTGTCCATGTCCATGGTTCTTCCATGCTAGTTCCTTGACTAAACTGTTCCCCTTCTTTGCCTTATTCTCTCCCACCCACCCCCTCCCCATACTCAGTTTTTTAAAAAGAACAAATTACAGTGCAATGTACAAAATGGACAAGAGAACACTTACAGAAAAGTACATTTGAAAAATCTACACTTAACTTTTTCCATCCAGCATTTAACTTTGAGACCTAGGGTCTAATCCTTTTTCTCCAACCTTACATATAACAAATCAGTTTTAAAAGCAAATTAAAGCAGTATTGTATTTTTAAAGGAAGGAATCAGCCTCCGCTTTAGTCCTTTGCCTATGATTATCAGAAATGCATGATGAAATTAATGGAGAAACAAACACACTACTTGTAGCTACCATGCATTTGTCTTTTCTTATAGAATGTGACATTTGGAAAAGTAAAATACTTCCCAGTTCCCCACTTACAGAACGAAAGTGAGGTTTACCTGGTAACTGGGGGCAGGCATGGGGAAGCACATTCCTAGCAGGTAGGTGTGTAAAAGCCTATGTCAAAGAGAGTCAGAATGACCTTTCCAAGAGGTGCAGCGGGCAGCCATCCATACAGCGCAGTTAAGAATTAATAAAAGTCTGGCTTGAACGGAAGTTTCTAGCCACTAGCCTGTGCAGCCTAATCCACATAAATGTCATGCCCGGATGACCTCGGGATAAGAAAGGCAAGCGCACTCCTTCCCCATACCCAATGGTTGCCTAGACCAGTGATTATAAAGAGCGAGGGTAAATTTGTACGTGTGTGTGTTTACTTATATATACGAATACACATACATCAGAATCTTGATGTGGAAATGAAAAGGAATGAGAAGGGTGAAAGAGGTCATGCACTTTCTAAAATCTGATCAACAATGGCCAGAACCACCTTTCAGCTTCGTTTCACACAGACTGGCTCAAGAGGCGGCTGTTCTGGGCCCAGAGGTGGTGCAAGTGATCCAGAGTAAATTTCACAGGGCCGTGAGGCATGAAGAAATTGCATGGCAGGCTCCTGGGACTCCATGAGCACGTGATTTTGCAGGCTCCAAGAGAAGGAAGTCAGACCTCTGGGGTGGGCCCTGGTGGTGGGAGAAGAGGGCAGAAGACCACCACCCTGCACAGAAGAGATCACTGAGAACAATTCTATAACCCACAGTTGTTTGTTTACAATGTAAACAGTGATTATAAAACAGGGGCTGGTGTGTGTGCGCTCATAGAAGGCTCTATGAATGTGTTCAGTGCGGTGTTCCTGTTTCAATTACCATCAGACATACATACTCTTATATTGAGACCCCAGGGTCACGTCCTTCGGCTCCCAGTCACTAACCTCACGTGACCACTGGTGCAGCCTGTCCATCCTACCATGTGTCCCTGGTTCACCCACACTCCAGCTCACTACAGCTATCTCCCCATTTCTCATCATTTCCTTCCTCACGCTCAAATGATGATACGCCTTACTTTACTGCAAAAACAGAAATAACGCATGTCCTGACCCACATCCACCCATCTCCTTTTGGTGGATGTGGGTCAGGATGTGTGGGTCAGTCCTCTTCTGTTTTGATGGCCACACTGTCCAGCAGGTGACCTTCCCATGCTTCTAGGGGTGCCATCTCTGTGTGCACCAGCCATCGTCCCTTCCCACCATCCTGAGGACAACAGTCTCACACTGTCCCCTCTCTCATTCCATTTTTCCTTCTCTATAAACATGCTTTTAAAAAAATTCCCTTCACCTCATATTCTCCTTGAACTATCATCCCACTTCTTTAGTTTCCTGTATATAGCAAATTTCTAGCAAGAGAAGGACGTACTAACAGGTTTGCTTGTCCTTGCTGCCTCATGGTCTCTCTTGCTCCTGTGTCCTGAACAGTTCAATCAGACTTTTGTCTCTACCACCCCAAACAATTCTTGCCAAGGTCAATAATGCACTGCGCTGCCAAATACAAAGGTGATTCTTAGCTCCCATTGTGCTTGATTAAGAGATGCAGCTTTTCACTCCTCCTTTCTTGGGATACATCCTGATTTATAGGACCCTGTTCTTCCCTAGCCTCTCCTTGTCCATCAGCTGATGGCGCCACACCCAGGCATGACCTGAGAGCACACCAGACCACTCCTTACATGATCTCATATAACTTCATAGCTTTAAGTACTGTGTGTACCAACAATTCTCTAATTTACACCTCTAGCCCAGAAGTATATTCCCTCTGAAATCTAGACTCACACACCTTATATCATCACATAGATGTCCACTAAACAACCCAAATTTAACATGTCTGAAACTGAATTCCTGACTCTACCCCAACATGCAACTCTACCTCTCCTCCCCATCTCAGGAAATAACAACTCTATTCATCCATGTTTCCAGGCCCAAACTTTGAGCAATCTTTGAGTTTGCACTCCTCCAACCCGAGTCAAATAATTGCAAGCCACCTCCCTCACTCCCCACCCTAGTCCAGGTCACATCATACTCTCTGCTTCCACCCAAAGGTCTCTCCATAAGGCAATCGCATTGCTCATTTTAAAATTTAACTCACATCATATCACACTCTGCTCACGAACCTCCAATGGTTCCCACCCACTAACAATGAAATCTAAAATCTTAGCCACATTGCTACCTAATTCAGCTCCTGCTAACTTTCTCACCTTATGCCCTACCTCTCCATCTGCTCTGATGCCCTGGGTGTTTTCGTAACTGCTTATAACATGCTTTCCACTCAGAACACTTGCAAACAGTTTCCTCTGCCCAGAACTCTTCCTCCAAACAACTTCATGAGCAGACCATTTCCATGAGTGGTCTGCTCAAATGCCACCTTATCTAGAAAGCCATTCTGTGGGAGAACGTTCCCATCCCCTCGAATGTTCCCATCCCCAGGTGTACGAAGGGGGACCCTGCAAAAGGGAATTGTCTTCCACAGGGCGGGCCCCTTGTAGGACAGGCTTCCCCCGCTAGGCAGCGTGGTAGGAACCCATCTGTATCAGGGCACCAGCTGGCATTGACAGAGGCTTTATTTAGCCTCAGTGAATTTTTTTTGAAGATTCTTTCAAAGTGTTTGCCCATCTGATGATGGGTGGTTTACAGCGTTCCGGCCCACACCACACTGAGTGCGCAGCAGTTTTTGTTCAAAAATGGCACAGCCCTGGTGCCCCACCCTCCCTGTTCACCAATCCCACCCCGAGATTTTTGTTTCCCCAGATGAAAAAAATTCTCCAAAGGAAATGTTTTGCCGGTATGGAAGAGGTGAGATAAAAAATGGCAGAAGTACTAAAAGGCACTAAAACAGATGAATTCCAAAACTGCTTTGAACAGTGGGGAAAAAAATGTATCAATAGGTGTATTGCATCGAATTGAGAACACTTTGAAAGTCTGAAGTTTAAACATGTAAGAATAATTACGCATTTTTATAAAATTTCGGGGGACCCCCTCTCCTATGCCCTGCATAATTCTCTAAGAGTGAAAGGGAGCTTTAACTATGATGGGCCGCCATTCCCATGAGTAAGTGATATGACATGGGAAAGGTGAGGAGATTTTGCAGATGTAATTAAATTTCCAAATTGGCTAATTTTGACTTACTCAAAAGGGAGATAGTCCTAGACAGCACTGGCTTAACAGGATTGGCTTACACCTTTAACGGGAGCCCTTGGAGCAGAAGGGAGCTGGTGGCCTGTTGCCCTAGAAAAGAGCCAAGTCACGTTGTGATCGCTCTGTGGAATGAGGTGGTCTGAAGGAGCGGGGTTCTGACATCACCCAGATGAGCTTGGAAGACAACCTCAAACTGCAAACGACATGCCTGAATTACAGCCTGTGAGACACGGCAGGGAAACCATCTGGGCTGGGCCCAGGCTTCTGATCTGAAGAAACTGTGGGATAGTATGCTAGTAACTTGTTACCCAGCAGTAGAAAAATAACATGCCTTCCTCAGTAGGGAATAGTACTCCATGTGCTTTCTATCCTGATTTGGCTTGTCCTTCAGAGAACGTGACATATCATAATAATATAAACATTTGAATTGTTTCTCTCCCCACCTCTAAAATGTAGGATTGTGGAGGACAAGAAATTTGTCTTTTTTTTCCTCCTGTTACATCACAGCACCTATGAGAGAGCCATGCACACAGTAGGTGCCTAATAAATATTTATAGGAAGAATGAACGTATTTGCTATCTACACTTATATCAGCACAGAGTGATCACAAAAATTTAATAGCATTTAACTTTTAACTTTCAAAGGCTATTTCTCAAGCTAAAGTATAAGGATTGCCCTTTAAGAAGTCTAACAGTATAAAAGATTCATAAGTCTCAAGTATGAAAAACACATTTAAACAAAAATCCTGTCAAATTATAGGGGGAAATGCATATAAACGACTAGGCAACAACATACGTTTGCTATAAATAAATTATACTAAACATCTTTTCCGTATTTTGGAGATGTTTCTCTATTCTCTAGGCGGTTTGTTTCAGAAAAATATCATTGTTATCGTGTGTCTTAATTTCGGTAATGCTGTGAATGGATCATCTTATGAAATCCTGCTGAAGAGTTAACATCCACCAAAAGGGAGGGAGTCAGTAGGACTTGGTTCTGGTTGAGCAACAACATAAAATAAACATAATGAACATAAAATAGTTCATTATTGCAAGTCACCCAGACAGTGAGTAGTTTCTAACAGATTCCAGAGGCTCTATCCTACTTGAGAACAAGTTAAACAATGTTTTGGATAAAGCTGTCAAAGACTGGATATCATCAACTTGCTAATCTGATAAACCTAACACTATAACTAATATGACACATTGACAATCAAGAGTGAAATGCATGGTGGGCAAGCAGTGAATCAAAACCAACAGATTCATTATTACAGCGATAAAATGTTAAGACACAGGGAGCGTTAAAACACATGTTGCAGTTCAGAATTAGGTTTGATAGCCCTTCAAATGAAAATCTGGCTTAGTTTGAATGTTAGGTCATGCTAAATTTGCCACCAAGATACCATGGATATTTCAAAAGGCCGTGAAAATTTGAGCTGACTTAAGACAAATATAGCACGTGATTTGTAAGAGTCACATGATCTTACAACTGTATCCCAGCCTGCTCCGACCAAAGCTGGAGGCCTATTTGTAAATATAGGTGCTACATTTAAAAGGGACGACATTAAACTGGAAACAAGTCCATAAAGAGAATTATAAGACAAAATAGTGTTTAGAGTAAATTCCTCTCCAACAACATTTTTCTTAGAGCTTTAATGTTAACGTTCCCCACAATTTCCAAGAAGGGGTGTGTGTGTGTGTATGATACGTGCGTACCTTGCACACTGTTTAACTTACAAACTCAGGAAAACCACCATCTAGACCCATGAGGAAAAAGGCAGCAAAAGCTGGTGCAGACTGAATGTCAATAAAAGTGAACCACCAGGATTACGACGGGGATACAGAACTGTTTTAGGAGAAGCACTGCTCAAGTTCCATGCACTGTTGTGCCTAAGAAGAGAGAAGGACAAGCCTTGCCAACACAGTGGTACCTCGGTACTCATTGTTAGTTTGCTGTGGAACTCATGACAAGTACGGATGATAAAGCATTTTCTCTCGAGGGGGCGGCTCAGGACTCAGACAAGTTCTAGCAAGTGCGATGAGTCCTGAGCAAACGCTGAGTGCTGAGACATTTTTGCAAGCCAGGTCTCCAGCCAGGTCTGTACCTGGGGGCAGGTGAAAGGCAGCCGTACACTGACGTTTCTCTCCTTCTCTGCCTCTCTTTCTTCCCCTCTCTCTAAAAATAATAATAAATTAAAAAAAAAAAAAAAAAGCAACAAGTACAGGGTTTGATAAGTTCTGAAGCCACTGAGTAGTGAGTACGTGTGACTTAAATGGTACAAACAGGTCCAAGAAAAATGTGGAAATGCATTAGTTCTATATTGTTCTAGTACCTAGAGCAATATAATACTTGAAGGTGAGGTTCTAAATATGCATTTTAACACACTTTTTAGGAGACTTTTATCCAGAGAGACTGACAGTTGCTTGGAGGGCTAGAATTGGAGCCCAGAACAGGAAGCTCTGCTGAATCTTCAGGAGGAAGATGAACTATTCCAACGAAAGCTTTACAGGTTCATAGGATGATCATGGAAAAAGAGCAGGCTGAAGGATGCCGAGAGGCTGCGAAAAGATGCCACAGGGACACTAGACATTCCAGCATAAACCAAGTAGCAGATTGGATGACTGGATTCTAAAGGTCACTTCCAACACTGCACACTCTGGACTAGACCGTAACCTTCGCAGTCTTGCTCAGCCCTGCATCTCAGTGACAAACACTGAGTGGGTTTCTCATAAACATAGTGAGCGAATAAACAGACAAGTGAAAAATAAGTGAAAGGAGTACCTGATTCCAAAGTCAAATGAGAAGGGAATATGCTGTTTATTCTTAAGGGATCTGCGAAACACACTAATTGTGACTCGTGATCAAGCCTACTTTCAAATATGCGGAAAATTGTCTTGTAATAATTTCACTTCTTGACTGGGAAATCAACTCTGAATTAAATCACACCAAGGGTTGTTGTGAGGGTCCCCTGGTAAGCAGGTGAAAATGCACCATAGACTGTAAACGACCATCAGAAGGACAGGGTGATTATGGTAATGATAATCTGCCCTGACAGGCTATGATAACTCAGGTGGCTAGAAACTAACCTTGAAAATGAACCCGCATTCTACAGGCACAGCTCTGAAAATGGTCCATTAGCCATGTGTTTTATGTGTTCAATTATCAAAGGAAACCCATGTAACTTACTTTAAAATATCTTCAAGAATGTGACCTGTATTCTGATTGAGCTGGTAAATTAAGCTGTTTACAATTAAGTGCAAGCTAATTTCTTTCGCTTCCAGATACCAAGTTCTTAACAAAGAACATACATTAGGATGGACCTTAAAATTTGAAAATCCCCCAACTGGAAGAGCTTTCGGTCACTAGACTATCTTAACAGCCACTCTGTATCCATTTCCTAGAAGGCTGAGGTTTCTTTCAAAACAGAGCTGTCATTTCTCCACAGTGGCTGATTAAAGCTGCCACTGAAAAATGTTCTGAACAGGCAACTTGTAGTACAGGCACGGTTTATTTCTGACAGAGGCTGACTATTGAAGGGTGAAGGAAACTCATTAAAAGTCTCTTACTGTGATCTCATATTGTAAAAAAGAAACAAGGAAAACCCAAGAATGAGAAGCAAGGGAAAAAACTGTAATGAAAGGTACACTGAGCCCGCAGACACATGCAGGTGGTGTTTTTCTTTCTTACTATCTTTCAGTAAGCAACTAGAAGAAAGCAATTAGTCCTGGGAATACAACACACGCTGGCTGTTCCAGGAAATCAAGTAAGTTAATTTCATTTCATGCTAATATTATGAAAAGTTAATAAAGGAGATTAGAATTTGTACAATAGGATAAGCAATGCAGAATAAACAACATGGCTTACCTTAATCTTAAAACGAGGTTCACAGCACAGGAAGGTCCTCTACAGTCCTCACTAGCACTGGGTAGGCCCTTCAGAAACAGAACAGCAAATAGTGTTATAAACGTAGGACACAAACAAAATCATAACATCCCTTGATGCATGGGTCCCTTTCTTTCTGGAAATTTCAAAACTACATCTTCACACATGCAAGTCTTATTTAGCCACATTACACCTCTGTGTACAGGCTGGAATAATGCTTTGTTCCCAGCACAACTGGGAACACCAAAATTTCCTATAGGAAGCCTCATTGTAGGATGAGCCCTTTAAACAACTGGTTTAAGTTTCAGTTCCAATGAAGAAGGCTCAGCTATCCAATTGGGCACATTGCAGCCACAGTCACGGGCTACTTCCCACAGTGCCTCCGTAATGCACAAAGTTTGTTGGGGCACCTGAAACTTCAGGATGCAGGGGAAGATAGAACCCAGTAGATCAGGCTACTTGAGCTTTCCTGCCTTTCTTACCTATATCCTATTTCCTTGAATACAGATCATCAATCATGAATGCCTCTACTACACAGCCTATCCCCACTCCTATGACTCCCTGGACATCAGTACACCGCCCTGGTAAGAGTAGAAAAATAAGGGATTTCAGGTCAAGCATTGGCTCTGCCACGGATGAGCTATGTAACTGTGGGCAATTCATTCTCTGAACCATTTTTTTCCATTTACAAAATGGGGATAATTTTTTGTTCTCTCAAAAGGCTGAGAGAACAAAATAACTGAAAATAAGGCATAAACTACAACATGTTATACAACACTAGTTATCCTAATCCCGTTTGCTATTTAGTCTCTTTGCCTTCTGACTCATTATTCCTAACTTGCTTTTCATCATTCAACCAATCCCTAGAGTTTATCTCCAGATGTTTTATTGAGTTGCCTGATAACAGTGTAAAGACCTAAACTGAACCCTGCCTCCACCCTAACCAGTTGTGTGACCCTGGGTGAGCCTTTTAACCTCTGCAAATCTCTGCTTCCTCAGCTACATAATAAGGGCCAAGGACTAGACAGCTGACCTCAAACAGGCTTCCTGCAACCGTGAAATCAGACTCAACCTCCTCGGTACATGGCTGGTTCATAAAACACAGATCGCAAAGGACAGGGATGAATTTCCATGGAATATGCAGATTTGAGGAAAAAGAACGTGTGATTCCTAAGGCCAGTAAAGCCTGACAGTATGTCCAGTTTGAGAGCTGAGGGCAAACCCAGATGGGCACCTGCACCCCGGCCCCACGCCCCTCATTCCTCCCTGACTTCTGCTTCCCTTCACCTGCACCCACATGGCTCTTCACACACGTCTTCCATCACATAATGTTTCACGTAAGTGCATTTCACAGTCGCTGCAGTACTATTTTTACAGGGCCAATGGTAGAGATAAATTGGCTCATAAAATGCAATGATAAAAGAATTATGAAAACAGGTTACGGAAATCCAACCAGGAACAATGAAGAAAAGTTATCAATTAACTATAGCGTTCTGTGGTTGACGCCTAACAGAAAGGTGAGTCATTCGGTTTCCTTTTCTGATTTCACACAGGGTCATCAATTCCTATCGGTTAAAGGTTGGAGGCTCTGAAAATCATGGTCAATAGTGAGAGTCTTCTTTTCTCCATATCTACATAAAAACAAGAGTTTACAAGACCCCCCGATATGGAAGCATTACCCTGAAATTATCTATCCTTCTAAAGTGTGAGTTTTTCTTAAAATATAAAATGTTCACCAAGCATCTTAAACATAAATGACTGGTGGTGAAGCGTACCTGAGAGTCCTGCATGGAAAGGGACTGTATCTTCTCGGGTATATTGCTGGCATTCACTGCTACCTGTAAAGAGACCACAATTACAGCACTTAGGGAAACCAAAATGAGCCAATAAGGTCAATGTGATAACATGGAAGTCCCAATTTCTCCGTCACCAGAGACAAAATTTTAAAACAATTTAAGTAATTTTGAAGAACTATTTCCCAAAGTTCTGTCGTTTCACTCTGCATTGGAATTACCTAGGACACCTATGAAAGACTCTTGTGCCCCACCCACACTAGTTCCGAATTTCCTGTAGATGGGAAAGAACTCAATTTTTAACAAGTGTCCTAGCTAATCCTTATGCTTCCACAGAACACTGAGCTAAAATGAAAGGAGTGGGCTATTTGATACTTTAAACTCCCTAACAGAAACATGCCCCAGGACCATGTTTTTTTCTTTTTTTAAAAGATTTTATTCATTATTTTTAGAGAGAAGGTCAGGAAGGCAGGGAAAAAACATCAACGTATGGTTGCCTTTCACCTGCCTCCAGCTATAGACCTGCCTGGAGACCTGGCTTGCAACCTGGTTATGTGCCCTGGCTGGGGAATCGAACCAGTGACGTTTGCGTTTGCAGGCCAGCGCCCAGGACCATGTCTCCTTATCCCATGATCTCATCTAAAGTTAGGGCCTCCTAATAATGAAAGGATGTTAGGATTAATACAACCTTCCCCTTTCATGACTACTTTCAACAATTTATTTATTGGATTTCAAAAATATAAAAGGGTAGCTGGGTTTTTTAAACATTTTCTTAGAAATACCAGAGTGATAGGTAATATTTTTCTCTCAAAGTTGGAAACCCCACCCTAATGTGATACCCAAAATATTTTCACCTCAAGCCCCATTTTTGTGAACTCTGATCTGAACAAAAATTGAAAGACAAAACAAACCAAAAAACCTCAAAGAAGAACAGCAATGAAAAAATAAATAAAAAGTAATTCCCATTTCTAAAAACTTACTATCAATTCTAAAATAATTAAAAGTCATCAAAAAATTCTTCTAAAGGTTTAGGGCATAAAATTCTTAGGCTCTGTGCTTCCTCAAAAATAACTATGTCAGTAATGAAGTAATATGATGTCTGAAATTTCCTTTGACATGCATCACAAGATGTGGATAGATTGATGAATTAATATATATGCATGCAATAAAGCAAATATAGTATAATGGTAGGATCTAGGTGATAGCTGTGTGGATGTTCACCATAACAGGTTTTTAATGTTCCTACATTTTTTAACAAATTCATACTAAAGTGTTGGGGGGGGGGGGGGGAGGAATGACTACATTAGAAGAATAAATGACCTGTGTTCTTTAGCCAGAGAGCCTGGACCCACACCAAAAGATATCTTGTCAAGAATCTTTCAGGCTGAGTCCACATTTTTCATTAAGGTCTGAGATAAAACCAAAAGACACATCAGCACTTTCAGAATGTCCCACCTTCAGGCAAAGTACCATTGTAATCTGAAAAACCTTAATGGCATCTACTAGAGGTGAGAACTTTTCTTTCCCCTGAGAAGCCCTTACTCCCAGCAATCACCAGGAGAGAGCTAATGGACTGGGGGCTCGAACGCATGCTCTCGTAACCTCCCTCACTGGGTGGACGTAGCCATGCAGGTAATGAAGGGGTCAGCCTCAGGCTGTCACTGGTCCACAATCCAGGCAACTCCTCCGAAAATGGGGGGGGGGGGGGGGGGGGGGGGGGGGGGGCGGGGGGGGGAGGTATGTTCCCTTATAAAACACCTTCCTTACAACCAACTGTAGTCCCTGAATCTCATCAGGATAAGCTCCAGTCTACCTCTTTAGGGCATGCCTTGCGGCACACATTTTCACTTGTAAAAACTTACAAGAAATCTAACACAATAAGCAGTTGCCTTTCAGCAACAGTATACTATAAATTTGTCTATTGGAACTTATTAGCTGTTTAACAGTTGGCTTGTAAGAACATTTGAGAGAACAGTGTTTTGAAAGGAGGGGGAAAGAAAAATAAGAGCTTAACAATGGACGCCTGCCCCCCTGGAAATGAGCCTCGTGGCTGGGCGAAAGAGGAAGACCTTCTGGAATGGAGAGAAGAAAGGGACACTGGCCTTCTAATTTTTCATAGAGCTCCGTCCAATCTTATCTTTTTCTGTTTTTAAAATGACTGTGGCTAAATGCAATCTGTTCTCCTGGACTGGATCCTGGAGCAGAGAAAGGATGTTAGGGGGCAAACTCGTGACATACAAGTAGGGGAGTGAGAGTGATGATGAGCGGACAGTCACGTAGCAGGGTGGATTTCCCAGCTGTGACAGACGTAACAGGTTGCAAAAGAAACTAAAGCAGTGGAGGAACCTGGGTGAGGAGTGTATGGAAACTGTACTATAGCCTTACAACCTTTCTATAAATCTCAAGTTATTCCAAAACAAGATTTTCAGATATACAGATTTTTTCATCACAATCTAAGTTTCATTAGAAAACCAATCATCTGCAGTAAGAATACCATTTAGTAAGTGGTATCATAAAAGTGTTAAGTAAAAGCTGGGAATTTACAGCCTAAGTATAAAAAGTTGGAGGGAGAAATAAAATATTTCCCTTCATCTACAAATATATACATGTAACGTGTGTGTTCACATATACACATGTATGTGCATATAAACACATGTATGAGAGCTAACATGCATTTGGAAAACTCCAGGTCATTAAAAAAAATTTTAAGCTGAACAAAGTTTCAATAATCACCAGGCATGGTACTCAATGGAGTAAAAGCAATAAATTTAGTTTTCACATGGTGACTAAGTTCTAGTAAAATCAACTCACCCTAAATCCACATCAAAAGTACTTCCTCCTCAGAGTAAAATATCAGAGTTGGGAAGCAGAACATTTGCATTTGCACCATTCCTGTGGCCTATAACAAAATTTTTCAATATGCCTCCTGTGCACACATCACTGCTGTCTCATGTGTCCAAGTGTCCTTTTCTTACAAGGACACCAGACAGATTTGATTTGGGCCACCCTAAAGGCCCTATTTTTATTTTATTATTATCTTTTTAGCCCTTACAGAGGGAAGATCTTTTAAGGACACAGTGAAGAGACAGCCGTCTGCAAGCTACGCAGAGAGACCTCAGAAGAAACCAACCTGCCAACAACTTGATCTTGAACTTACAGCCTCTGCAACTGTGAGGAAATAAATGGCTGTTGTTGGGAGTCTCCCCACCCACGTATATGAGGTCTGTCCCCAAAGTATCCGCAGCGCAACCTCTTTAAATTATATTGACATTGGCTCGGTACTTTCGGGACAGGCCTCATAAGTCACTCCTGTCTATGCAGAAAATATGTTTTTACCAAAAAGATACTGTTATTATCCAAATAAACACATCAGCTAGAGCAATTTTGACAAGCATACAGTAAAAGAGTTGTCACCATAACATGAACCATTCCTCAGTCTGAACGACTAAGGAAGGATTATGTGAATATTATCCAATGTAGATATCCTGTTGTGAGCCGATAATGAATGCTTTTGGGGTCAATGGTGCCACTTAAATCATGCTCTTTTGTCCTGCTTCTAAGCAGAACTGATCATTTGTGTTAAAAATACTCAAACAGATGAAAAACCCTGACTCTCCACTCTACTCAGGTAAAGTAGGAAACTGGGCAAAAAGAGGGCAGAGTTCACAATACCTGGGGTTCAGATCCTTCTAAATGCCCAGCGCATGTGTACAGTCAACGTGTCCTAAGCAGTGTTCCTAACTCATGGGATACTCTCTTTGACTGAAGCTTGCAATTCATGCATAAAATGGAATGATAAGATAGGAGGAAACAGGTTCTGAAAGAGTTACCTATGGGAGGCAACCAGACTAAAAAATCCCTTGAAAAGGCCTATTGGTGTGGTAGGAGGATAAAGAGTGATGGAGGGAGTTGACAGCAGCAGGGGAAGGAGTGGCTCATGGCTCTGTTGTCTTCTTAGAAGGTCAGGCTAGCTATTGCCACTTAAAGTGGAATAAGATTTACTCCATTTAATCAAAAGGAAATGTCTGCTAATTTTTAGAAAAGTTCAGATGGATTCATTTATAACCCCAAGTCTTCTGTCTCCTTAATGAGAATTTATCAAGATACACATTAATTACTAGGCCTATAAAATATTGGGAGCCAGTTAAATATGCTCAAATTTCCTCTAGGAGAAACAGCAAGTCCTTTGAACTACAGCCATCATTAGTCATTAGGCATTAGGATAATTAAACAGATGGAGGAAGTGAAGTTAATGAAAAGATGACCAGGTCTCAAAGGGAAGCTGATGGAAGGGTGTTCCTTGCCTGCTTGGTTGCGCAGGGGATTTAAAAATCAAGTCCAACAGATTCAACCTAGAGCTGCTAACCATTTTAATACCTTGTTTTATTGAAAACTATAAACCTAGAAGAAATTCTTCCTGTACACCTATGTTTTCTAAATGACAGTAATATTGAGAGTTAAGATTATGTTACTAGTCTGCACCAGGCACTGAGTGCGTTACGTAAATGGTACACGGGCAACTTTATCAGCATCGGGATCACCCC
>PVIW01000832.1:170278-346439 GCA_004026585.1 Noctilio leporinus
GGGGGGGGGGGGGGGGGGGGGGGGTGTTGAAGTAGCAAAAACGATTTTTAGAAATAAGCCAGTCAGTAAAAGTCAAATACCATATGATCTCACCCATTACAGGATAATAATAAATAAAACAAACAACAAGCAAAACAGAACCAGATACACGAATACAGTGAATAGACCTTCAGTTGGCAGGGTAAAAGGGGGCAGGGGGAGGGGGGAGGAGGAGGCAAAGAAGGGGAGCAGTTTAGTCAAGAACCTAGTATGGAAGAACCATGGACATGGACAACAAGTGGGACTGACTTTGTGTGGAGTGGGTGGGTGAGGAAGGGGGCAGAGGGGAGTAAAAAGGGGATGGATGTAATACGACAACAATAAAATTAAATTTAAAAATCAATAAAACCAAACAAAAATAAAAACAATTTTTAATCAATTAATAACCACCACTCACCTCTGGATTTTCTTCTTTTACTCTTCGTGACTGTAAAATAATTAAGTATCCATTAATACACACGCACGCACAAGACCACGAAAATAAAATGTACACAGGGGGGCTAAGCATCATCCGTGCCATTCACCTTTTCTTGAGAAAAAGCCGCCTTCCCTTCTTCACTTTTCTCGTCCATCTCGTCGTCACTCCACTCCCAGTCACCGTCTTCGGTTTTATGAAGGTGACCACTTGATCCAGGAACTCTTCTCACCTGAGTAAAACCAAAAAACAAAAAAAAAAACACTCAATTCTTCACCAGTGGAATGGGAACAGGAACAACGCTCACTGGTATTGCTACTTGGGTTACACAGCATACACCTGCCCTGAAAACACCAAGTGGTTACGAACCCAGGCTCACTAGCAGTTAATACCCAGACATGGGACACCGCCTCCAGATACCACACTCATCCTCTTTCCAAAGATACTGTGTTCTTGGGATTCTTTGCTACATGCATGTAGAAGCAAGTATTTTGGAAGAATATCACATGCGTCAGCCATTAAGGCCCAAGCTCATTTTTAGCTTTTGCTTCAGTTAACACTGTTAATTACTACTTATAAAAGGTCACATGGTAAGCTTCAAAAGGCCTAAGGCAAGGCATTCAGCAGCAGGCTGCTGACAGGGAGCCGGCTGCCTATTGATGACACTGGGCAAGAGCGATCAGTAGCCTGGAACTTGAGTCAGAGAGGCAAATACCCTCCTGTGGCCACCTTGCTCTTTTTCAGAACCTGGCATCATGCTTGTTTTCTCCAGGATTCTGCTCAGAGCAAAACAAACAGCATCAGACTTTTTTTTTTTTTTTAAGATTTATTATTTTTCAGAGAGAAGGGAAGGGAGAGAGGGGGAGAAACATCAATGTATGGTTGCCTTTTACCTGTCTCCAGCTTCAGACCTGGCTGGAGACCTGGCTTGCAACCTGGTTATGTGCCCTGGCTGGGTATCGAACCAGCAACCTTTGGGTTCTCAGGCCAGTGCCTTATCCACTGTGCCACCAGCCAGGGCAGGCTATTCTTAACACATCTTGCAGCACACTTTGAGATCTGGGAGACTGCTAGGGACAGACACGGCAATATAAAAAGCAACCATGCCAAATAATCTAGAGATTATCATCAGTCTTCTGCAACTATTTTTTTAAAAATTATTTTTAAAACCAGGGTAGAGAGGTCATGCATGGGGCGTGCTTTCCAAACATGTTTGTGGTTGAAAAAGCAAAACTTTTAAAAGCATAAGATGACTGAGAATGATGAACTTCTGGCCAAAGGCATATGCCTTGAAAAAAAATGGACTGAGATATAATTAAACAAAGCAATGTAGTAGATGAACACGATGTGAACTAAACAGGGAGTGACCCACTAATTCAGAGAAACTTCAAGTGGAAAGAGACCTTAGAGACTGTATAGTCCAACTCCCTCATTTTACAGATAAAAAAAAAAAAAAACAAAAACAAAGGCCCAGAAATTGATCCAAGACTACAGCTACAAGGGCAGAATTAAGTCAAGAAAAGAGCCTTCAGGCTTCTTCTATTCAAATGCCAGAGTCTTCTTATGTCACTGAACGATAACTGTGAAAAAGCTGTCTAAAAATGCCCTGTGAAGATTTTAAAAGACTGTGACTGTGAAGAAAGGCTATTTTCCATAATAGAAACTACTTAGTTATATCATGGAAGCTTCATTAATCCCAAAGAAAAACAGCACAGAACCTCCCTGTAAACTCAGCATCTATACACACATGTCCCATCCACGTGAAGTCACAACAATGCAAGCTCAGGGTCCGGGACTGAGCTGAAGGCATTGCCATGTGGAGCCTGCAACTGTGAACCTAACCCCCTGTCTGCAAGATGTGAGCTCCAACATGGAAAGTTAAATAGCAGGTTAAAAAAAAAAAAAAAAAAAAAAAGTTCTTACTCGTAACTGCAAACAGTTACCCTCAATTTAAAAAGAAAAGCAAAGCCTTTTCTCCACCTCCTCCCAAGTTGTTAAAACTAATTCTCCTTCGAAACATTTAGCACTTAGTAAAACCCCTTCTGTGCTTGCCATAAGTTATTTTTTCCACTTGCATTTTGAGTCACTGAAAAGACCTAAGGATGGTGACTTTAATGGTATTTCTAGAGGCTAGCAAAATACAGTAGAAAAATTGCTTAAATGCACATTAGTCTTTTCAGAAGTTTGTTCATTTTAAGGCTATAAAGAAATGCATAAAAGAGAAAATAAGTTTATGTTACCATAAAATAAAATTCATTATTTTCTTAACACTAATCATGATAGCAGCATAGAGATTCTGTTAAATGACTACATCTGAAAGAACTTAAAGCTACATTTATTACAAAACAAGTAACTAGTGAGAAAACAAGTAAAATTGTTTTAGGAACAGAATGAAACTATGTCTACTGAAATTGAAAACTCAACCACAGCTGATGAATTAAGTATT
Source organism: Noctilio leporinus (assembly GCA_004026585.1). Taxonomy (NCBI): domain Eukaryota; kingdom Metazoa; phylum Chordata; class Mammalia; order Chiroptera; family Noctilionidae; genus Noctilio; species Noctilio leporinus. Next base: position 173,179 of record PVIW01000832.1, read on the forward strand.
CTTCAAGTACTTATATAAAGGATTATACTAAGGAAATCTCTTTTTCTGAAAATATTCAAAGACACTACAGCCTAACACCATAAAACTTAGTTTATGTTCCTTTCCCTCTCTGTTTATAAGACCTGTCAGTTTCATTTCTACAAGCAGGATCCAACCACAGACAATGAAATAGCCATCTTCTATTTCCATGTCATTTTAGAACCCTGGCTGTCTCCCTCTTGGTTTTACTTGCTGGAAGAGAGCAAGAAAAAGGGAAATGTCTTAAACACTGACAAGAATGGTAGAATGGACTTCTAAGTAATAAATACTGGCTGAACAAATCAACATAAAAGACAAAGAACATTCGAAAATCTCCATAGCATAAAATGTTGGTAATAACAACAGCAAGAGTAAAATGCAAATTTGTTCATGAAGAATGAACAAACCGAGAATGTGCTCTCAGTTTACTGCAAGGGACAAAATCTTGCGGCACAAGCTGACACCCAAACTTCATTGTGTATTTTATGTGACGTTGACATAAAATACTAAAGCGCCCAGAAAGCAATTTTACAAAGTTACATCTTTGCAGAGCCATTTGTAGGGAGGACAAGGAACAAATTCTAGAGCCCCAGCGACCATGTTTCACGTAGTTTAATAAACGGGCTTCTAATTTAGGAACTGAAGCATATTTTACAAACTAAAAACTTCAAAACAGGATGTGTAAATGCTGCTCTTCTCTCCAATGCCTACAATGAAGAGAATGGAGGTTTTCACCCTCCAACACCTGCATGATCATCACCTTGCTCCTCATTCTATTAAACGATTTACTCAGTAAAGCTGAGAAAGATGGTAGAACAAAAAAATTTTTTTTTCTCTGCTGCAGGGCTAAGAATATAATCCAATGGTTCTCAGAGCAATAAGCTCAATTTCAGTGACAGCCAGAGATATTCATAAAACCACAAATTTCTCAGGTCACAGCTGCAACATTGAGGTCAGAAAAGTTTTACGTGCAGGAACATTTATTCTCAAGACTGGAAATAAACTACAACTGAGCAGTTCTACTATGAAAAACAACAAAGAAGTAAACTGAAGTCTGGATTCTCCCAAGAACAGAAGTCAGGCTGGGACAGACAGGGGAACATGGGGTGGGCTGGCTGGTGGCAGGTGACACAGGCAGGAGCAGCCAGGGCGAGGGAATGGCAGCGGCTGGAGCGGTCCCACCAGCCTTCCCCAGTGGCACCCCCGCCCAACAGGACCTTTCTAAACAGCAGCACCCAGGACCTCTACGCCATGGCTCTGGTTGCCACTTGGCCCCTGGCCCCAGGAGAGGAAGACGGATAGGAAGAAGAACACAAGACAGCCAGCAGGTGAACTAAGTAAGTGTACAGGGTATTTTTTTTTCTTTTAATTTTATTGTTGTTTTATTACATCCATCCCTTTTTTGCTCCCCTCTGTCCCCCTCCCCACCCACCCTTTCCCCCCAAAGTCAATCCCACCTGTTGTCCATGTCCATGGTTCCTTTATACTAGGTTCTTGTCTAAGCTGCTCCCCTTCTTTGTGTACAGGGTATTAAATGTTAGAAATTGAAGCGTTCCTCTGATACCCTCTAAACAAGGGGTAGATGGAATAGATGTAATGGCTTTGTTGTTTAAAGATTTTACTGTTGACCCCAGGAAGACGGAAAACAAAGACAGACATACCGACCAAAAATGTATATATAGTGCCTGTACAATGGTGCGGGCCCCCACCCCCACCCCAAGGCACCCACCAGCAGCTTCCACCGCCACATTAACTTCTCCCCGGAGTTGGGATTTCAGAATCTCCTTGGAATGAGGGTCCCGTTGCTGGGGACCCTGCACTCCACTTCTCCACTGGTTGGCAGACTCAATGCCTGAGTGCAGCCTGACCCCAAGTGGCCCAGGACGCCCACCCAGCTCAGGCCTGCCCACCCAGGACGGGCTGGACATGGCAGAAAACACCATCATTTTTCTCTCGCCAGGCAGCCTACTGACCCGAAGTATAAAACATGTCTGGAATCAACGGCTGTTTATAAACGTGCTTGAGGTACTGCTAAGGAAACCAGGTTTTCTAAATCATCAAAAATTTAAAAATAAAATTAGACGCAGTGAGGTTTCAGCAGTAAATATTTTCCTATTGCCATACCTTGTATTCTGACTTGGTCCCCAAGACTACCATCTCTCTGACACCGACGCCCCACACCTACCGCCTCGCCTCATCGTGCCCTGGGTCCTCTCCTTCCTCTTCCATCAGCCCCTGCTGGCTTCGCCCCCATCATATAAGGTCTGGGGCCCACAGCTGACTCTCTTGATGTGGCATTTGTTAGTACCCCTCGCCCGTGCCCTTGCCTGTCTGATCCACACCTGGGAGGGAAGCCGCAGACCCAGCTGGGATGGCCAGTCTGTATTCTGAACGGAGAACGGCCGCAATGCCTGGTGCTGTCACAGACGACCACCGGCACGCCTGGCTGGGGCACTAACTGCTACGACCCTGCCCCTGCAAGGGTGGCCAGGCCCAGCAGCAACAGCATCAGCCTGGAGCTTGTTAGAAATGCTGAATCATGGGCCCCACCCACCCCAGTCCCACTAAATCCCAACCTTCCTTTTAGCAAGATCCCCAGGTGACTCACATTTCTGCTGGTGTGATAATCACTCTGCTAGATAACACTTCATCTCAGTGTTAGCCTATTCCTCCCCCCCAGCCCATACATAATACCAGCTGTGCTCAACATAAATAACAGTTAACCACACTCTGAGCATTTTAAATATATATCAGTTAATTTAATCTTCACAGCAGCTCTGTAAACTGACAACGACCATATCACCCCACTTTTTGGAGGGAAGGCAGCTCAAGCTCACACAGCTCGGGGAGACGGTGCTAGGAGTGAGACCAGGTTGGACCAGCTCTGCGCTGCTAGCCCCCTGCCCCTGTTACTCACGGGACAGCCCTACCTCACCTGTCCCCAATCACTCACTACCTGCACGGGCTACCGGGGGAGCACCAGTTTATACCAACTCTTCTACTCCCCATGTGCTTCTTCATGCCTTCCTCGCCCTTAGCCTCTCTCCCTCCTGTGTGTAAGGAAACTGGATTCCTTTTCCCCATTTATCTACTCATTTATTCCTTCAAGGTGCTGCAAGCCGGTGCTGGCTCCTCTACGTGCATTTTCTAAAACTTTCACTCTCTCTCTGTCCCTCTTTCTCTCTCGTTCACTCCCCAGGTTCCTCTGTTGCCACAATGCTGTCTTATAGACACAGCTGAATCCCGTTCTTTCATGTCACGCTCTCTCCAAACCTGGGTTCATAGCATTTCTCCTTCTACTTCTCTCATCCCTGTCCTACTGTTTCTTGTCCTGTCTTTACCATACACCTGCTGCTCTCAGGACACTGCATGCTCTTAGCTCACTACGCGCTATCCTCCAGAGGGAACATACCTTCTCCACAATCTCTCCTTGCTCATTGAAGCTGATGATTTTAGAAACTTCATCTCTTCTGTTCTCCAAATGCTCTCTGGGATAGGACTCACGGATCCAACTCTAGCTGGCTGTCTCCAACCCGTTTGCAAAGACTCCACCCCAGTCTCACCCTGACACCTCTCCAGCGCTGTCTGTGTTAATCAACACCTTGTGCCGGAGCTGGTGCCCACAAAAGCCCACTGTTAACATTTCAGAAAGTCTGCCAGCCAGCTGACTTCACATAAGTCGCTTACAACTGGCCAGAGCAGGAGTACTAACACAGGAAAAGGAGAGCATGCTGTACCACTACTCCCCTTCCCTGCCCAAGGGCCAGCCCACCACAGATGATAAAACTCTTTTAAAATTTGACAAACACAACGAACATGGATGGAGCAGTTATTCCAGGGAATAAGTGCTTTATTTTACAAGGGCAAATATCTCAATTTTATTGGACAAGCCTCTCAAATTTCACCTTTAAAAGTGACATCCGAATTGATTTTTATGTACCCAACACATACCAACATTAAGTACTGGCAGAAAGGTGCACAATGTTAACATTACTCAAATTGATACATACAGCTTGGATAACATTTCTTATAAAAGCATCATGAGGAAGCACAGCGTCATGTGTTTTTGATGAAGGTGAAAGGGGTATCCTCTGAAAAATCATTAGGATGATATAAAACCCAGCTCTATGATGATTGATGCCAATCAATCTAGATGTACTTCTAGAGCCTAAGTAATATTGCTTCTTACACAGTAAGAAAAACTAGTAATGCATTTCTAAATAAAAATGTTCTGTATGTGCATATTATTTAACATAGTTATATGTAATTATACTAATATTATAAGTAGATGTTTTATTTTTATATATGTTCCCAAGTGTTCACACGTGTAAACTGACCAGAAGAACTATTTTTTTCCTAATCTTTAGATTTGGAAAAGTGTCACATCTTATTTTCAAGTCTCTTTTACAATTAGAAATGTAAGCTAAGTTTTGCAAACTAAACCAGGAATTTTATACTTGGTCATTTTTTCTGCAAAATGGAAATATAGATCCTTGTCAACTAAAGCATAAAATTAGGTTCTCCCACTGGCTGGTGTGGATCAGTGAATTGAGCACTGGCCTGCAAACCCAAGAGCTGCTGGTTCGATTCCCAGTCAGGGCACATACCCAGGTTGCAAGCCAGGTCTCCAGCCAGGTCCCCAGTTGGAGGCAGGCAAAAGGCAACCATACATCTCTTCCTTTCTTCCTCCCTTCCTTCCCCCCTTCTCTAAAAATAATGAATAAAATTTTTTTTTAATTAGGTTCTCAAACTTCCTGTAACTATCAGTGATAATAGGTTGATGATAAACATAAATGTCATTGAAAAATTATTTACTTTGTTTATAACAATTTGGAACCTTGATTATTTGATAGGATATTTGGGGAAAGTAAAATGTATAAGATGGCGAACTACCTACTAGTCTGTCTGACATTACTGTTGGTACCTTATAATCCCAGAAGAACAGAAGTACATAAATGTATTGTTTCTACTAAGCATATCACTATATAGCATGCATATATATATATATATATGTATATATATATTCACTGGATATTGGCTTAACAGGCACATAGTTCCTATAAATTGTTTTAATCACAAAGCCTTTAAAATAAAATTCCATTTGGGTTTTTCAAAAACCTACAAAACTCTCTCACCTGTCATCTTGGCAAATGGTGCCATCATATAAAGTCCTTAATATGATGCCTGGCACATAACAAAGGCTCAAGACATGACAGGTGCTTTTATCGTAATATATTTTCTCTTTCTCACAACCCAAATCCATCAAATGTCATATTCAGCAAATTTTACTTCCTCAGCTTCTATTGTGTTAGGTCATGATCCCTTCAATGCTGATCTCTTGTCTTTCCTATCCAAACAAACTACTCACCAATCTTCTGACCTCTAATCCCTTGCCTACTTTTATCCTTTATGCTGCTAGTCCCACATTGGCACTTTCTCAAAAATAAGTAAGTAAATAAGTAAGAGTTCACTACTGCCTACAGATTAAGTCCAGACTCCATAGTATTCAAGTCTCTCCACACCCAAGCTCCAAATTACCTTTTCAAGAACTGCTTCCCACCATATTCCTTTAAATACCCCATAATCCAGTTGAGAATAAATTACATACTTACAATAATCCACCTTTTTACATATATATCACACACATACCTTGGCCTGATCTGCCCTTCCACGTTCTCTACTTATCCTTGCCTTCTCATCGAAAAAGCTTTTGCCATTCTCTCAATTGGTATTTGGCCTGCACCTTCTTACATCATTCTCCTTTGTATTCCAGTTAATGAATGACATACCAGTCTGTGAATTCCCTCAGGGTAGAAAGCTAGCCTTAGCCTTTTTAATGAATCAATCACCTACAGATTCATTAAGCCAACAAAGATTGATTTAATACCAATGTACAAGTTCTACAGAAAAGGAGAATAAAATGAACACCTATACCTTGGTTCACAATCCAGAGAGATGAACAAATATTTACACTAACAATGTGAACACTATAAGAAAGAGGAGTATGCTGTGAGATTGTAGAACATCTGTCCATCTCTCCAGGACAGCATGGAGGCTGGTTGTTGATACAAAGGGCTCACCAAGCAGAGAAGGCAGATAAATTATTCCACCCTGAAAATGGGTAGGAATTTACCAAATTCTGCTGACTCATGGAACAGGCTGAGTCACACCAGGTACTGGGATCTACAGGGGGAGTTAAGGAAACTAAGAATGAGGCTGGAGTAGTTGTGCGAAGAACAGGTACAGTAAGATTGGCAAATTCAAGGCAGGAAATGGAAAGCAGGGCCAGTGAGGACCAGTGATCAGAGACCTGTCCCTCCCACAGGGTGTGTGCCCAGTTGTAGCTGACTACGGCCAGGTCTCTGACTCCCCCAGAGAAGTGGATAACATGGACTTCTATGTGAATGCTTTTTTTTTTTTTTTTTTTTAAAGTCTTAACAAGCATATCAAATTTAAAAAAATTTCTTCTGCACAGCCTAAAAAAATGGCATGTCCAGGGGATAAACATGATTGTGAGTTTGTATCCTCCGCTGTACACCAAACTGGAGGGCTTAGCATTCAGACGACGGAAAAACACAGAAAGGGAATGATCACATTTGGATACCTGAGCTAAACATATATAGGGGCTTGTGGATCACAAAGGCCGGAAAGAACACAGTATTGCTCATCTTTCTAGTTACGACTGACATGTCACTAATCACCCCAAACTGAGTGACTTACAGCAGCAATGAGCCCAGAGGCCCTGGGGCAGCCAGATTGGCTTCCTCAGTGGCTCGGGCCCCAGCACATGCGTGCCAGCCCCGCTCTGACAGCGAACACACAAGGACCCCACACCAGGACAAGCTACCCAAACAGAATGAGTCGCTGACAGGGCTGCTGTTTCAAGGTGGTCAGTGAGAGCTGAAATGAAGGTGAGGAAAACACGATTGGAAGCTAGGGGACCAGACAGCCACTATGCAGTGACAGTTTGGCCACGCTGATAGGCACGGGAAAGTGAGAAATGGAAACATATGTGATGGACTCAATGATGTAACTAAAGTGATTCTCAGGAGGAATACTTGAAGTGACACCTGGGTTCCTCCTGTTGCCCAAGATAAAATGTGAGCAGACAGAGAAGAGCTAGAGAGCACGCTTTAAATAAAAGACCGTTTCTCATTCCCAGCCTCTCTGGATATCACGCAATTCTCGAATCAAGAAACGGCTGCAGAGCAAGGACCCGATCCAGCTCGACTGCCTGACGCTTTGTTAAGGCTTCAGAAAAGATTTAAGGCGCTGCCTCCTAGACACTTTCAAACTCAGTCAATGCCTTCCAAGGATCTTAAGGGCACACACTTTGCAGAAACTACATCAAACAGCAAAGCTTCTAAGACTCTTAAGGGTGTTGTCCTCAGCAGTCTCACAAGGCGCCCAAGGTAGACAAGGCCTCTTGGGGTCATGGCTCTTTTTAATGGCACGAACCCGGCAAGATTCACAGAAAACCCACAATTTTGTAAAAAGGTATTTGTACCATACAATTATTGCCAGGTTAGACTAAAAGAAACAGGGCGATTACAAAGTTAAAAGAGCCCTCAGACCCGCATGTTTTTCCTAAGCAGGAAGTATGTAAGAAGGCTATTGGGTTGTCAATGCCGGCTCTTTCTTATGAAAAAGGAGGCCTTTAAGAGCAGAACAAGAGCCGGCAGAGTGGGAGCTAGAAGCGGGGCTACAGCGCTCATCTGTGCAGGACTGACAAGGCCCTGGCTGGAGTCCGGAACTGCCCGGACGCGTGCTCCCGTTTCCCACGCTGGGGCAGGCCTTTAAGGTGCTTTTAAGGTACCCAGCCTCCTGCTGGGCTTCGGGTGGGTATTGGGCAGATGCTTGAGAAGAGCCCCCAAGGAGCTATTTCCAAGGAACTGGTTCTAAGGAGTCTCATTTGTATCCAGACCTGACTTACATGGCAGGTCCGTGACTTTGAGCTTGAGCCTGAAGCCATTTGTGGGAAGAGACTTTCTGGAGGGCCCTGGAAGCTCAAGTGTGTATTTTGCACATGGAAATTCCTGAGGCCAGATGGTGGACCCTGGCAGAGTGTTTTTTTCCAAAGATGCTCCTAACAGTTATCTCCAGTCCCATGCATTCTTCCAAAATCCTGCCACTCCAAGATCAAAAAATGGGAGCCCAGCGCCTTTCCCATGAATCTTGGTGGTTGCGTGACTCGCTTCTCACCAACAGAACTCAGCAATGCGGCTACCTACCACAGCCAGGTCAGGAAAGGTGATGCAACTTCCGCCTTGTTCAATGAATTCGCACAGCCTGCGCACTGGTCGTGAATACTCCTTGAAGGAGGCGGAAGTTGCATCACCTTTTCTGTCAGTAGTCTGCAGTCTGACTGCCTCAAGGCCTCCGCGCTGTCAGGCGGCCCACACCCCGCGGAGAGAGGGCCTGGCTGGAGGCAGCTGCCTGAGACCCGAAACCAGCCTGCCTGGTTCTCCTGAAACCCCTGGCCACAAGCTGAATAAAATGACTACTGTCTTAAGCTACTACATTTAGGTGTATTGTTACACAGCAATACATAAAATAAAGGTAGTAGTAAGGTGACTTACTGAACTTCATGTTCATTTCTATATACTTAGTAATTCTTCGAAAATTAGGAAGTCAGAGTTGATACTCCTTACCATAAAAGTAACAGACTCTCCCGCACTTTGTTTCTTGGTCAGGGGTTTCTGTGGGCATGCCGGGCCTCAGAGCATTCAGATTTTAGTCCTTACAATTTTTTTCCATCTGACCATGTTATTACTCATTAAAATACCAAGAAGAAAAAAAAAAACCCATTTCTACTCATCACAGATAAGTGGCTACAGCGAAATCTTAGCACCTTTTTGCTTGTGATTCATATTAACATTTTTTGACCTCTTAGAATTAATTCAATGCTTATCTAGTTCTATTCAAATCTGGCATTTCCTTTTTCTAGAATGTGAAAGGATAAAGGAATGAAAATATTAAAATGTTCTGTAGGTGATGAGAAAAAATTTAGAGAAACAAAGACTTTTATAATTCAATAATAACAATTCAAAACACTGAGCTAGTTCAGTGAAGGACACACTTGTAACAACTTCCTTAGAATGCTTGAACATTTACTCATGTGAAAACAATCAAATTTGATAAACATTTGCTCTTCAGATAATAATGTTGGAATTTTGTAACTTTGAAACTCCAACATGAAAGGGCAATGTCTTGAAAGAGAAGTTCTGGAAGCTAGAAGGGAGCTATACTGAAGCAGCAGTACAAAACACAGAGAAGCAATTAAACTCCTTATTCCAGTTTAGTCCTATCAAACCTCCAATATGGCATTTCCCCAAGTTAGGGTGACAATGAACAATGACAACAGCTACGAGCCAAGAAAGGAGCATCCAGTTTTGCTACAATCGTCTTTGAGAAGTAAAGCTCCTGCTGGAATGGGTGCCAAGCTGATCTGTAACTTTAGCTAATAAAGAAAACAATGGAATGCTCTGTTCTGGTTAGACAAGGAACACAAATGAGAAAACACACTTCGTGTAAAAGCAAAAGGGAAAAAAAAAAAGAGAGAGAAAAGTAAATGTTTGGCACCGAAGTGGAGTGAAAGCTGCTCTGGCTGCAGTGATAAGTTGCAAAGTTACCTGCAGGAAAAGGAGGGTGGGAAAGAGCAAGAAGAGCAGGCAGCCAGCTGAATACAGCTCCAGACAGGCAGCGCAACTACTAGACTCAGAAGAATTCTAACCAGCAACAGAGAAATGCACTGCCACACTCAGTTTTAGCCGTCAAGAGTGGCTGTGCTACAGACCAGTTATTCAACCAAACAGGGACCTGGGTGTGGTTGTGAAGGCTTATAGAAAGTGTGATTGCATCCACTATTGACTTTAAATGATGGAAATTATACTTGATAATCTCCGTGTGCCTGATTCAACAGTTGAAAGGCCTTAACAGCTGAGCTGAAGGGTTTAGGGAGAAGAAACTCCACCTGTGGACAAGAGCTTCAGCCCTGCCCTAGAGTTCCCGCCCACCCTTCCGGAAGGCCTGCATTATAGATTGCAGACTTGCCTCATCTGCCCCCATCATCACCTAAACCAATTCCTTGCAATAAATCTCTTAATATCTCTCCTGCTAGTCTGATTCTCTGGTTGTGGCCTGACTAACAATACACACTAAATCCAGCGACCTCACCACTGGCACTGAAAAACAAAAGGCAAGTCAGCAAGCAGGACAGCAATACCCATTACAGCATCCATTGCTCTTTGGTAATGGAATACGTTAATGTCCACAAATGCAATAGAAAGAGAGTTGAGCAGAAAGGACAATAAAACAAAAACAAAAAAGAACTGAGATGATATGAACTACCATAACTTAATACAAACTGCTTTCTTACCTTGTAAAAACACCCAACATAAAGATCAGGGGTTACTGGTTAAACATTATCCTGTTAATACTGAAGAACATAATGCACACCAGCACCTTGGAAAACATTCTACCAAGAACTAAATCTTTGCAGGGAATTATGACCCATGAAAGATACCCAAATGCATTGTGTTTTATAGAATGGAAACTGCATCTAGACTCATAACTGTTACATAGACTGTAATACAGAACATATTTGTAATGTTGTAATTTCTCCAAGACATCTGACTTTTAAAACACACACACACACACACACACACACACACACACACACACGTTTTTAAACACTTTAGAAAAACTTCGAAACTTTTAAGTGCCAGTACCAAGGAGTTCCTTCATGAAAACTAACTGCTCTAACAAGACATGTTAGCTACTTCTCAGCTTAGAGTTCCCAGTTAAACGTGAGCAGAGGGTTCTCTGAAAGTGTAGGTCCCTGTGGACAGGCCTTCCAGCATGTTCTCCATCACCAATGACCAAGTCTTCTCACCTTGAGATACATAACATGCTTCTTCACTATAAAAAAGATATTATACAAGCAGCCAGCAGCAGAGACTTATAGTTTCTTATGCTTTATCAGGGTGTGAGGCTCAAGTAGAGGCACATTTATTCTTACTGTCTATAAAAATCAATACAATAGCCACATTATGGAATAGTATGCAGATCATCAAAACGGAAGCCAGCAGAGAACAGGGCATTCATCCCTGTGTAACATAAAAAGAAAGGAGGTACACATATGTATTCCTAGATAATCTGCCTATGCACAGAGCATTTCTGGAAGAATTTACAGGACTCGGTGAGGGTACCTGGGTTGAGCAGGGGACTTTTTTCTCACTCTACTGGAGACCTTAGGGAACTGCACCAAGTAGCACTCTTTCCCCCGACCCCTCTAGTTTTGAACTAATTTAGAAATAAGACCAACAAGCATAGAAAGGTTCAAATGTCACCCTCATTCCGTACAAAGGTGATATTTGAGAATGTGGCCTTAAATGCTGAGCCAGCAACCTTTCTTGATGAACTGACCCTTGCATTTGCCCAAGACTTACCTACCTGGTCCCCAGAAGGGAAGACCTGCACATTCCTCTCTCACCAGGCAGGGCCACAGTGACTGACGGCACCTGTCTCCGACAAAGGAGGAGGAAGAGGCTGGGCCACTGTGTGGGATTTCTCACTTCAGACTCACCAGACAAGTCACTGGTGGAGAGAGGCCAAGGAAGCTCTGCTAAAGGGCACTGACAGCGGAAAAGAAACAGTCCCTCTGCCTCTTCACCTAATATATCCTTCTGCATCATTTGAATTTTTATCAAAACTATGTATGATGCTGTCAGTCAAAACCCAAGTATTTAATAATTAAAGACATACTTCTTTTAGAAGATTCACACAACATGGTAGTGCATAAAACCAACTGTTGATAACCACTTCCTACTTCTAAAAAGTTGCAAGATTGTGACTCTCACCAGAGGGGAAGGTCTGATGGAAAGATGAATTGCCTAACCAAGTTTCAAGAAATACAAATGCAAAAGAACTTTTGGGCATGACATTGGACTCAAAACAAGAATATTAATGTATGTTCATCAGCTTTTATTACAATAAATGTAACAAGTTAGGATTCCTAAAATGTTTAATATTGGATATTTATGCAGTGGCTTCTGGAATAAACTCATTATGGTAAACTATTGGTCCAGTCCATGAAACCATCATCACATTTTTGAACACAGAGGAAATGTAATGGTAAGAGTTCATGCTTATTAATGTTCTGTCCTTATACTTCTCTTAGCTAGGTAGATGTGTTTGTGTTCTAAATTATGTCTACAGAATAATAGATTCTGCTGTTTTTGTTAATCTGGTATTTGCTACAAATTAAAGCTGGGAAAGCACATGCTCTGGTGGTAGTTAAATCTATTCTGAATCTTTATATTTAGAGTATCTTGTATTCAGTAAGCACCAAGTATACATTTCTTAAAAGAATGATTAACATTTTTCTGCCCCCCCCCCCCCACACAAATCCTTTGCCGAAAGAAAACCCTGCACCAGAAGGGAAGTTCCCCATCCCTCTTCCACCTGTTCCCTTGGAGAGGGATGTCAGAAGCTGCATTCACAGTGTCATAGCGTTACTGAAGGGCTATGAGGGGAAAGGCAGGTTAACACCCCACTACTTCCTGAAACCCTTTCAGATCTTCATGTCCATATTCCCCAGATCTAGGACATACCTGAAATTTGTTGCCATGAACAAAACCTTGGTCTGTGAACCAGCACCCCATCACCAACTACTAGTGTATGGGGACTTAAGAAATGCTAGTTGACCAAATGAATGAATAAGTAATTCTAGGCTAAAGGATTGTTCACAAAGGCACAGCATTGTTCTTGACCAAGGTAGGTCCAACCTACAACTCAAAGGCATTTCATCACATCCTCAGCAAATAACGACCATTTGCCGCTGTGGACCACGACAGAGGCTAAAGGGTTAATTTATTCTACCCCCATAAGCGGCAGCTGGCCTCAAGAAAACTCTGGGCCTCCCTCTAAGCACCTGAAGATCCTGAGAGGACAGGCATGCTTCTAATTGCCCAACAGCAAAGATGATGATCAAAATGGATGGGCCCATTTGCCTCTGAGGTGAGATATTAACACCCTACTGCACTGGGAATGATTCAAAGACACAGGCAGGGCCACGTGGGGTCGAGAAAATCACAGTCCCTTTGTAACCAACTCTTCACCATCCTGCTGTCCACAAAGAGCTGAAGCTTCTGATGGGAGTTCAGCCGGAAGGAAGCACCCACACAGCACCAACTCGCACTGGGCTTGAGAGGGTGAAGGGTTTGATTCCGACACAAGTCAGAATAAAGAAGAAAAGCCCATGGCCCCATCACAAGGTCTGCATGTGGGAACATGCCTCATATTTCAATTTCTACTGATCCCCATTTCATCTCTCTTTATAGAGCATCCCACATCTCACTCCTTTAAAAGTCTCAAAAATGGGAGCAGGCAAGGAATGCCCTGCGTGGGCCTTTCCACAGGGGCCCAGAGCCTCTGAGGAGATGAAACGGAGGCTGCCCGGCCACTCGCTGCCCAAGTCCGGGTGCCACAGCATTACTACCTTGGAAACACTTCCAACTGCGGTGCCACATTCCTGGATTCCTGGGTCAGGAAGGCAGAAGGGCTGTCACCTTACTCACTTTTGATAAAGCTTTTTAAAACAGAACTGTTCATAGATTCCTACAAGGTGAGAACAGTATAATGAACCTTATTCACGCACATCAGCAATTACCAACATTCTGCCACTGAGATTCCATCTTAACATCCAAACTCTTCTTGCTTCAGTGTTTTAAAGTGAATCTTAGACCTCCCATACCATGTTGCCTGTCAATGCTTCAACACCCATCTCTCACAGGGAAGAACCTTTCAAAACACGATCATGCTATCATTTTCACACACATCAAAATCACCAATGATTCCTTGGGAGGATGTAGTGTCAGCCTAAGTTCAATCTTGTCCCGCTGTCTCAAAAAATGTCTTTTTCAGTTTACTCGAAACAGCATGTGGTTCCCACCCTTAAATTCATCAACAGCCCTTATTAGGGTCTCTCTTAAGAAACTAGCCAGCACCCTGTGGATTGGTGCCAGCCTGTGAACCCAAAGGTTGCTGGTTCGATTCCCAGTCAGAGCACATAACCAGGTTGCAAGCCAAGTCTCCAGCCTGGTCCGTAGCTGGAGGCAGGTGAAAGGCAACCATATGTTGATGTTTCTCTCCCTTTCTTCCTCCCTCCCTGCCCTTGTCCCTAAAAATAATGACAAAAATCTTTTTAAAAAAAAAGGAAAAAGAAAGAGAAACTAGCCAGCATACCCACTTAAGCAAGCTCTGAGTTAGATGTCGCTTTTTCAGATCAAAGGACAGTGTAAGAACATCACTGTTTTCTTACTGCAAACAGGAAACCACCCACACCGGGATAACATTCACGTCCTTTACATCACTGGGAAAATTAATTCTCAGTAATAAACGAAAGCCATGATAAAAACTGCAATGTAAAAAGTGCTCTGGACAGGAGTTTTATTTCCGAGGCGCTGTCTCAACTGTACTCCATTTCAATACTGAAAAGGGCCATAAATTGTTTTTGTGAGTTCATTTAATATGAAAAAGAGATTGCCAGAGCAGCAAAATGAAAGATTTGGAAAAACTACATATTCTAATCCATGTATTTTTTAAACAAAGATCGTATCTGTCCAACCACTGATTTTAAACAGAAACAAGGAATATATTTGTATATTTTCATGGGGTGAAGTTTTTCTTTTTTCTTTGTATTTAAATAGGAGCTTCAGAGACCTTGGTAGGGGGTAGGGGAGAGACAGTGTCAACACATAAGGGAGTTTCAGGTAATCCAAGTCTCACTGTGGGATATCATCCTCTTCCTTTAAGACTCTAATCCTCTCATCACATCTGCTAATCTGTAGTGAAACTATGTATATTTGAGTACCATTACCTTTTTCTTCCTCTGCCTAATCCCAGTAAGAGTCCAGCTCTAGCTGGTAGATAGCTAAGAATGGAAAGGTAGAAGGCCCGGAAAATGCAGAAAATGGATCTTTAGTTCTTGAGTGGGAGGCTGTGGGGGGAGAGGGGGCACTAGGGGACCACGCGCTCTCCCGGTATCTTTCGCACTCACTTATCTCAGCTGTCACTCCTACGCTAGGGCACCCACACTTCTATCTCCAGGTCACCCTCTCCAGTGACCTGTGGACACGTACACGCATCTTCCCTACATCTCCATTTTCGATGAGCCATCCCATGGCACTGCACGCCCAACACATTCAAAACATTCCGCATGTTCCTCTGGAAATCGTTTCTGCCTGCCTTCCAAACAATCTCTGCAGAAAGCAGGAGGTCAACCTCGGCTTTTCCTCAAAATCTCCCATCCTCATGGAAAAGCTTTCAAAGCCTAAGTCACATCAACTTTGCTTCCTAAATCTCTTCCACCTGCCCTCTGCCTGCTCTCCCTAAGGCCCATCAAGTCTCACCTGCACTCAACACCAGCCTATGAAGTTGGCTACTAGTAGCGTCCAGTCTACCTGCCATACTCCCACCAGGGTAGCCTTTCTGAAGGTTAACTAGATCATTGCACCTTTCTGCTTAAATCCTTATCACAGGTCCCCCAGAGCTTCCAGGAAAAACAAACGTATAAAAAACTTTTTAAATTAAAAAAAAAAAAAAAAAACAGAAAAACCCTCACCTCCTCACCAAGAGACATGACATTTTTGCTCCGGCTCCTGCCCGCCTTTACAGCCTCACCTATGAATGTCTTCTCTCTGCTTCAACCACACAGACAACTGTTCTTCCAATACCTACCCGGGTACCTGCCCGTGCTGGTCCCCTCAACTTTGTAAGCACTTCCTTGCCTTTGGACCTAATGCACCGTGTCCTTGATGATGTCCTTGCCCCCCTCCCCCTCCCCCCTCCCCCCTCATCTGCAAGACCCAGCCTCCATGTACCATGTCCTCATAGCATTTACCCTGGTGCTCGACTCTAGTTTTTTGACAAAGTCCTCCCCTCATCTGTGGGGCTCCCACCCCTGAGTCACCCAGGTTCAAATCCATACTGTCAACTTCCATTCTTCTCTGTGGTTACTTACAGAGTAAGGCCACGCGTGATCTCTGCAGCCCTAGCGCCGTCCTGGAACGAACAGGAAGCGTAGGCGTGCACCAAATAAGTAACTGTCTTTGTCAACCACCGCCCTCTAGGATCCTCAGTGACAGGCACCCTACATCACTCCTCTTTCTCCTCCTCCACATCAAGCTTCTGAACCTATACACAAGTCTCCTCAACCACGTTCTCACACCCAAAGCTATGAAGATCTCTCTCTGCTTGCCTTTACCATAAACCTTTAAAAACCTACTTGAACTTCCTGACCATCTTTTTCCTCATTAAATCTCACTGTCCGGCCCCTTCCTATGTTATTAAAACTGAGCTAAATCCAATGTCCTTGTCTCAAACTTCATTCTTCTGGCCCTCTCTGCAAAAACAGAACTGCTGACCACTTTCACCTTCAGGTTCCTGTGATAGCACTTTCCTTTGGCCCTCTGCCAGCGGTCTCCTCCTCCGCCTGTCCCTGGCCTGCTCCCTGAGGTCACAGCCACCTCTCTGTAAGGTCCTCCTTGGCAATCTCATCTAGTCATGTGGTTTCCACAATCCTCTCCATGGAGAAAGGCCCCAAATATAACTCTCATCAGAGACAGTCTCTCCTGAGTGACACACTTCCACCAGCCTACAGAACACCTCCCGTGGAAGACCCCGTGGAACTTGAAGCCCAAATAGACACCAAAATGTGTTGGTATCCACCTTCCCTCCTAGAAGACCCCCATTACCTTCCTTCTATCCACACAGCCTCAAACTCCTTCTGCATCTGCTTCTGGGATTTCTGCCTTCCACATCCCCTCACTCACCAGGCTTTTCCAAGTGCAGAACTCACTGTTCTTTCCTCCCTGCACCTCTGCCACAGTTCCAGTCCAGACCCTCACGATTTCATGCTTGGATGTCCTTAACAACTTCCGCCCACCGTACCTTCTCCTTGAGACTGTCCCTAACTCTCTGCCCCTACCACCCCAGTTCCTACTGTCACTTCCCTGCTCACAGGGTGCCCATCACTGGCTCCCCACAGTTTATGGCACCACCTCCCAAACCCGAAGCTTATGATCTAGGGCTCTACACATTCTGGACTGATCCATCCAGCTTTAAAGTCTCACTTCCTACTGCTTTTCTCCATACAGGCTTTACTCTAGCCTAGGAGTTCTTGAATATGCCTCATCCAACAACTTACCTAGGTCTTTTGTTAAAAATTCCAATTTCCAGGTCGAAGACCCAGGGAAGCAAAACCTTCAAAGGATCTTTGGGACAAGCTCAAGGCCGAAAAGAAAGATGCTTTGGGGAGTAGGTGTGTGGGGTAAGGGGTAGGAGAGGGAGGGGAAACTAAAGAAACAGACTAAATTTAGCTGATTTAATTATCTAAGTTAATTTGACTCCCACAGTACTAGTAGCAGAACTGGAAATCAAATGTGGGTGAGGCATGCTCAAAATCCCCACCATTGTGAGAAATCTTCACTGAGTCTTCTGACCACTCAGGTTTCTCTCTCTTCCTTTAATTACCAAACTTCCTCAAAGGCCATCTATAACCTTTTTATATCCATAAAGGCCTACAAGCAGGGAGAATATGCTTTTTTAGTCCTTGTCAAAAGATGATTTCCCTAATCATGCTGACAATGACATAAAATCTATTTAGAATCTGTACTATCTTAAATCAATAGATGTTCTCTTCCCAAGAAAAATAACTGAAGCAGAACCTTATTACTCACAGTATATGTCTACTGCATTTCATTTTAAGCATTAATTACAGTACCTATTTAATTGTTAAACACAGGGTTATAGTGTCCATGTTTATGTAGTTTTATAGTTTTCATACCACAACATTTTTTGTGTGTGTGATATCACATTTTTTGTGATAGCTGTATCACAATACATTTTAAATTATGTTGGTTGGTATTTCTGGAATAGAAAATTGATTCACATTTATTATAGAAAAGTTAGGAACTAAGAATAGAGCAAGGACAAAATTAGAATCCTTCCCCATTAGCCCACAGTATAACATTAGCAGCTATCAACAAAAGAGCTTTTGCACGAGACAGATCTGACACTAAATCCCCGCTTGACCACTCACTTGGGACATCATTACTAAGCCTAAGCCCTGGTTTCTTCATCTATAAAACTGAGTAATAATGTACCTCAGCAGGTTATTATGAGAACAAATGAGGTAACGTATGTAAAATATGTAGTCCAATGCCCAAAATGTTGGATATGTCCAAAAATTCTGGTGTGCATTTAATTACATTCTGGGAAAACAATTGGGTGTGTCTTCAGCTTTAAAAACTCTCAGAGACCCCCTAGCTGGTGGCATAGTGGGTAAGGTGCCACCCTGTGAACCCAAAGATCCCTGGTTCGATTCCCAGCCAGGGCACATAACCCGGTTGCAAGCCAGGTCTCTAGCCAGGTCCGTAGCTGGAGGCAGGTGAAAGGCAACCGTACATTGATGTCTCTCTCCCTCTCTGCCTCTCTCCCTTCCTCTCTCTCTAAAAATAATAAATAAAATCTTAAAAAAAAAAAAACAAAAAACTCTCAGAGAATGAATCACTGTGGACTACATCCAAACACATGGAGATTAAAAACCTACTGCAGGCTTATTTCTCTTAGAAATATGTGGCCTAATGTAGCTATTTTTGGATATTTGATATCATCATTATGAACACTGATAATGAATGAATGAACGGAGATGGCATCAGCCCACAATTTTTCTCTAAAATCTTCATACAGGAAGAAGAATGTGGTACTCAGGTTATAATGTTATAATGAGATTTCAATTATTAATGCTATAATGCCTGAATTAAAGATAAACTTCCTTATGAGAACTTTTTTATATTTACACCCTGAATTATACTCATATATATACATATATGTAATCAGTAGCTTAAAAAAAATCTTGCAAAGGGTTTAATTATGCTCCAAAACTACAGGAGAGAGAAACAAGCTGTTCCCTTACTATTCTGGGATCCTTCCTTCTTACCACATGCTACTACGTGTCCTTGCCCTACTAAACTGATTTCCTAACACCAGCCTGGGTACCACCAGGTAAAACATTTGCCCCAGCATTCCAAAGCTATTCAGGCAAAGCAATACAGCAGAGGAGACTTCTTTGAAATCACCTGAATTCTACTGCATCATTGCTGACTGATGACTATACTTTTTTTAGCCACTCAAAACCTTTCCACGCCACATTTCCCTGAAATATAAATACCCCTTCTGAAAATGCACACAGGTAACTATATTTCCTTATGTATCCATTTCACCTTTTTGCTAAGTATTAAAGCTTTTCAGATCTTTTTCAGAGAGGAGCCCTCCTCATGTAGGTTCCCCAGAACCCATATTAGTCCAGCTTGTTCATCCCCCAAATCCCAGAGCCTGGAACACTAACTGGCACATACCAGGTATTCAGCCAAGATTAGTGGAATACACGCAATCATTAAATGCATAAATTTATATCAGTATGTTGCACGGTGCTGCTTTAGAGCAGCTGATTGTATCGCTGTCTGTAAAGGTCAGTATTTATGAAGTATTTCCTTATGTGCTTTTCATCTGACGATCATGCCCCTGATACCTATAATAGCTGAAAAATTGAGTCTTTTAGAAGCAAGGAGATTTACTAGATGCCTCAGTGCAAGATAGCTCTAACCCTTTCTCAGAATTCACAAAAGGTAAATAAAGTGATTGTATAAGACAATAATACTAAATGATCACTAGATCTGTTCTTCTTTAGTCTTTAGTAAAGCACCCCAAAGTAAAATAGTGCCCAGCAGCAAGTTGTAAGAAGCCAATAAATACTTGACTTTTTAATTAAGTGTGCATATTTTAATAACAAAACAAAGTATGTGTTGTAAGGAAGGAGGAAGTGAGAAAGGAGACTGTAAGTGCCCATTTTCTCATTCAAGGTCTACACATTCATTTTACACTAGTATCTTTTACTCACCCTTATAAGAAGAGTAGAAATCCAATTCAATCACACGGTGATTTTGATACTTCACCAATCTGATGCTTGACCACTTCCTGTCCAGCTTATTAGGGTAACTAGAGAGAGACTCTACTGTGTCCCAGATGCTGGCGGGATCAGTTAATTCATATGCCTTGTTCTCAGTGGAATACGGTCAATGGCATGCGCTCAGGTTAGTCCTGTGACCGTGGGCCCAGGGATGCCCTCTTCACCAGGAGCGTCTGCCCTGCCTCCCCCGCACCTCCAACTGAGCCGATGGGTCTCCTGGGTCTCCTGCCTTTACCTCCTTTTCTCTCATTTGCTGGCTGCAGCTCACTGCTGCCACCACACCATCCGCCCCAGAAGTTCACATCCTCATTTCTTTTTCCTCCTACTGCTATTGCCTTTTACTCAAAACAAGACGGCACAGATTGTGTTTTCCCACAGACTCACAGGATCTCCCATCCCACATGCTTTTCTTACAAGGCGTCATCGCCATGCACCATAGAACCTCTATTTCCGCCTCTTTAACCTGGGCAAGCCTGTAACTGCAGAAGCAGTGATGCTATGTGCCTTCCTAGGATAGGTCACAAAAGGCCTGGTACACTTGGGAGCTCACTCTAGCAACCCAGTCAGTGTGCTGTGAGGAAGAGAAACCCTGTGGCAAGGCCGAGTGTCTAGACAACAGCTATCTTCATTTGCCTCCAGCCACGTCAGTGGGCCAGCCTTAAGAGGCCACCAATCAGTCACTCATGGCTGCAACTACATAGGACAGCTCAGGCAAGATTCACCTGACGGAGCCCAGTTATGCTCCAGAACCATGAGAAATAATAATAAAATGATTACCACTGAGTTAAACCTCTGCATTTTGGGATGATTCACTATACAGCAATAGATAACCAAGAGATGATAATAATCAATATGGCCTAATACAATATGTGCTCTTTATCCATGCTGTACAATGAAAATACCAATCCAAACTCAAGGGGCCTATTAGAATGAAGAGTTCATCTCTTTGTTAACTTTGTATTAATTAATATTTATAACTTGGTGGCTAACTTCATGCTCAAAAGAGGGGTCCCTATTACTTTATTTCTCAATTTCTAAAGAGGGAGCTATTCTGGAAACCTGAGAATTCCCACAATCTGATTTTCAGAAAGTCTCCATTTTACTGTAATATTTGTCAAACCCTCAGCTATATCCATCCTTTAAAGCACTAAACTTCATACAAAGTTAACCTACCACATTGTTCAGGTTGTTGGTAATTTATGTTTTTCTTAACACCAGTTTACAGCAAACTAATGTAAGTCAAATAATCTACAACCCTGTCAGTTTCACTAGATTGAGAACACTAGGTTGATAGTGACCCTCATAATTTCTTCATGTCATAACAACTTAGCATTACCCAGATGCAGTAGCCAAAGAAACTTGTTTTTTAAAAAAACATAACATAAACATACAAAAAAGTATAACAGGAAGCACAACTGTCACTTCACACCAACACAACAAATTCAGAAGTTACGCTGGATATGCTTTTAAGAAAATCCAAGAGACACGGGTCTCCACTGCTTTTGATCGCCCTGCCTATTTCAAATAGAAACGTTTGAAAAGCGAAATGGCCGAAGACAGGCTGCAAGGAAAAACAGGGAAAAAACAAAGTGCCTGGGTGATTCTCAGATGGGCAAATGAGCCTCTGAAAAGTCCACAGCAGGCAGGGCCATGAATCAATTTCTCAAACAGTTTATCACGGCTAACTCAAATTTTTGCTGACTATGTCAAGATTTATACGGCATCCAAAATTGAGGAACTTGAAAATACTTACAGCAGAGAAGTTCAAGACCAAAGGAAGGCCAACTGAAGTCTAAACAATTGAGGGCCATGGTAGAAAGGAAAACAAGCCAGTACGCACACCCACAGCTGCTCTCCCGTGAGCCTGTGCATGTGCGTGGGGATGGAGGGTATGCAGGCTCAAGTCTGCACGAAAACTAGGGTCAAGTTTAGGCCAATGGAGCTACTGGGCAGGATAAGGCATTTCACCACTCTGGACCTCAGTTTCATCATTTGTTTAAAAAAGAAGGAAACTGGGGAAAAAAAAAGAAAAAGAAGGAAACTACATTTATGGAATACTTAGGTAATATACTGCTGACTACATTATACTAAGAATTTTGCCATGCATTATCATATATGTAGTCTGTCCCAAAAGTACCGGCTGTGCAAACGGTTTTAATTATATTGACGTTGCCTTGATACTTTTAGGATACACATACATATATGTATGTGTGTGTGTGTGTGTGTGTGTGTGTGTGTGTATCTCAAAAGAGAGAGAAAGAGAGAGACTTCACCTACCATACAATTCACCTGTTTATAGACTGTATAAGCCAATGGCTTTTGGTACATTCACAAAACTGTGCAACCATCACCATAATCAATCTTAGAAGAAATTTTACCAGCCCCTAAGAAACCCCCTGCCCATTAGCAATTACTCCCCATTTCCCCGTAGCCTCTGGCCCTAGGCAAACACTGATCTACTTTCTGTCTCTATATGCATTTGCCTATTCTGGACATCTCACACAGAATCATGATGCAGCATGGCTTTTTCCATTCATTAGCTGATGGTATTTGGGTTGTTTCCACTTGGACTCTTATCAATAATGCTGCCATGAACATTCATGCACAAGTTGGATGTTTTCACCTCAATATGTACATAGAAGTAGAATTTCTGAGTCACATGTTAACCTTGTGAGGAACTGCCAGACTTTTTTTTTTCCCCCAAAGCAGCTGCACTATTTCATAGTCCCACCACCAAAGTATGAGGATTACAATTCCTTCATATCCTCGCCAACCCAGGCTATCTGTCTGATTATGGCCAACCTACTGGGTATGAAGTAGAATCTCACTGTGGGTTTGATTTGCATTATCCTCCCTTGCATTATCTTATTTAATCCTCATGACAAGCTTAGGAGGTAAGAAGAATTCTTATTCCTATTTGGTAAACAAGGAAGCTGTGGAGGAGAGGATAGACTGCTGACTCCAGGTGGGAGTCACAGGCAGACCATGCACCCTGCAGAGGCCCCTCCAACATGCAACTACAAGGCCTCATGAGACCAAAAGAATGCTGACTAGGACAGACCCTCCCTGGCAGTCCTTCCAAGGCTAACTTTCTGGGGCTATGAACTTACACTGTTTAAAAATCTCTTCTCTTGGTGAATTCTCTCTTCCACCTCAGTGTCAGGAATAGCTGGACTTCTCCTAAATCAGAGCTTTGTGTTCTAATCATAACAAGGAAGCTACAACCTCATCACACTGGCTCTCCACCAAATCTGGAGTTCAACTCAAGCAAGTGCAAAGGACTTAACTTGTGGTTCAACAACAGAAAATGTCCCGTACTCAAGCTTTTTGAAACTCCAGAGATGGACATTTCATGTTTCATGTGTATTTTGTGAATGAACCTTATTCCTGGGCTATCTTTTACTTTCTTATCCTTATTTTCCCATTACCTCATTTTTGTCATCTATCAAAATTTATCCATATTGTAAACTATCTTTAATCTTCTCTGAAATCAAGTGAATTAGTAGTAAAGAAATAAACACACCAAGATGTTTTTAAGTGGGCTTCAAAATAGTTCCCAGCTATAGGCCCTTTCATTAGTTATGTCTTTCCCTATGCATACTATTCTCTAAGAACAGAAAACATCACTCTTCCCTGTACTTTGGCAGGAGGGAAAATGCTTTTGTAATATTCTAAATTAGATAAGATTTCCAAAACTGTTTGGGGAAGAAGAACGGCAGGTAGTTACCACACAGCAGGATACAAGAAAGCAAGCAATGATTCATTTGTATACTCAAGAGTACATGCAGATTCCCCAGCCAAGGCACATAACCAGGTTGCAAGCCAGGTCTCCAGCCAGGTCTGTAGCTGGAGGCAAGTGAAAGGCAACCATACATTGATGTTTCTCTCATTTCTCTTCCTCTCTGCCTCTCTTCCTTCCCCTCTCTGAAAATAATAAATAAAATCTTTAAAAAAAAAAAAAAAAAAGAGTACATGGAAAGGTTATTTCTCCTAGAGTATCTCTTTGAGATTTTTTCCTTTTATTTATAGCAAAACATCTTCATACCTTTTTTGTTTGGTTGGTTTTTGTCCCTATTTTTCTCTCTTTTTTTTTTAATTTAATTTTATTGTTGCTGTATTACATCCATCCCCTTTTTTCCTCCCCTCTGTTCCCTTCCCCACCCACCCTCGAGACTTTTTGATGACTGAAGGCTGCACTGAAGGCCTCCACGAACGGCTGGAATTGGATTGCTGTCTAGGAAAAAAGTCAACACTTCTGTAAACTTTCTTCTCCTACAAAAGTGTTTATTTAGATCCCACAAGGTGAACCCAAGCTTTAACTCGGCTGCTCTCATGTCCAAGGTTTTTACCTTACCTACGGAGATAATTGCACCTGTGCCAGCACTGACTCAAATAGAAAACCATAAACCACAACTGCCAATCACTTCAGCACTGGCTAAAATAAACTAAGGTTTGTTCACAGAAATAACTGCTATGGAGCCATTACAAATTATAGTCACACCAGTTGACATGGAGGAAGATCTAATTCTCCTACTGAAGAAAAGCAAGGCACCCAACCATTGAGATGGGGTGAAGTCATGTCTAAAACTAAAACTGTACACAACTACCTGAATGTGTATGTGTGTGCGTGTGTGTGTGTGTGTATGTGTAAAGAGATAACTGGCAGAAGATGTGACATGATGTCAAGAGTAATTTTTTCTGCATAGTGATATTTCAGGGAGTTTTTACTTATCTGGCACTTTTCTGAATCATTTTTTTTCCTCATAAGAAGCATGAATTACTTTTTATCAAAGTGATAAATCTGTTTTTCTCAGCAGATTAAGAAAGATTCCCACAACGTACAAAGCACTGTCCTGGGTGTGAAGAAGGAATACAAATTAAGATAAAGCAAGCAACGAGCTTTCAAACAGCTAATAATCCTGTTTGAAAAGACATACATAGCCGAAGGTACAAGTACTATTAGATGGGGTTTCAACATAGGTACAGTGCGCACAGACCATAAAAACTCAGAAAAGGAAAGCAACATAAACTGTGAAGCTGGGCACCTGTAAGAGAGGGGAGTTTCTTGTATATTAGGTGAAAGAAATTGTGCAACAGTAAAAATGGACAAGGAAGGAATGTTTTCATACATTTAGAAAACAGGTGAAAATCTATATATTTTGGGGCCACTTAAATTAGGGCTTTTATTAAGTTTAGCTGAAGGTTTGCATTCTAACTGAAGAGTAGCGAAAACTAAGAATTCAAAACACCATGATGAGCCCTGGCTGGTGCTCAGTGGATAGGTGCTGGCCTGCGAACCCAGGCATCGCTGGTTCGATTCCCAGTCAGGGCACATAACCAGGTTGGGAGCCAGGTCTCCAGCCAGGTCCGTAGCTGGAGGCAGGTGAAAGGCAACCATACATTGATGCTTCTCTCCCTTTCTTTCTCCCTCCCTGCCCTTCTCTCCAAAAAATAATGAGTAATTTAAAAAATCTTTAAAATAGGTTTAAAAAAAACCCATGATGTTTTGGAAGATAATTTGGCAATATCTACCAAAATTGTATACATGAACACCCTTGAACCCTGCATTTCTACTTTGAGTATTTATCCCACAGAAAAATGTAAACACGTGCAAAATGACATGTACACAAGAATAATTAATGAAGCAATGCCTGTGACTAGAAAACTTTGGAAACATCCAGATGCCCAACAGTAGGAAACTGGTGAGATAAATGGTAGTATACCTTAATTAGAATATCTGTTATTAGGTGGTGATAAAAATGAATGAGCAAAGTTGTATGCAGGTGTGGAAATACAGTCAGTGAAATAAGCAAGGCAAAGAGCTGTAGATGAGTAAAAACTAGGACTCTTTGTTTATATTGGGCAGATACACAATGAAGAACAACTTCAAAAAGGCAACTCTGGCAGTGGTAGGCAAGGTGGATTTAAGTGCTTCTTCATTATAACCTTTACTGCCAGAAAATCCATTAATGAGAGAATCAAAGAGAACTTACGCACCCTACTCATTCCAAATCCCAGCCTTGCCATGATCTTTTCCAACCTGATTTTCACGGGGAACAAAACAAGGCCTCTGCTCCAATAGGTGTAACATCACCCCTCGATGCAGCAAACTGCAAGGCAGCTCCAGCCCCTGCAGATGCCCTGAAGTCATTTCATAGGACAACAAAGTCTGCAGATCAGGCCTGGGAACTCCCTTCTTTCAGTGGGCATCCTTCAAAAGACCCCCACAATGTGCTGAGATCTAATTGGCATAAAAATAAAGGGTCTTGGGAAAGGGAGTCGGGACTTGTTAATCAATTACAAATGCAAGCTAGGCCTGACAAGGTGCAGTTATAAAACCTGCAGAAGTAAAGGGAAATTTTTCAGTAAGTAAACATCATTTCTTAGAGGAGCTTATGTTCGTAGGAAATAGCAATTGCGTCTTTCAGAAGGATTGCATGAAGCAGTACACATTTAATTGAGACTTTTAAAACCCGAGTTTGCAAGATTCGTAACCAAAAGGGCAAGACCTTGGGTGAGTAATGACTCCAATTCTGGGAGAGATGAAATCGGCTATGTCCTACTGAAGGGCTGTATTTATTCTAGACCCTCACTTTGACACCGAAATTTAAGATAAGAATGCTGTCTTCCTTTAAAGAACAATGAGTATTTTGTTCAAAGCAGTCTTGCCTTGCTGTCCTAGCATACGGATTTTGAGAACCGTAATAAATCAAGACTCTGATGTATGTCTAAAGTAACAATACTCGGTGTGGAGGCAAGACTGCATAATATTTTAAAACATTAGCTTCAGAATCAGACTGCCTGTGCACAAACCCCGAATCTAACCAACTGTGAGCCTCCAGATAAATTCCATTCCAGGCACCTCAGTTTCCTCAGCTACAATGTGGGGGTTCATTAGTACCTGCCTTCTACAGATCTTATGATGATGATTCAATGAGAAAATGTCAGTTCAGTGTTAAGCACAGTATTTGGTGTAGTTTAAGCTCAATAAAGATGGGTGGGTGTTGTTACTATTCTTGTTTCTGTTATGGTTGTTATCTCCCCTCCTATTGACTATACATATGTAAGAACTAAAATTTGAAAGAATAGATTATATTCCAGATTAAGCTGCACCTGAGTTAATGCTTACGCTGTAATCCAGAATTACAGAAGACATAATATAAAACTCGTTCAAAAATAATCAAGAAATCGTTTTGATGACCTGCTTTATATATATATATATATATAATAAAGGAGTCACCTGGAGAATGGCAGTCATTTCATATGAAATGACTTTAACTCTAAAAAATTATCACAGTGATTTTGCCATAAACATCTATTTAGTATTCATGACACTACTTACAAAATATAAGCTTTGGTTAACTTCATGGCCATGTAATTGAAAATCAGAGGGTGACTGTGATTTTATCCTCAGGCTTTATTCTCAAATACTGCAACCTTTGCATTTTTTCTGATTCTAACTCTCAGATGAATAACTTCACAACATGATGAATAGGTCTCTCAAAAACCCTTGGGTTGACCTTGGGGGCTTTTCTGTAATACAGCTTAGTATAGGGAAACCACAGCTTTCCAGATAATGTCCCCCTCACTCACCAGGCACCTATGTAAAAGGAGAAAGTGTCTGACCTGCAAGACATGAGACTATTTACAATAATTACACCTGCGGCTGAGAGCACCATCTTTGCTTGTCAGCCTCCGTAACACACTTAAGCGTGGAATCAGCTTGGACATTTCTTCTTATCAGGGAGCTGCCCTCAAATCAAGGAAATCTTTACTCACTGACTTGCTACTTGATCTTAAAAAACAAACAAACAAACAAACAAAAAACACTTTCTACCTATTAAGTACCTACGTTCAACTCTGCAACCTACAAACTGCCCTGCATAACATCTGGTCTTTTGTTTGCCTTGAAGTTACATGGAATGGTCAAATAAAAATATGTGCAAATAAAACCCAAACTACGGGACGTTATTGAAAATTTTACTCACTTTCACATTTCTGTGGTAGCAGCTACTATAATACTGTTCATGGTGACTATGTCTGGTGACCACATGTAAAGAAACATTTTTATACTTGCCTAAGCTTCAGATAAAGGGCCAAAGAATCACTCCCTTTATAGGGACTCCTGGTCTTGCAACAGTAATACTATTTTTGATGTTAGTGTTTCCCAATGTATGTAGTCAGATATTTTCAAACCAACCTTTTTTAGATCTTCTCTTCCTAATTCAACACAATTGTTGTTTCAACCACTTTGGGAAAATCCTACTTATTGCAAAATGCACTGAAGGAGCTAATCAAGAGGGCAGGACTGCCAGTTGACCTGCGAGCTGGACCCGGGGACGCTGTCCTCTGCATAGAGTGTCTGTTCGCCACGCTGTTCTCTCCATGGGAGTAGTAGCAAGATCACAACCATGAGAGCCATGCAGTGTTGAATATCTGGATGGCATACATGACTGACCCCCATTAAGGCCTCTATGTAAACTTCTAAGATTCTGGCAGGCAGGGGTGGAAAACCACTTACTCATCACGTGACCACCCAACACAAGCCTAGGAAGTAAGTTTATTTGCTTATTGAACATGCCACTTATCAATCTGGAATGGCCTGCCTTCCGAGTACAGGGCCCAGTTCAGATTCTACCCAGGAAGCTGCTGCAAGCAACAAGATATCAATAAGTCATCCCTTGCACACTTTCTAAAATGCTTTCTGGTGTTACTGAACTGCATTTGAAACTGCTGGAGTTACACGTGATCACCAAATCAAGAGCACAGTTTGCAAGGTCTTGACCCCACCGTGCCAACCTGTGACCCGCTTGTAGCAAGTGGCCTTTCTCCAGTACCCACTCGCTGCAGGTCAGCAGTGATGCAGAACTCTGGCTAAGACTCCAGAGCTGAAAATTCGTAGAGGGAATACTGGTTGTTTCTCCTCTCAGAAGGCCTCTTGTCTGCTCTGTCAGAAGTAAGGAATCGCTACTAAACTCATTACCTTTTCTGATGGAGTCACTACGCATTATTGATGCATATTTAAATGCATTTTCTGAACATCTCATCTCTATCATACAACCAGAACCGAAGGGCTTGTTTTTGACCATAATAAAAATGGTATCATTCTCTATAGTCTTCAGCAGTGTGCTAATTTTCTCAATGCTACATTTCTGAAACATATCTGTTCATTTTCACTGCTCTATGATATTCTATTGTGGGCACAAACATTTAATGATCTTCCTGCATAAGGATATCTAGGTAATTTTGTGTTTATTAAAATAACAAACATTGCTGTTCTAAGTGTTTTCATATATGTCTCCTGGCATGGTGTGCAAAAGATATAGAAATATAAATTATAAGAAGGGACCACATTCTCTTCCAAATAAATGGTGCTACTTTTCACTCCCCAGCTAATTATAAGAGGTGCTGTAGGTCTACATACTGAACAAAATATAGTTATTTACCAGGCTTCTTAATTTTCGCTGATCTAATATGGGTAAAATGATACCACATTGTTTTTCTGGTTCACAATTTGTTGAACACTAATGATATTGATATGTTTGGTATCATCTATTCTTTTTAATCTGTGCTGAAACTGTAGTTTAACTTGTGGTATCTTTTTCGATTTTTCAAATTTCACCAATTTTTGCTCATGCCTTTATCAACTCCTACCTTCCATTTTCTTCAAATTAACATTGTTTTTCTTACTTCAAACACACCATTGATAGCATCTCTTGATAGGTTTCTGGGCCATTTGTATTTCTTCATCTGGGAAATACTTTGTGCATTTATGTTCATTTTTCTATTGATCTGAAGAATGAATTTCTCTATTTTTATAGATACCAATCACTTGTCTGAGGTGTATCTTTAAAATATCTTTTCCTAGGTCAAGTTTTATTTTTCTACTAAAGTAATGGTATCCCCTGACTTTAGTAGTGTTATCTTTTACAGAAAGACCTTTTGAATCTTGTTTAAGAAAACCATTCATGTTTCAAAGTACTGTTTTTTTTCTCTAAAAGTTTTAAACTTTGCCTTTACATTACATTTTTAATACAGGATGTTTTTCCACATGTACATAGATCTTGTCCCAAAACTATTTACTTACTGTAACAGCCTCTCTCTCCTCACAGATCTGCAATGCATCTCTGCTATGTTATCACAGCTTTGTTTCTGGGTTCTTTGTTTTATTCCATTGATCATTTGTCTCTCCCAGTATCACAATATCTTATGGAGTGACATTGTGTATTCTTGAGACTTTTTACCCAAATAAATTTTGGAATTAGCTTGTCAAGTTTCTCAAAACTCTATGTAGAAAATCTGATTTGGAACGGTACTGACTCTATTAATCAATCTGATGATAAATGATTTCCTTTTTATACCGAGTCTTTGTGTGTGTGTGTGTGTGTGTGTGTGTGTGTGTGCTTTAATAATCTATTACAGTTGTCTCAATTTTTCCTGTTTGCCCTCCTCCACCCATCCCACACCCCCTGCTCCCATAATCAACTCCCACAGCGTTGTCCATGTCCATGGGTCACTCATACATGTTCTCTATTGAGTCCCTTCCCTTTCTTTCCACCACGCTCCCCCTCCCCTTCTTCCTCTCCTCTGGTCACTTTCAGTCTGATCGGTGTTTCCTCGCCTGTGGTTCTATAGGAATCTAGTGAACAAAATAAACTAACAAACAAAATAGATTGAGTTTTCTTATTGATGAGCATGATTTTTCTGTCCAGTTATTAGGTTTTCTTCAATATGTTCTTAATAAGTTTTGTACTTTTTCTATATGAAATTCTTACATACCTTTTTAGATTTATTTAATAATGTACTAGAAATAATAAATAATACACTGTTCTGTTAACCTTTAGGACTACTCAGTTTTTCTTTGTTTCTTGACTCAGTTTTGGTAAGTTATAGTTTTCTTAAAATTTACCCATCTCCTCTTTCTCCAGCACAGTTTCTTTTTAATCTCTCTGGAAATTGTAGGTTAATTTGTTATATCTTTTTGTTGCTTCAAATTTTGTTAATTTTTGCTCATACCTGTATCATCAACTCCTTCCGTCTCACCTTCTTTCGTCCTCAAGGTTCCTTTAATGTAGGTTTATTAAGTATCAGTTTTCTCAGTTTTTGTTCACAGTAAAATGTCTTTACTTCATCCTCACCCATGAAAATCTTAATTTCCTTTCAATATTTTGAAGATGCTGCTATTCCTCTGTCTAGGAGCTTTAACTGTCGCCAGTGAGACATGTGCTGTCACTCTGCTTGCCCCTCCCTCAGTGACCTGGTCTGCTTCTCTACCTGGTTTTAAGATTATCCTTTTATCCTTCAAGTTCTGCACTTTCACTTCAAAACAAACTGCAGATTTCTTTTTATTTATCTTGATCGTTCACAATATTTTTCCTGTTTCTGTGGACTCTCACAAATTCTGAAACTATTCAACTATCATTTCACGTGTACGTTTCTCTATGTTCCTCTGAGTTGATCATTAGATTTATGTCACCACCTCCCAGTCTGTTCTCTACATCGATCCACTTTTCTTCTGTAATTTCCACCTTCCTGGCTCCCTACATGGTATTCTTGGTAATTTCTTTTATTTATCAATTTTTGTTTTATCTATGGCTAATTTGTCTAATCAGCAAATATTTTTTCATCTACTCCATCCATTGAGGGTTTTGCTTGTTTTATTTTTATTATTTTAACAGTTATAAGTTTCATTTCTAAAAGCTGTTTCTTTTTCAAATCTGCCTGGTCAGTTTTTATATCTTGTTTCTTATTTATTTTTATGGTTCTATCCTTTACTTATTTAAACATTTCATATATATCTGTTTAGATAGGATACATAGTATTGAAAATTCTAAGATCTGAACTTCCTTAGGGGAAGGTACCTAAATTACTTGTTTATTTCTAATGTTTTCTTTATCTTTGGAGAAAACTGTTCCTTCCAAGAATATTTGTGTTTGCTTCGGCCAAAAGCTAAGAGCCACCAGCCACTCAGGGACATTTGAGCCACCATTTGATCAGCTTGTTTCAGGAGACTCAGTCTCAACCTGTAATTGCTGACTTTAACAATGACCAATAGCCCTGGCTGGTGGCACAGTGGATAAGGTGCCAGCCTGTGAATCCAAAGGTCACTGGTTCGATTCCCAGCCAGGGCACAGAACCAGGTTGCAAGCCAGGTCTCCAGCCAGGTCTGTAGCTGGAGGCAGGTGAAAGGCAACTATACATTGACGTCTCTCTCCCTCTCTGCCTCTCTCTAAAAAATAAAAATAAATAAAATAAAATCTTAAAAAAAAAAAAAAGAGCAACAACATCAATTAAACAGGGGAGACAGACAGCTCTCTTCTGTGCTGCTACAGAGCTGAGACACACTTCACTCTCAGACGGAACATACCACTCACTTTCCACTTCCAGCTTTTTCTTTTTCTTTCTGGTCTTTACACACTGTCTCCACTGTCTGTGAACCCAGAAATAAAATGTAATCTATGCTTGGGTGGGGGGGTACCCTAAAACTTAAAGCAAAACTCATTCCTAAAAAATGAGCAATTTTCTCTTTATAAATTCAGAGAGAAGTTTCAATATCTATTTACATTCCACTTTCAAATGCTTCTGCACTTCCTAAGGCTCTTGGAAGTTTACATGGCATTTGCAATGTACGAGTATTCACTATCCTCAGTTCCAACAGAAAGAAAACCTGTCTTCCTTCCCTCCAAACACTGATTAAAAAATAAGAAGTTGAGTATTTATTGGAGGAGGATTCAAAGACACCTATCTAGTCTAGCCTAACCTGCAGTGGAGACAAAAATGAATCCTATCACATGTGTTCATTGGCCAACACCTTCGAAGTCTCTGTCTTGTCAGGAACAAGGTAAGCACTGAAGATAACCAAACAGGATATTCCTGTTATTCAGTGAACTTACAGTCCATTAATTCTTCTAATTCATTTCATCTAGCTTCAGCTTAAAAGTAATTAAATACATACATACATACATACATATTTTTAAATCCCTGAACCAGGAGCCAAAGGCAGTGATCTGGGTGTTGGTCACCGATAAAAAATCCATTCACTCTCCCTAGAATTCACTATTTGACTGCTCCGGACCAGCAGTAGCCTACAGATGAAACTCTTGGAACTCCTAAGCTTTCTCAAAATCTATATTCAAATGTTTGGACTGCCAGATGAAGTTTTTTGATGCTTCACAGAACTTTAATACTAGTGATTTGGGAGGGCAGGTCACAGACTGTACAGTTCACAGCACATGCAGAAAATGCTAATATTCGTACAGCCCAATGAGCTAATCTGGCTAAAAACACTCATAGCAACTGGCCCTAGGGCTCCAGCCATCCCAAGCCCTGCCCATCTGCCCTGAGGGATGAGGGGATCAACACGATGGCTCACCAGTGTGTGCTGGCCACTGCTGGTGAAGCTCTGGGTGAGATGACAGCTAGGATCTCTTCCATTCCTACAGGTCCTTCGCAATGTTTCATTCCGGTCTATGTAACCTTTAGTTCCCATGATTAGAATCTCCCCTATACTATGAGCTCAAAGCTGCTTCCCAACCCTCTCTTCACTGTCCAAATATAAGCTCTGCATCCCCCACTCTGCACAAGGGTAGAACAAAGGCTCATTTATCCATCTTTCCTTGTTAGACTGCCACACACCTAGGTCATGCATCAATGAAACTGGCATTTTGAAGATGGTAAAAATGAGTGCCTATATTAATAATGCTAGTAAAGTCAGGACACTCTGAAGACAGATATGCCCACTTTAATAATGAATATAAGATATATTAAGCAATACCAAAAGAAGCCATGGTTAAAGAAGACGTTGCAGCTTTGCTTCCCACTGAATAGCCCAGCAATTGTTGGGCTTAGTTGCAAACTAAAGCCTTAGTTGCAAACTAAGGGTGGGTATAAGACAGATCTTCCATGCAAAAAGCGGGAGGGGCTGCTCCACTGGAGGTCAGAGTATAAAGACACAGAGGCAAGAATAGCACTGCCCAAAGGCCGGCAGGCAAAGGGAGAAAAGCAGTAAATGAAATATAGGCATTTAATTGTGTCTATATAATTAAAGTGAGCATGACAATATGGTTTCCTTCCAAACCTGGAGACACACCAGAAGGTCTGCCTCAGTCACCTGTAGGGTCCTAGGTAAGTGCCCTGCCTAATGGATGTGATCTTTGGTTAAGGGGCCTGGGTACCTGCACAGTAAGTTTCAGAACAAGTAGGCATTAAGCTTCTATAAGGAAAGGAGACAGGCAGGTATCTCTCAAAGTGGTAAATAACAGAAATGCAGGAGGTAACCCATAGAACATTATAGAAAATATCACATTATAGAAAATGTCAGTGGGAGAGGCGATTTAGAGGTCATTTATTTCGGAAAACTTTGTTCTAACAGGTAAGTTCATTATATTTGTTAATAAAATAAACTAAATAGGAAACCTTTCTAATTATTACTCAAAAGATTTGTAAATAAATGAAGAAATCAGAAATATTACCATTAAAACAGAGACACTGCCCTGATGGGTGTGGCTCAGTGGACTGGTGCCAGCCTGCAAACCCAAAGGTTGCGAGTTCGATTCCCAGTCAGGGCACGTAACGAGGTTGCAAGCCAGGTCTCCAGCCAGGTCCATAGCTGGAGGCAGGTGAAAGGCAACCATACATTTTTGTTTCTCTCCTTTCCTTCCTTCCTCCCTCCCTGCCCTTCTCTCAGGAAATAATGAATAAAATCTTAAAAAAAAAAAAAAAGGTGATAAAATTCTAAATAAACTCCCACAATATGAAGTCCTTAAGGAAACTAGCACTAGCAAGATGACAAGTGTTGGTGGAAGAGCAAGAACAAACAGTTTTATTTGAAGAGCAAGGATTAGGTGCTGGGACTCTAAAGAGAACAAAAGAAGAAAAGAGTGAGATGAAATTCACTAACCTTAGACATTAATTTCCTTAAGAAAATAAAAGGCAATCCTTATATGACATTTAAACACTGCTTTATGCCCTCAACTCTTTCCTTAGAAAACATCCATTGCTCACGAGGGAAGAGAGAAGGCCAAAGCATTTACGGAATCCCTGTTATGTTCCAGATGCTGCATAAGCATTTGATATAAACTGTCATGTTTAAACTTCACAACATCCCTCGGAGATTGGGGAGGTGAAGAAATCAAGGCTCAGAGAAGCCAAGCGACTCACCCAAGGTTCAATGCCAACCAAGGGGCAGCAAGGATGGAATCATAAGGCTATACTTTTAAAAATGTCCTATACAATGATTCAGAAAAATGGGGTCTCCAACTCTAAAAGCTACAAATGGTTGAGATCATAGGGGATCTGAATCAGGTCACTAGCACATGGCAAAAACAAAGAGAAAAGGAAAAGCTCAGTATCCAAACTGTATTGCTATCCCATGACTAGAGAGGCTGGTGTAGCACAAGAGGCCGCCATCGCACCTCTGTGGTGAGCACTCTAAACCCAGAAACCTGGGGGTGATAGAAATGGTTCGACGGTTACTCGCAGGAGGGCAGCTGGTGTATCACTTGTTTGTTCTGGATGGGAGACACCGCAGTGACAGACTAACAAGAAAAACACCCTGCGACAGTGTGCACTCAGCTCCATACCCACTTGTCCAAAAACAGGCTGCAGCACAGCAGGGCTCCCCGTATTTCTCACCACCAATGGCTCTCTAACTACCTTTAGTGGCCCCAAGACTTCAGGACCCCAAGCTGGGACCTCCATAACAGGCTCTGCGGCAGTCACAGCCTGTTACAGAGTAAGTCTTCTAAAGTTACTCAAAGTCTTAAGGTTGCAAAAACTGCCAGAAGGCCTGGAATGTTCTCTACAAAATAGCTACCTGCATATCTAGCAGGGGGAAGTGAAATATTGGATTGGCCAACATGTCCGTTTAGTTTTTTTCCATAAAAGACAGATTTTTCATTTTCATCAATAATGTTATTGATTTGGATATTTTGGGAAGCTTGGAAAATCCTGTATCAAAGCACAACCTTACCTGGGCCTCTTCAATTTTGTTTTAAAACTACTAAATTGAAAAGTAAAAAGAAACTGCAAAACAAAATTCTGGCCTAAAAAATTACTAAAGCCATGTGTCTCTATTATAATAATCCAATTTAACATACAATAAAAAAAGCAGACCCTCCCGCCCCCCCCCCCACACACACACACACACACACACACACACACACACACACACACACACAGTGATTTTTTAAGCATGTGTATCATGCCCTCTGCTGGCCTCATCACATTTCCTGCATGACCACAACATAAAGGGCTAAGGAAGATGCGTGGATTCCTTCCATTGGCATTGACTTCTCCCTTGCCTGGTTATACACAAAAGTCCCATTGCTTTCTCTCTCCTCCACCTTCCCTTCACCAAGGTGTCATACTCATTTTAAAGACTTACAGGATCATGATATATAGTTAAGTTTAAAAGTTTAACTTATTTCCCCTAAATGAGGGGGTAAAAAACAGCTAATCCAAAACTATGAAGGACTAAAAGCTAATTTAAATCTAGTGTTGAAATATCTCCCTCATTACATGTGGCCTCAGGTAACTGGTAAGTTTAACGTGCACATGCCAGCTGGAGGCAAAAGTGTCAATATAGAATGTGCTGAGTGCTAGGGACTCAATTTTTGCTGTAAAATAATCCAAAGGAGGAAATACACAATTGTTAGAGAATAAAATCTAACCACTGTATTTTATAAGGTAGCAAAGGTGGGTAATTAATAGGCTCACTTAAGACCCTTAGCATACTAGTGAGAGCAAAGTACTTTAAACCTAAACTCAGAGTCCTAGATGTGCAATACAACAATTCTGCACCAACTGAAAAATTTAACTAGTCTCCTTTCAAACTAAAAGC
This sequence comes from Noctilio leporinus, assembly GCA_004026585.1. Classification (NCBI taxonomy): domain Eukaryota; kingdom Metazoa; phylum Chordata; class Mammalia; order Chiroptera; family Noctilionidae; genus Noctilio; species Noctilio leporinus. The sequence goes on from PVIW01000832.1 coordinate 210,069, forward strand.
AGCTTTACTTTGCCTCCCAGCGTGCTCTCCCATCAACTCCCATAGAAGGCCCTCACCATCACTCTGCAACCTGGCTCACAGAGCTTCAATTCCACACACAGTTTGTTGATTGACCAAGATAACTGCTGGGTTCTGGGGACACCAGGAATAATGTGACACCATTCCTGCACCCAACGAGCTCACAGTCTAGTACAGAAGGCACAACAGTGAGGAAATAAACTATATACAACGCCAGGTGCAACAAGGGAATTATGCCCAAGGTACAGAAGCAATTTCAGGGGTGTATTGGTAGAAAAGCACAATCATTGATTCTCTACGGATGTTTTAAGAATGAGATGGTGGGTGGCTGACAGAAAGGCTAGAGACGTGGCCAGCACACAGGCCATGGGGGCCTAGAGTGGTCCTCACCCTGCAAGTGAGGTAGACCTCATCACATAAGTGGCAGGCACTTGGTGTTTATCCTATAATAACAAGAAGCCATGGAAGGGTTTTAAACCTGGGAGAAGGCGCAATCACATGGTTTTCATTAGACCAAAAAGGCATCTAACTTTTTATACTAGTTTTTCTGCAATCTTAGCCCATTTCCTTTCCATTTTTCATGGGTTATCTCCTTCCAAAAGAAAGGATAGGCTAGTATTCAAGTGAACTGGAAGGGTGAATAAAGGCAAACCACCTTCATGGCGGTCAGTCCTCATTCATCGTCAGTGATGCTCAGTGAACGCTGGGTGAGCGAGCAGGTAGCTGGGACTCCTCTGGGCACACGTCTGCCAGTGAAGGTGCAGAAAAGTCAGCTGACCTATGTACACGAGCCGTGGAAGAGTTAGCAAACATCCCAAAGACAAAAAAAAAAAAAGAGTCACAGAATTCATTTGAACACACAGATCTCAAAAGCTAACTGGATACAAAATAAGGTAATTGATTCTGCCTAAGCATTTCCATTAATAGAAAACAGTCAGTCCTTGACAAACTACAGTAGTTATACAGGGAGGATTGCACACGAGACTATTCACAAAATGTATGTCATTATTTAAAAAATTTTTAAAGGTGGATCTGTAAGATCTATAGGAATTTAGAAAGCTCTCTCAAGCAACTGGTATCTGTAGAAGACACTTCAATCTGAAACTGAAAATATTCCTCCTAAATAGGGCTACCCGGATGAGCAAAACACAATTTCCAGAGTGGATTCTTTTGGCTCACCAGAAAGGGCCACTTACCCAGAATATATGTATTTTTTATTCATTTCACCAACTGAATTGTAAGTAATTTACGATGCTTTTCCCACGTGTTCTTTCCTCTGCCCTCACCCTTGCCTGGTTCATCCCCAGCCCAACACCAGTCACGCTCCTTCCAGCAGGCACAGCGCCAAAGGAAAAACTAGGCAACTGCCAAGAGTTTTCAGAGACCTGTCCTGGCTTCAGATTCTTAAATGAACTATTCAGATAGCACCCCCTAGTGTCCACAAGCATTTTTCTGACTCTACGTTCTAAACTAACTAAAATAATGCATTTAAAATAAAAAATTAAATGAAAACAGCCATGGGCTTGTACTCGGGGAGCATCTGTCCCAGTTACAGACCCAGTCAAACCCATAACTTGAACATCTCTGGCCACCTATCCTCTCTCAAATAGGAAAAATAACAACCTCAACCATCATACTCCTCCTTCCTCCCTTTGAACAGGTGAGCTCATCAATAAGCTATACAAGGTCTGTCCCGAAAGTATCAGCCAAGCAAACTATTTTAATTCCAGTATATTGACACTGGTTCAATACTTTCTGGACAGACCTTCATATGACCAACACAGATGGCTGTCTGTAGACTGAGGACTGAGGAAAGGCACAAAGTAATAGAACACATACCCTCAGGCCTGCCCAAATGCTCAGGAGTATCTTATATTAAATCCGTAAAAAATGTGATAATTATAGAGGTCAGTTCATGCCTCTTGCCTCTATTTACCTGGCCTTGAGACCTGCCAGAACGAAAGAACATCCTACAAGTTGCCTGCTACCGCCCGGAACTGCATTGGTTTGACCACAAAATACTAGAAACGCTCCAAACCCATATTCAAAATTTAGATTTTTGGTGTTGACATGAGTCATGTAAAATATAAATGTTAGAATAGTTTGATTTGTAATTTAAAATAAAAGCGATTAGCTTGAAATCATCACCCTTCAGCCTCCTGCCCAGTTAAAAAAAAAAAAATTGAAAAGAACAGAAACCCTCCAACGGACTAGGATGCCTAACATTCATGGCCCAGCAAGGACATAACAAACCTTTTGATCCTTTTACTCTAAATCTTAGACCATCAACCAAGCCAGAAACTTGTGTTCAGTTTGCTTTGCACAAACTCACAGAATTAAAACCCGTGTTGCCCTCTACTGGGCAGACGTGGAATAAGACTAAAGTTCATTTATAAAGCATTGAAATCATACCTTATTTCTTCTCCAGTTTCTTAGTAGTATGTTTGTATCTTTCAATATCTTTCTTTTTTTAAGATTTTATTTAGTATTTTTTGAGACAGAGGAAGGGAGACAGACATCTATGTATGGTTGCCTTTCATCTGCCCCCAGCTATGAATCAGGCTGGCTTGCAGCCTGGTTATGTGCCCTGGCTGGGGAATCGAACCAGCAACCTTTGGGTTCGCAGGCCGGCCCCTTATCCACTGGGCCACCAGCCAGGGCCAATATCTTATAAATTGATATAAGATGGCAGGAGGGGAAAAAGGCATGTTTTCAGAAATTCAGAGTGATTTTCTCTCCTCATTGACTGAAAGGAGAGACTAAATGGTAGCAAACCGGTCACCAGGCTTCGGACTGCCACTGTACAAAAATGTGACTTTGGTCAAGGCCCAACCCCTAGGTCTCAATTATCAGGTCTCCAGATTAAGAGACGTGTATCTATCTCATAGACATAGAGATGTCTATGACTCTCATTCTTCTTTTCCACTCGTAGTTCAAAATATAGTTTTTTTAAAAATCAGTCTCAGTAAGTTGATGTATCTTATCCTCAGTTCTGTTACTCACAACTTCATTGACTGTTATAAGGCTGCAGTAATTGAGATTAGTGTAAACCAAGTATCTAGCACAGAGCACAAAAGTGCGCAGTAAGTATGAGTTCTCCTTCTCTCTCCCAGTTCCCCCCTGTAGCAGTTCCATGGCCTTGTCCATCCCTGCACTACACATTCTACAACCATATCCTGAAGCAATTAGTCTCTCCTGCTCCTTGAGTTTTACATGACTTGCGATGCTTGCACTGTGTTCCCCAGTAAAAGGCGAGCTTCACTGCTTGGACTGTGTCCTTTATCTGCCTGCACCTCAGTGCCTGTTATTGGTAGCAGTGGTTGTAATGGAAGCCACTGTTACAGCAGCAGCAGAAACATGACAGCAGCAGTGATGGCCATAGCAGCAACAAAAAAATGTTAAGAGCTCTATCTGGTTTGGCTCAGTGGATTGACACCAGCCTGTGAACCCAGGGGTTGCTGGTTCAATTCCCAGTCAGGGTACATAACCAGGTTGCAAGCCAAGTCTTCAGCTGGGTCTGTAGCTGGAGGCAGATGAAAGGCAACCATGCACTGATGTTTCTCTCCCTTTCTTCCTCCCTCCCTGTCCTTCTCTTTAAAAATAATAAAATCTTTTTAAAAATGTTACAAAAATAAGAATGACATTATAACAAAACAATAGTAATAAACCAATATATATGATTATAAAAATAATAAAAGTTACTACAATTTTAGTAACATTGAGTGCCATTTATTATTTTGTGCCAACCACTGTACTATACACTTCTACCCTTTCCCATGTGGCCTCAGAAAACACAGACAGGTATTCTTACCTTCCCAGCTTTATGAATGAGAAGCTGGGCTTCTGGTAGATTTTTAACAACTAGTGATGCTATCAGACTCTCACCAGCCATCTCTCTTCCCTTCAGAACTCTAATGTCCTTTTATTATCTATTTATTACCTATTCTCCCCACATCTGCTAGAACTCTGGCAAACTTCCAGACTCCTGTGATGATACTTGCAGCATCTCCAAGTGTCTGTTAATGGCACGGCCACCGCAGCACATCTGAAGTGGCGCCTGCTTGTACTGAGAATGACAAAGGTAACCCCCTTGTTGACTTACGCCGCTAAACTCCGCTACTCTTCTCCATCTGTATTTCCTTCCTTATCTTCTCCCTTCTGGGGTATGATTTAGAAGAAAGAGCATGGAACCAGAAATCAAAATTGCCTCTTATGAGCCATGTGACTTTAGGCAAGTCACTTCAGTTCTCACACATCTGTCACGTGTGATACTAATACCTGTCCCACCTGTCTTCAAGCATAACTGTTTAGAATTCATAAGGGAGCAGATATAAAAACGTTCTGAAAGCTGCAAACGAGCATCAGCTACATGTCCATTTAATTCTCACTATTCCTAAAGCTCTCCACAAACACACACCCCGCACTTCTCACGGTGGAGATGGTGACTAGCACCTTGGTGAGGCAGAAAGGAGAACGTGAAGACAGGTGGATAGGCAATGCTGTTCTTTTCCCTTTGGTAGGCCTCATGGTCTTTTGCTGCATTCTGTCCAAAGCAACAGAAAGGAGAAACAACCTCCACCCCCAACCCTTACCTGCCCCTCTCCCAGGACTCTTTCCTCACTACATACCTCAAAAGTAACCACGATCATTTTCTTTATTCGCATGATGGTCACAGGAGCCTCTGTTGGACCGAGCGCCCCCTACAGGCCAAACACAGGACCAGACATCCTACGCCGGACCACCTCACCCTCAGGGCAAACAATGTGTAAGTGTCCCCGACTCCAGTTCGGGTCAGGCTCAGAGATCAGCCAGCTCCCTCAGTGAAGCACACAGATCCAGCTACCGCTGCTTCCACACCAGACACAGAGGCCATTCGGCTTCCCACCTAAATGTGAACATCACACCCTAGCAAAGTGTTCCTGGTCCGCATGACTGCTTAGAAACCACTGGGAACTCCTATCACACACATCTTATGAATGTATAACCAGCATGACATACAGCACAAATGTTTCCTGGAAAAAAGACTAACAACCCTGTATAGTTAAGTACACTCACTTTACCTTTTAATGTTTAATCTAATGAAAGAATATAATATTAATAAATCTCTCCTGTTCAGAAGTAATTGTGTTTACAATGAAGTTTTTGCAATAGTAGCTACCACTTTCAACATGTGGTCAAAGTTAACATCACCAGGAAAGCAATAGATCAATACCATGTGCCTCTTAACTGACAAACTGAGAACACAGCATCATATTCCCTGTGCATAAAAGCATAAACTGAATCTAATCATGAAGAAATATCAGGAAAACCCAAACTGAGGGACATTCTACAAAGTCATTGGCCTATACTGTTCAGAAGTGTCACAGTCGTGAAAGAAGAAGAGACTATTCTAGACCAAAGGAGACATGAAAGCCAAATGATTCTGGACTAGGTCCTGGGCCAGATAAAATGACAAGTGGCAAAACTGACAAAATATGTATAAGATCTGAAAATTAAATAATAGTATTATGTCAGTGTCAATGTCTTGAGTTTGATAACTATACTGTTGTGTAAAGCATGTCCTTGTTTTTAGGAAATACACAGTGATGTATATTTAAAGATAAACAGCATCATATATCTACAACTTTGAAATATTTTTTAGAAAAAAAGTCAAGAGAAAATACACAAAGAAATTTTATTTTACTGTTTCTGTAACTTTTGTGTAAGCCTGAAATTATTTCAAAATAAAACATAAAAACAGAAAGGACAATAACTGAACGCATATTAAGTATAGCTGGCCCTTAACATTCACGAATTCCCAACCATGGATTGGAAATAAGTACTACTTCTGATCTGCAGTTGGTTGAATTTGTGGATGCAAAATCCACAGACACAGTGGGCTGTCTGTGTATTTACTGAAAAAAATTTGCACATAAGTGGACCTGCAAAGTTCAAACCAGTGTTGTTTAAGGGTCAACTATATTAAATAAATGTGAATTGTAGTATTCCTATTATTTATTCCTAAGCACAAAGGAGGATGAAATCAAGTCAACACCTTGGGCCTTTCCTATGAAATCAATCATACAGGTTGATGTAAGAAATTCTGGAACACACAGAGACCAATCATGCAGGTTGATACGAGAAATTCTGGAACACACAGATACCATCTCAGCTGTTCCAATTCACAATAGTTCCACCCAAATGTAGCAGTGATAAAATACCCCTTTCCTCCTTCTGAAAATGACTATTTCAAATATCTCAATTTCATACTTCAGAAAATTCAAACAAAAATCCTCTAATGATTCTATGTACTTCCCATGAAACGCAAGCAACTGCAATAAAAATAATTGTGTATTATGTTTCCGCACTTCACCCCTCTTCTGGCCAACATGCTTTTTGGCTGAGCAGCTGGCATTTAGATAACTGTGTAGCTCCCAACCCTTTGTCCCTTGTCCTGTCATTGGTGGGTTTGGCAACAGAAAATGTATGAGTGTAAATGCGGTGGCTCTAGGTTCACCTCATTAACATAAATCAGAGCTATCAGCCAACTCTGAAGCTTTGATGCTCCAACAGGAATACATAGCCCTGAGCACGTGATTTTAACAGACCACATTATACCCTTCCCCACCCAGCATATCCAGTAAATGGTAGAACTCCACATGATCAAGTTTCAAACCCCAAAAGGTGGCTGGAGATAGGCTCCTAAAATGTCTCATGAGAAGGAGTAATGGCTCTGATGCCCTTTCTTCTCATGCACAAGGATAAGTGAGAAGTTGAAAAGAAGTCATATGGCTGCACTTAGCTCTTGTCTCATGAGTCATTAGTAGCATGTCCTCATTTAGAATGTACAGAGTGCACTATGGGCCAGGAATATTAAATCTCTCATTATTCTTCAGCACATGCCTTGGTCAGACAGAATTTCCATTTCACAGAGAGAAAAATGAGGACAAAAGAAAATCAAGATGATCCTTAAACCACATTGACGACCAGCAGAAGGACCCAGAATGGACCAAATGCTCTGCCTTCAGGGAGAAGACAAATACCCCTAATTTCTATAATTACCATACACGTACAAAAAAATCATTTTACATCACTAAGTCACCAGGAAAGCCACATTGGTCTATTTCTAAATTTTAATAATTTTTCTCCGGGTTTCAAGGAGTCAATCAGGAGGAAGGCAAGACCACCTACTCTACTCACATAAATGAGGTGGCTCCCAAAGGCTGCTCCACACTCTGGCCAGACTCATGAGTGTGAGAGGCTCCTGTCTGCCACGCAGAACGACAGCATTGGGGGTGGGGGAGGGGGGTGGGAGGGGCTCCACGCAACTTCCTGAGAACAGCTACCTTAGCAGTCCCTCCCTCTTTTAAATGTGAGAATTAGTCACGGTAAAGAAAAAAACATGGAAACATATTTCTCAATTTTGGTTACCAGAAGAGAGGAAAAGAAACTGTTTGAGACAATACATTTCAAATCAACAAGGCTGCCTGAATGCCCAGAGCAAGGTCCGCAGGCCCCGCTGTCATGTACACACTGCTATATCAATGGACTGTCTGTTTCTACTTTACAAAACAACAACAAACTGAGGAGACGTGAAGCAAAGGACTCACATCAACAAGCAGCCTCTGAGGAGCAAACCTGCACCAGGAAACCAGAGCTCAATCAGCAGGGAGGCACCTGCACACAGTAACATCAGCAGCTGAGCAGATGTCAATGAAGAGAAATCCAAAAATGAGTCATGCGAACAACACAAAGAAAGGCTACCCTCTACCAACTTGTACATTAAATGTACTTAGAGATGGTAAGAACCTAAGACCAGCAAAGACATCCTACCACAGTGGTTTTCAGTGCACGTGGTGATTCATGTACTATTGACTTCCTAGTGTCCAAGCTGCAGGAGGGGTGTCAAATAAAGAACAGTTTACAGACCTGGCTGGTAGCACGGTGGATAAGGTGCTGGCCTGCGAACCCAAAGGTCACTGGTTCAATTCCCCAGTCAGGGCACATAACCAGGTTGCAAGCCAGGTCTACCAGCCAGGTTTATAGCTGGAGGCAGGTGAAAGGCAACCATACATTGATGTTTCTCTCCCTCTCTCCCTTCCTCTCTCTCTGGAAATAATAAATAAAATCTTAAAAAAAAAAAAAAAAAAAAAAAAAAACAGCTTACAACATCATGAGCCCCAGGGAGGGAAGTCTGTCCGCTGTTAATAAGGATCCTCGGCCCAAGGGTATGCCAAGTATGTTGAGGATTCAGGAGAGTGGCAAAGAGTTTCCAACAGCCTTTCCTTGGTGCACTCAAGCACACGTGTTCACTGAGCAAGCAAACATCCTTGAGCACTTACTACAAACAGGACATGCACTGTGATCAATGGTGATCTGGTCAGCATGCCTCCCACCAAACCTGCAGGCAAGGAGTGGAGTGGAGCTCATAACCCAAAAGCACTGTAAAATGAGAATTATGGCAGGAAAATAGCCAACTTAATGAAGCGCAGGATAACATTACAACGAGCCACTCTCTTTTCCATAAGACTTTAAAGGAACTAATTTACATTCTCCCTTTCTCCTCCATATGATACGGAGGTGTGTGGCCATTTTCCATTTGAAGGGATGGATGATGAAACAAGCCCAGGGTTTAAGTTTACAATCAAAGAGCAAGGAGATGGCAAATGGCATGGTTGAAAAATCGCATCTCCCCAAATTCTAGATGTATCTTGTTTCAGATATGTGAAAAATGGGATCTGAAATGCACAGCACACTAGTATGCAATAAATTGTTAAAATAAAAAATATTTTTAAAGGAAGAAAATAAAGTTATAGCCTGAATAGTCTTCCTTTTCTCATGGTAGAAGAAGTTCCAAAGGCAAGTGTGGATTCTGCGTGAAAACTCTAAGTGGTTCAAGTCAGCTGGAGTTTAGAATATAAGGTTAGAACTTGAAATGCTGCCATGAATTCAAGGCTAGGGAGCTTGGCTTTTATTTGATAGGAACCCTTCCCCTCATTTATTTGCTTTCATTTTTTGTTTATTTTTAGAAACCACTTTTGAGAAATTAAGTGACATGATCAGAAAGTCAATCCTGCACTAGCGTCTGAGAGGGAATAGAAAGACTAGAGAAAGAACAGTCAGAAATCAACTGCAATTGTCCAGTTAAGAAACAGGAGGAAAATGTTCAGAGCCACACTGCAGTGGGAAATGAAGAGACAATCTGGAGAGGGATTAGACGGGGAAGACAAGGAAAGAAGGGGTCTGAAATCAAAAATAACCCCAGCATTTTGAGGTTGGGCAACATAGAAAGAATGCACAGAGCCTAGGGAGATTCGGTTTGTGGGGGGGGAAGGTGAACCCTCTGGAAACACTGCCCCTGCGAGGCTGGTCAGCCACTGAACAAGGGCGGGAGGTGGGGGGTTGGGGGGTAGTGGTGTGAGGTTAAAGCTCTACAGAGAAATCAGGCCTGGAAAACCTTTTATCGAAGCATAGCTACAGGAGGAGATCAAACGAAACTTCCAGAAAGAAAGGAACAAAAAGAGCAAAGACAAAACAAATGTTCTTTGGGAACACAGGCTATACAAACCAATGGCTTTCTAACAGCTTTTTTTTTTCTTTTTTCAGCTCTGCTGACATTTCAGACAGATGATCAAAAGGCCTCAGGCTGGACTCCAGCACCCCAGGGAACCTCTCCAGGTTCCTCCTTCAGGCTTCTCTATGGTGCCCTCCGTCTCCTGCCGGGGCACTTCTGCTTGCTGTGGCCTCTAACGGAAGCTTTCACTCTCTCAGCTGCCCAGAAACTGCGCTACTTTGACGTTCACTTTTCCCTCAGAGATGTCCCACGGGCCAACCTTGCCCAGGACTCGGCACAGCCACCACCTTTCCCTAGCCCACCCCACTGAAGCCTGCCGGTCCAGCAAAGGAGCTCAGATCCCTGTACAGAACAGGCCACTTCTTGAAGTCTGTTTAAAATCTATTTAAAATGATTCTAAAGCATCGGCTAAATGCATTTCAGGCAGAATGTTTTCAAAAAGGCAATGTCCGGAAGTGACCATTCCCAGTCACGTGTAGTGAGGCATGATGAGATGCAACCACTAACGCGGACTTCTCAGATGACTCCTACCCACATCGGCTTCCCTAGTGACTGCAAAAAGGGGGGAAACAGGGCCTCCCATTCTAAATCTGTGACGATAACTGTTTTTAATGATAAATATCTAACATGATTTTAAAACCAAACTAAACCAAAACAGCTTAAATTTTGTCAGGTTCCATAATGATATATATGATATCAGCAATTACAGATAAATAAAACTCTGGTTAAGCCCATAAATATACTCACTCACACATACCTTCCTTTGAGATTTTAAAAATCTCAAAGCTAGAATGAAACATTTTTCAAGTCATCATTAATATAATTCAGTTAACATGAAGTAGACTATAAAAGGCTCCACAGGGTCTTTTATGAAGAAAGAACCAATACCCCACAAATAGTCCAAATTGTCCTTAAAAACAAAAGTTTTGTTTTTCTTTTGTCATTTCAGCCTGCTTTAAAAAGACTGTTCCTATTCTGTATAATCCAAACAAAAGGTACTCTAGGACTTATAACTGCTCCAGTGTTCAAAACCAATGACAAGCCCTGGCTGGTAGCTCAGTGGATAAGGCCCCAGCCTGCAAACCCAAAGGTCACTGGTTCAATTCCCAGCCAGGGCACAGAACCAGGCTGCAAGTCAGGTCTCCAGCCAGGTTCGTAGCTGGAGGCAGGTGAAAGGCAACCATACATGGATGTCTCTCTCCCTCTCTGCCCCCTCTCCCTTCCTCTCTCTCTGAAAATAATAAATAAAATCTTTAAAAAAAAAAAAAAAAACCTGATGACAATCCCATCCCCTCCAATCTTCTTTAAGCAAAGCTGGTAAATGGGAAAATGAAACCATTTGCATTTCAAAGTGTTTCCACACCAAACGTGGGGTGGCAAGCTGAGATCGTCAAAAGGCTGAATGCAGGTACGTGAGTAATCACTGATCAGATAGCTTCTAAATAACCACATCCCAAGTATGTGGGAATCTCTTTCCTCCTTCTTCCATGGGTCTCGCGTCCCTGGGTGGGGAGCAGCTCCTACTGGGTCAGGAGGGCTGGCGCAGCTTACCTTTTTGGCTCTTTGGGCTATGTCTGGTGTTCTTGTAAGCAGCTTCTCAATCAGGTACTCTCTGTTCTGCAAAACAAATATTCCAAACACTTTTAACATCAAACACAACACATAGAAATTCATAGCGATTTCAAAATAGCAGATTTACTTGGGTTTTTAAGCATGTTACCTTGGCTTTCTGGAAGAATTTGCATTTTAAAAGTTCTGCTGCTGTGGGCCTGAAAGATCAATAATAAATTAGAGATGAAACAATGACCACTCGATAAATATCACTGCCTTGATGAAACAACTTAACCCTAGAGTATTTCTGGAAGACCAGTTTTAGGAATAGCAAAACCTGACACTGAATTAATCACAAGCTGGCACCAAATAAAAGAGTGCTAATTTTCCAGTTCCTTCCAAACTCCTCTACTGCAAAACACACCAACTCCTCTAAGTTACATGTTTGGGGCAGGATCAATTTTCCATCCTCCATCCTCACACTTCGCTAAGCAAATGCAATGTTTCTAAAAGGTGGCACACTGGCATATCTGTGAACTAAATTCCTGTATTTATTAAGAAGCCATACTAGCTGCAGTACGACTCTGCCTAGGGACTACGGTCCACAGTGCTCCGACATTCCCCAAGACAGGCAGGAACCGCAGGGGAGTCCACCACCATGCGTGCAAGTTCCACGTGCCCCGCCACATGACAGTGTCTCAAGTGTACATGGACTACTCACCGCTCTTCAGGGGAAGGTACATGTGATGGTAATTAATAAAATGCAAATTCATTTCCTATTAGGTAAATGTGATGGCAATTAATAAAATGCCATTTCATTTCCTATTAACTGAACAGCAGGTCTGAAGGCCTGACTAGGTTGAGTGAGCTTCTGGGGGGAAAACACTCCCTGGATGCCACTGTGCGCATCTCACTGCGGCACGCCAGCCACACATAATGAATGTGGGTGATCTCCCTGGGAGGGATGCTAAGTTTCACAAGTTGGTCCCCAGGCCTGCTCTCTCTCCACTGGATGAATATCCTACTCCCCCAAAGATCTTACCCAATGATTTTAGCATCTTTGCCGTAAATAAGTATTTCACAGGAGGTAGCACAATACTGATTTGCTCCTTCTGCTGTTTATTAGTTGGCATTATTCCATAAAGAACAGCTTCCTTCGTTTATTAGTTGACATTATTCCATAAAGAACAGCTTCCTTCGTTTATAGTTCTCTCTAAAAGCAGCAGCAATGTGGGGGGGGAAAATCACACAAATCTAGACTACAGGACAGTCAGCAAGACAACTGACCTGGTCTCCTCAAAAGTCAGTGTCAAAGAGGGGAAAAAAAGGGGACACATGAGGGTACCATTCCAGATTTTAAAAGGCTAAAGTAACACCAAATGCAACCTGTGACCCTGGCCTGAATCCTGGGTTGGAAAGGGAAAGAGAAGCTAGGGGCGTAGGACATTTGGAAATAATTAGAGATAAGTAAATATGCCAGGTATTAGATAATTTTAGGAAATTACCGTTCATTTTCTCAGATGTGGAAAAGTACTGTGGTTATGTAGGAACATTTCTCTATTTGTACAGAATGCAAGCAGAAGTATTACATCTGTTACTTATTTTCAAACTGTGCAGCAAGTAAAATGTAGATAAACAGATATAGCAGATGTGAAACATGTTCATTGTTGAATCTAGGTGGTGGTATAGAAATAAATATTGTACCGGTTTTGTTTTTCACGTTTTCTGTATATTTAACGTTTTTTCCTAATAAAAGCAAATGGGAGGAAGGAGAGAACCATTATGAGCATCATTAGGTATTCTCTCAGGCAAGGATAGCAAAGGTACAAACAGTATCATGTTGAGGGGGGCTGCAATTTAAAAGGATTCTCATATTTGAAGAGGTTAGAAACCACTTCTTTGGAACCAGGAAGCTCCATTAAAATGTTTCCAGGGGACCAAAACCAGGCACATAAAAGAATTAGGAAACATCACTAAGTGCAACAATGCACAAACTGCCTAAGCCTACAACAGCCGGAAACTCTATCTCTGTGCAAAGAAATTTAAATTGTTACTGCCCTTTCCTTCAGGATCAAACGGAACACTCGCTACAAGTACCTGAAAAGACCCCTCCCCCCCATGGCCATATCCACTGCAATCAACAATCGTGAATTGCTCATTGCTTTGAATAAATAAAGGTCTAAACAACCGGTGGGCCACAGTTTAATTTTGTGTGCCTTATCCCTTGGTGAGTTGTTCGTTCAAGCTCTGGAATAGGTACCTTGTTAAACAGCCACTAGCATAAAAATGATACTACACTTTTACAGGGTGTAAGTTTGGCTGTTACTTTAACGGACGCTCTTACTGGTCATAGACAATGATTTTGGCCTCCAGCTACTCCAAATTCATCCCTTCATCCTCTCGGTACAGACATATTGATTTAGCATCTACTCTCTGTCAGGCATTATGCTAGACGCCAGGCACACCGTACAACAAGTGAATATGACAGATATAAATGTGACCTTCAGCAACCGATACCTAGCAGATAAGAGAGTGCATCGTGCATAGCTGGACTGAAAGCGGAGCCTCAGCACTGTGTTTGGAAGGAAGGGGTATACAAGGGGCTGAACCACATCTGATGCCCCCCGTTTGGAACTCCAAAACAGGACACAAAATTTCAAACAATCAGGGGGCAAATAAAGTAACTTGGGGTGATTTTTTTTTTTTTTTTTTAGGTGAAAAGAAACCCAGAGCAACTGAGCTGATTCAAGAACTCAAGGCCACTGTTTTGGCTGAAACGCCCGTTGCCTCCAGCAGAAACCCTCACAGCAGGACTCCCAGTTTCTCTGGGCCACTTCTCTCTTCCTCATTCCAACCCCCCACCCAAGCATATACATGAACCAGCAAACTCACAGAGTGCGACGGTGCACCAACTGTGTCTGTCCCCAGCAGCCTTCAACTCGGCCTCTCACAAGAGTCCGTTTCATTTGTCTTCAGAGATTCCAGGGGCCTGAGAGGCTCTGACTTTTCCATTCTCATTTCCTATCACACCCGACATGAACTCTATCCTCCAGCGACAATGGTGTTCTCACCCATCTTGCTCTTTCATCATAAAGCATACCCTGCTTTTCTTGCTTTAACACTTTTTGGTAAATAACTGGCACACCCTGGTTCAGAGATCAAGGGCCAACATAAATGTCAGGCATCTTCAGAGGTACTCCTCCCGTTCCTACAAGCTGAATTCACTGCTTCCTACTCGGTGCTCACGTGCCAATCCAACCACACTCCCATCCTCTAACTTTCTGTTCCTGTCTCTCCATCCTCTTCCACAACAGGGACCACACAGCATTCAGCTTATCTACCCACTGCCTCGCGCAGAGCATAAATGGCAACAGCTCAATTTCATACCACAATAAAATACAGAGTAAAAGAAATGCTGCTAGCCATTCGGACACAGAACCATAACTCCTTGGGTTAGACTCAAAGCCTATGCATCTGTTCACCATAGTGGGAAAGAGCAGAATGGTGCAATGAAAATAGGGCCCATGCCAGCTCTCCGCCCCCAAGAGAAAAGAAAAGGGGAAGAAAGCCTGCACGCGGTGGATGTGCCGAGGTGGAGCCAAGGTGCTTCCATCATTCCTCTGCACCCCCACCTCCAGCTTCTGCACACTAAGGGTCAAGTATAGGACCAACCCAGAGAAGGCTGGGAAATGCCAGGCATACCTTGCGATCAGGGCTAGGAAAAGACTTCCCCTTTCCCGGCAAGGTCATCTCCATGGTAACCAAACTGTAAACAGAAGAAGCGGGCTACAGAGAAAACTCCTTTCTTTAACTCCACTGTTAGCCTTCATCAATAAATACACAAATGCAATGACATGAGCACTGAGAAGGGGTTTAAAGAAGGCACTTTTTTTTTTTCATAGGCTTAATATGTCAACCCATAGGTGATTTCTATTCGATACAGAGTGCTAAACAGCAAGCCCTGTACGCGCTCAAATTAACTTAGGTGTCTGTAGTTCGGGGTCAAATCCATGCACCAAACTGGCCCCAGGAGAAAGCATGGAACTGGAAGGAATGAAGAAAATGAGGCAGAGAAGAAAGTGACAGAAAAGCTGAGGTGCGTGCTACCCACCTGATTGTAGTTCTTGTGTGTTTTGTTTTAGTTTCATGCCATAGCAACTGCTCATGTAGTTACCGTGGAACGGCCAACGCTGCCGGCCTCTTTGCTAAGTATTCCAGGCCAAACATGGCTGCTATCAATTATCAAGCAATACAGTGTAGTAGAAATACAAACACTGTTTTATGAGAAATGTTATACCAGCAACCAAAATAACAGTCTGGGTTTTGAATAATGATTCAATTTTAAATCCTTGAAAAGAATGTGGTAGCCTGCAAGTACCAACATTCTTAGAAGAAAATCCGTTAAAGAATCCAGTCAATACATATGGATGAACCAGAGTCCACTGAGACTTAAAATAATTTTCAAAGGATCTGGGATAAATATGACACAGTTTAAGTAGTTCTAACAATTTGCATTATTATTCCTAATAGATCGCTGACCTCAGGCGGAGCTGCATTTCTCCCTCCACCCTTTCCCCCAATGAAATATTTAGTTTTCTCGTGTCTAATGGATTTATCTATGCAACATCCTCATCCTTGTCGCTCAAAGGAAAGGCTGGTTCCTTTTATATACCATCCATAGAAGAACATATTCTATAAGATTAAGGCTTGCTTTTTAAAGTACTAGCAAGATGTTCTACTATGCAAATAGAAGTAATTCTTTGTCTATGCCTATGCAGAACACACAGATTTAAATGAGGCAAACAACTGCAGCATGTCAATGTCCTCTTTTTTTTTTTAGGAAAGTTCCATGAGTCTCAGGGGTGGGAGAAAGCATAACCTCTTCCCAGCTAGCCTGACGGCTCCTGCACAGGGGCAACGCTATGCTGGTCCCCATTGCCCTGGGATATACTGTCATCCTCTGCTAAAAAGGTACGCATGAGGCCAGGGATTTTGGTATCATCTACTGCTTTCAGATTCTAAGTATATAATCTACATGCAGGCAACAAATGAATATAAATGAACCCAAACCTTGCATTCACTCCTCAACCCACTGGAATCGAGTTTCTCTCTGAAACTCTTCTCAAATGAGCCCAAAATCATCCCCAAGTTGCAAACACCCAAGTGCCTCTAGTTATTCAAGATACCACTGACTCTGTAAGACAGATCGGACACTGGATAGAAAATATAAAAATGAGTGGCATAGGTTCCCTTTCTAAAAACCTTACAAAGTCAGGAGGAAATCACTATGTAAGTCAATACAGGTACATGGCATGATAAGTGCTACAAGGGACAGACGTGTATTCAACATACACTAGGAACACTAAACCTTGCAAAAACTCCATTCGGTCAGGGAGAAAACAGATGAATAGCAATCCCCATCTCTTGAATATTTAGGAGCCCCAGCCACTGTGCTAGCCATTCTAGGCACATTATCCTACTCCATCTTCATAGCAATCCTATGTAGTAGGTGTGATGAGGCCCATTTTACAGACAAGGAAGCTAAGTCATGAAGATGACCATAGGCAGGGCTAGGACCTCACCCAGGGGCATCTCACTCCAGCAAGAACTCAGTGTCGAAAGGCAGCTGGGAAGAGACAGAGGACTAGGAAGAACCCTTGGGCAGCATAAGCCAAGGCAGAGGAGGCAGGAAGTATTCCTGGCTTCTTTAGAATTGTGCAGTAATGTAATGTTGACTTACTAATTCAAAAATGAATACATGGGTTTGACTTTGGGGGGAGTGGGTGGGTGGGGAAGGGGACAGAGAGGAGGAAAAAGAGCATGGATGTATTACAACAACAATAAAATTAAAAAATAAATTTGAAAAATAAACATGGAAGATGTATACTGTATAAAACACACCCCAAAATCTGACATTGCCTTTAAAAAAAATGAATACATATTTTAAAATTGTATCCTCTGCATAAGAAATGATTCAACAATATTCCCTCTTTCCATTCATTTCATGAAGCTTCCCCCTCCCCAAACTTCCCATATCCATGCCTTTTTATTATAAGAAAGAATCTTGTGGGAATTCGTGTACTCTGTTACCGAGGACAATTAAATGTATAATAGTGAGAACAGATTATGATACAGAAAAAAATATCTAAAGAAAGTCCTTAAACTACTAATGCTTCATAGATCAATAATGTTACAAAAAGTATTCTGTGGGAACAACTATGTAAACACTTGAGTGTATGGCTCTTTTCTAAAAAATTGTTTTGGAGTGGGGTAATGGAAACCTGATATTTGAGTTCATAAAATAAAACCTGGAAAGACTTTCAAGATTATTAAGAATTAAGGATGGTTTATTAAATAGAATATATGATGATCTAATCTATCTTGACCAAATTACAAATCTTCTAAAGATATTGTTACATCATTAAGCACACTAACAATTCTCCACTACAGATTAATTTATTGGAAGAGCTAGAACTGTGTGATATTACATATCACCACCACTAGGTGGGATCTCAACTAGCTCAAGAATCACAAAGGCCTGCAGTAATACCACATCCGGGAAGACAAGCACTTCTCTCATTGGACTTTGGAGAATTAAATTATTCCCACGGTGATGCCAAAAATTTATGTTTGGAGATGACACCAAATACAAGGGGAAGGCAAGCAAAATTAAAATCTAGGAGCATTTTCACTCCGTTGGAGAGTGAAGAAGTAGCCTTAACGAAAGATCAGTATAACTTCCAAAGAAAAATAAGCTTCACAATTCAAAGGAAAAGGGCAACTAAGATGTTTAAGTAGAAACAGTCTGAGTGTGACACAATAATCATCCCTTTTACAAGAAATAATTTCAAAATGCTTAATAGGAGTCTTTAGACCTGGCTCCATGAGAACGGTGACTGATACAGAAAAGACTGAAGGCAAATCAGTAAAATGTATAAAGGAATGAAGAGAGTAGCTACAAAGAATGGGTGAAATAACATCAGCTGTGTTTAAAGAGAAAGGGAGCCTTCTCAAACAGCAGAATAAATACTGTGAGAAGCTAAAAAGCTTTCATAAAGAATTTAAGATAAGAATACATGAATTCTTTTTTCAAAAGCAGAGCCCTTCCTTAAAAAAGAAAAGAGAAAGTTTCAGAAAAGAAGCCAGTTTTCACGTTTTAAAATAAAAGTATCAAATTGGACCCTAGGGTGGATGAGGGTACCAAGTAACTTTTCAGAGTCCTCTTTCCAGACCACACCTGTGTGTGGTTCACATAGCTCACACTCTCCTTTACGTGATAAGGGTACCTACTCTACAATTACCACTCAGAGAATATTGCAAAGACACAGAAATTAAGAAGGAAGAATCAAACTAGACACTATGGGGGTGATCGCCTGAGAACAAGGAGGAAATTCTAAAGTTAATTTAAAACAATCTACTTTGCTTTATAGGATTAATCTTTCTCATGTAAAAATAGTAATCTCTTTACTGAGAATCTTTCAAACGTACAAACAACTTGTTCAGCAACTAAAAGGAAGCTCATGTAAAATTCAACAGCGCTGCCTGGTTTAGACTGGAGCTAGCAGGATATTCAAATCCTGAGAGGTCAGCTCAACCTACACAGTGCAGAGTATTAGCTCAGCTTCCCAATGCACCGCTGCCAATTTCTTTTGATTGGTTTTACTTCATTTCCCTTGATGACAGAGCCCACACCTAACAAGCACAGTGACTCTTAGGACATCGAAATTTTCCTCTGCCTCTCCCCCACCCCCATCTACTTCTTTCCCTTTGGACCCATGCTGTCTTCCACTAACAGGCTGGAAATCTGGGGGTCAGGGCAGGATTTCCCTTGAACCAAAAGTACCTTGCAGGTGTCCTCACCCAGCCTTCCCCTGCCTCCCACAAACAAAGCTTTGCTGTGACTCAAACCAGGTCAATAACTCATTCACCAAGTTTGACATACCTTTTGGAAGGATCTTTTTGAAGACACAGTGAAAGTAATTTTCTAAAGGACTTGCCGTACTTTTTCATCATTTCCTTATCCTCTACTCCTGTTTCTAAAGTGGGTGGATCATTTTGCAAAGTCAACATTAACACCTGCAGCAGAAATAAACACACAGACAAAACCTCAGTATAGCAATTGCTACAACTGAGGTTTTAATTTTTCACAAAAGCATCAAAGACCAACTCTGATCAGGTACAAATGTGCTTTCCCATGACTATAACTATACAGAAAGTGTGTACTGAAAGTATTCATTTCTCTTTGCAAATCTGTTCACGTGCCCTTTAACCTTTTTGTTATTCCACTGACAGAAATGACCAAATCTGCTCTATGTGTTAAGAATGATCTCCCAAAGCCACGGGGACACAGCTTCCTGGGAACTGGCTCTCACACAGCCTAGAGGAGCACGTAGCCTGGGCTTAGTGAAGACAGGGCTCTGGCTGGAAAAGGGGGTAGTGGAGGAGGGCGGGGAGGGGGGCGGGCAGAGCAGCAGTGAATGTTCATGAGTACAGGTCATTCATAAGCAAGGAACTGCCTGTACTCAAGGCTTCTGTAACATTACCCACCCTAAAAATAAATTCACAACATCCCAGAAGGTAGCGCATGATTTCCTTTTTTTTTTTTTTTTTTTTTTTTTACATAAAGTTGCTTATAGGCGTGGCAAAACTGAGAGAGTTGAAGATACGGCAAGACAGCCAGAATAAAATGAGTTGCAAAAGGCCAAACTGCTCTTGGAGGGGAAGAAACAAAACACAACTTCAAGTCAAAAACATGAAAAGTCTACTCTTTCACACATCAAAATTATGTGCTTAAGGAAAAGAATTTATAGTAAACTATTGACCTGTACAATGAATAAAGCTCATTAATGCATAAATCAGCCTTAATTTATGCAAATGCTATACATGCCAAGCCACTTTTCAAACACTTTTCAGATGTGTGAATAGATGAAGGATTAAAGTGACAGTTTATTGTTTGGGGGAGGATAATAGCAAACAGAAGGAAAAGGGAGAACTGTAAAGTCTGAAGAAAAGTCCTCGGGACTTAGGCTGGGATTAGTAATGTGACTCTGGATTCAGGTGGGAAACACTAAGTAGGGAAGAAAGGAAACAAGAAATAAGAAAAAAAAATAATACAGAAAAAGCAGATGGAAGGGAAAAATCCTCAGAGTTGTTTCAGTGCTTTTCCTTTAAAAGTAACTTCAATTGTTTACACCTCAACTTAATACCAAAATCAGGTATGCACGACAAAATCTTAATTATATGAAAATATATATATAGAGAGAAAGAAAAACAATGTAATTAATGATACTAAAACTTTAACAGGGATTATCTGTGGTTGAGATTATTTTCTTATTTATTCTTAATTTTATTTCCAGGTTTTCAAGACTAAGTATGTATTAATGTCTTAATCGGTAAAATTATTTAACTTTTTTATCCTTGGGAATTTTGTTTTAATCCTCCTAAATTTTCCCAATATTTTCCTAGGAAAAAGCTGAAACAAACATGGAGCATACTCGATGTAAAATACCTTCCTGATTGCCACTCAACTACTTCATCTTCAAAACAAAATCCAGTTAGGTAAATCTGCCCTGATACCACCCTCTCAAAAATTAAGAGAAATAAGAATATAGGCCAGTTACAAGAATAACACAAATCTGAAAATAGTATGCAAATACGTGTTTCCTTAAAATACTGAGCCTGTTTCTTTCAAATAAATCACCAATATGACACTATGAAAACAGAAGTAAAAAATTATAGGCCATTTTTTAAAAGGTCTGAAAATTTGGAAAATCTGTCCACAAAGATGCTATACCTATAATCTAGTTTTAGATGTTCCCTGGGATGCGGGGGGGATATTCTGCTATCTACAGAGTAACGGCCAGCAGTCGGTCACAGCTGTCAGCCTCCACCGACCAATCAGGTCACATTCTGTACTCAGCTCTGGGTTAAGAATGCAAAACAGACTTCAAAGCCAGGCATTTTACTACTTTTGTCCTATTCTGTCCACTGGGAACAGCAGACAGCATTTAACTTGGCTGCATTCCTCCATGAATTCTCCTCAGAAAATTGACTACGTTGAACAGGACTACAGTACAGATTCCGTTAAACCGCATTGCAAACCCGACATAGGATTTCCAAATGTAATTACTTTCATGGGAGGATACTTGTGATATGGCGCCGCTCCTGTTGCCAATTCAATGGCGGTTATTCCAAAACTCCACATGTCAGCCTTGAAGTCATAGCCTCTCACCTAGGGAAGGAACCAGGAAAAACAACATTATACAACAGGCACATCACACATCATGAAGGCCACATTATGTCAGAAGTCTAAGGCAGTGAATGCAGACTTTTGATATTAGTTTAAGGCCCAGCAAGTGGGAATTAAATTTTAGGTACACAATGCATTCTAGTAAAATGATTGAGCTGAATGAAATGTTATTATATTACTAATATGTACTAATGTACTATGTCAATTCAAGCATCACTTTTTTTTCCCTCACCTGTTCCATGACTTCAGGGGCCATCCAACATGGGGTGCCAACAAATGTTTTTCTTACTTTATTCCGGGTAACATCACCCCCTGTGGCTAAGAATGCACTTACCCCAAAATCTGAAAGAGAAAAAAAGCCACTCTTATTTTATGGAAGACATTATTGGTTACAAATTCTGACTTTATGAACATCTCTTCCTGGTGAGCTTTACAGTGGTGATGAACTGTCCCCAACACCATGGGCCTCTCTCAGGTACACCTGAGGGTTCCACCATCCGCCACCTGCTGCACTTTAGAGAATGCCACAACAGTGCGGGCGAGCAAGCCCACCATTCCAAAAGCTCAGCATACCAAATGACAGGTCCCACCAGAAAGGTAGCAAAATTCGTAACTATCCACAAAATGGTGACATCGATAAAAATAGCAACACATTCCTGAAACCCTAAATATAAAATAACTAGAAATCTTCTTAGGAATTAGAAAATCATTTCTAAGAAAAGCACCAGAGGCAATAAAACTAGTATGTAATGTAGTTTCTTTAGTGTTTTTCTTTTATTATGATTCTTTTCTGGCCTCTTTAATTCCATGTCATCGATGTTGAGGAAGTAAATTTTTTTTTTTAATGAAAGATGAATAATATCCATTTTCTGTGCCCTTGCTTAAACAGGGCTAACTTTAGCCCAAAATCATAACTGCAAATCCACAAACCCAGACACTCATTGCTGGCATGCCCAAGTTGTCTCCATGTACCAATTCAACACAAAGGAAAAGCGCAATGAGCAGAGTGGTTTTTCCCCCAATGTCTGCTTTCTGGACAGTTTACCAAGGTACAGACGGGATGAAGTAATACTGTTCTTCACATCCACTACACACTCGAAGTTCTTTTGTGAGACAATGAATTAGACACATTGTATACACATACATACATGCATATGTACAAAAAATGATGCTTGTATAGGACAAGTAGAGAAGGAAATACCCAATGATTATTAATGTACGTATTTCTTAAATTTTTACTAAAGGTTAAAATTAGTTAATAAACATC
Source organism: Noctilio leporinus (assembly GCA_004026585.1). NCBI lineage: Eukaryota > Metazoa > Chordata > Mammalia > Chiroptera > Noctilionidae > Noctilio > Noctilio leporinus. Next base: position 232,707 of record PVIW01000832.1, read on the forward strand.
AACTACTTAGGGCTACTATAAAACTGCTAGTAAGAGTCGATTTAAGAACAGCTCAATAGTAAGCTGGTAAATAGTAAGAAAAAGGTGTTAATACCTCAAAACCCTGCAGTGTGAGCCCCTTCAATCTGCTCTCATGTAATTCTCCTTTGCTGACCCCCTTTGCTGATTGCCAGGATGTCAGCAATTACCAAACAAGAATGTCAAGTACAAACCAAGGTCAAAACCTATTAGCATTAGCTTTAAAACAAACGGAGTCTTTGTTCCAATAGCTACTCTCATATTGATATTGAGAAGTACATTTGGAAAATGCTATAAAATTTGCACTGATGTATCAAACTCTAAAAGTCTTAGAATTTTCATTCTGTGGTCTCAACTTTCAGAAAAATGAAGCTTTGTGGGGGGAAAAAATCTCTGGGACCTGTAACCAGTCATCTTCATGGAGGAGAAGATAAAATTCATTCTCTTACAGAAGAGCAAGGTGAACAGAACCATTTGTTTGGCTGGAGGAAAAGATAATATGATAAGGCTTTCAAAAATATTACTTTCAACCTGACTTAAATTTCTGAAAAGAAGTTGAACAATGAATCAGACACTCCATTTTTATTTAAATGATTTTATAACATAATATTACATACATACATATCACCTGTAATTATAATTATAATTATGAACATGAGTAAAAGTTGTGGTAAGGGAAATTAAATTATTTTAAATATAGTTGAAGAAACCTCAAAATCTATTCTAAAAGATAAAATACAGATTTAAAAATCTAAGTGTACATTTTAAAGATTCCTTTAAAATACCATCTGATTACATTAGACCTTTTTTCAAAAGCTGCAAAAACAGCTAAGATGTATAGTAGCAATTCATTATTGATAATACTCCTTCATGTATCTTTCATGATTTATATATTTATTCATTGCCTTCACTTAGAACACTCGCTTTAAAGCCATAAATAGATGGTTAAATGTCTTTAAATCTCAAAACAGAAAATTCCATAAGCAGAAAACACCACTCTTAACATATTGTTGACTGGTCACAAAAAAATCTCATGTTTTCATGCCCAAATGCTGTTGACTAATAATGAGTTAACTCATACTTGCACTTGCATTAGCTTTTGTATAAAATTGGCAGTCAACAATGCGTTAACATCTATCAATCACCCTTATGACTACAGAATAAATACACAATTTGCTAGTGTGTATACAGAAAGACTTACATGTACTGAGAAACCGGATATTTTGACCAAAGTACATAGTGTGCTTATGTAAACAGGAAAATCGGTATATTCTGTGCGGGCAGCTTACATGTGACACTGAGGAGAAGGTGGCCGAGCAGGAACAGTGAAAAGCATCCTTGTTTCCTAAGGGATCGATCTCTCCAGCCAAAGGGCGTGGCGCCAGTGACACGTGAGTCAGAAGCCACAAACATTTCTCTGGACACATGGAATCCCAGGCTACACGTAGTTAGCTAGCCCTGCTTCCTGTCTCCAGGAATAACTGCATCTCACCCCAGAAAGAACATTGACATCCTGCAACTTTTTCGCTCCTCTCCTTCCCCACTACCACTGGTTTGGGGTAAGCCACCTAAGTCACTAACCCCCTGCTTTCCAAAGAACCACACTCCTGCAACCAGAGCGCACCCTTCCTGCCGGCTCCCCCAGGATCCAGTCAAAGTCTCTCAGGCAATGTGCAACTCGAACTCCCTTTTCCTGGCCTGCCTCGGCTGACACGGCTCTCAAATGCAGACCTTGAGCTTCAGTCCTGATAAAGTGCGTGCTTTTCACTCCTTGCCCTCACGGCGGCTCGGGCACTGAGGAGGTCATGGCTGGTGTGGCCCAGCCCAGCCCAGTCCATACTGCCCCTCCACTAAGGGGAGGGCCTTCAGCAGAGGGCGTTCTGCTTGATGAAAGCATCTTCTGCATCTTCACCCTTGGTGCCTTGGGGCTTTTTCACAGCCCGTTTGTGTCGGGGTGTGGTGAGTTTGATAGGCCTCCATCAGCTTTGCCTAATTTGTGGTACACTACTTAGGAACTTCGGGAAGTGCTCTATTTTGATAAGTGAAAGCTAAACCTTGAGGAGGATCCGCAGGGTTTGGCATGTGACTAGCTCCCTGGTTGGCAGAGTGGCGGGTCCTCCAGGAAACAGCACAGCTCTTGCTGGCAAGGGTGGGTATCTCAATGGTTACAGCAAAGACTAGACGACCTGCCAACTGCTCGAATGGCAAGGTACTCACTCTTTCTCTGTTCCCATATCGGACGTCTTGGTTACACCTATTTTTAGGTTACTTCCATATTTACAACACTGTCCTACTTCTTTTCACCATGTATAAATATGCTTTGCAGTAATTATTAAGTGGATCAATAAGGTACTGTTCTCTGCCTTTTAAAAAATGAGGTAACTAGGCTGAGCATTAACATTTTCACAGTGATCAATACACGATATGAGAAAGATGTTTCCTGACCATGTAAGAGAAAGAAGACGTGAAACAATAAACAACAGAATAACATGCTGAACCAAATGCTATGCCATGCTGTCCACACACAAGCAGAGAAGCCAGGACGCTAACAGCCCTGTGAGACTCTGCATCCAAGTGGGCCTTGGATACCAGCCTTGAAGGTGAGGTGAAGATTTGGGTAGGTGAGCCTGGAAGGAAATGACATTCCAAAGAAACAGCACAAGCAAAGCACAAGTGTTGAGCCAATAAGAGAAACTGCCTGACAGCTGCCAGGGTCAAAAACTCAAGAACCTCAGGGGCCAGGCAGGAATATAAAGGGGCAGGAGAGGGTCCTGAAAACCAACAGCACAATCTCAATGATTAAAGGCACTTGGTACTGAAGTCTCAGCACCGGGAGATGTTAGGAAGTGCTGGGCCCTTCCCAAAAGAGGAGCCCATTCTCAGTCTAAAACCGGCCTCAGCTATTGAGCTGGAAATGTTGTCACAGAGGAATGTGGACCGGGTGTTGCAGATGTTCCAATTTTCCCAGAGAAGTTCAAATATCAAGGCTTTTTATGTAAAACATCATTTTTTGTTGTTGTTAGAATGTTGTTTTTTTTTTTTAGTGGGAAAGCAAAATAAAGCAATTCCACCTGCCTGATCTAGCCTGCAAAACTAGTCTGCCAACTGTGTTGTTATGCCTAAAGTTTACCTAAAATACATTGACACACAGCGCATAGTATGGCTATGATGCTATGACCCAGGATGCCCAGTGCGGAGAGGTTTTGGCAGCATTGGATTCGGGATGCCAGAGGCAGCTGCCGGATGGATTTCTGGTTTCTGTATTTAAGGAAAGATAAGCATGAGCCAGGTGAATGCCCCAAACGAGGATCTTATCAGGGAAAGTAGCCGTGTTGACAGGCACTGAACGAAATGGGATTTCGTTGGTGAAAGTCAAGGTAGTTAGCACACAGAGAGTGGCTAAAATATTTTAGACATACTCCTCACTCTTGCATGAATAAAAAGGAAGGTTCCAGCTAGGCTTAAGTCTAAGCTAGATCCCGAAGCAGTTCTATGTCTAATGTGCTTCTAGATGCCAGCCAGGTACAAGTGTACAAGGAAAGTGCATCTGGAATTCCATATATCTGCTTCCAGTGAACTTTTCTTTCATTTAGAAGGAGAAACAGCAGGGACCTCCTTGAGCTTACAGACAAATTTTGAGGACTCATTAGGAGTTTGCTTGCTGATGAGTGGCAAAATTTGGCCTGAAACTTGATTTTCTTAAAACTTGGGAGGACAAAATAACTTAAGAGACCTTGTAGCTAGCTGAGTGGTCAACCCCTATCCACCTCAAAACATCTGTCTCCTCTACTAGTATCAGTATCTGTGACAGGAACCTGAGTTGTGCCTGAAAAAAATGGCTCGGGTCAATTCAACACTTGTGTAGGGGAGTCACGGAATCAACATTTGATAGTTCAGGGCTTCCTGAAATGCATTCCAAATGGGTTACAGTAGATACTGATCCCTTGACATCCCCAAGTGGCGGGTGGGGACTGGGATAGCAGGAGCCACTGGAGCTTCGGGGGCCCCTGGCAATTCCCTGCTGGAGCAGGCCTCTTTTCCCCAGGGGCCATGACCGAGACTAGCACAGAAGCACTGAAGCTGCTGAGAAGCCCAGGCACAGAATCTGAGGAGCAGGAAAGGGAAGCTGCACCTGATCCTATTAATACCCCTGCCGACTGCTGCCCTCCCGCTAGAGAAAAGAACACTGGGGGAAAGTAATCATGCAGAGGTGTTCAGGAAACGAGAAAGACTAGATGATCACAGCTACCGCCCAGGAGTAAAAGCAATCAGGCCTATATTTGAATAAAAGTTCTGGAAATGGAAAAGGATAGACAAATCTTTAAGAAAATGTGGTAATTTCATGGCTATGGGAGCTGAAAGAGAGAAAGAAATAAAAAACGATTAAATGACTTGCCGAAGACTCCACGGCAAGTTATTGAGGGTCTGAATGAAAAGGACAGCACTTCACAGACGAGCTGGCCACCAGCCTCAGTCTCCTTTTTGGAAAAAGTTGGCCTATTTTTCTGTAATGCAAGGGAAATGCACAACTCCTAAGCTCTCCCCTGAGTAACGATCAAAGTTGTTATATCATCAAAAAAAACAATCCCTTCGGAATTCGGTTTGATTCCCAGTCTTGTTCCTGTTTTTGTGTTTTCTCTCAAGACTTCATTGGCAAAACTGAAGTGTACTTCTCAACACCTAGGAACACGTCCGGGCTGCCAGCCTCTGGCCCGCCCGGGTTCCACAGGTTTCCATAAACCTTAGGCTGCCAACACTGGACGATTTGAAGAGTTTGAGAAGCTACATGCACTGTGGTGAAGGACGTGATCATTGACTACGCGTTGCCGTCAGAAGAAAACGGTACCAGAAGCCTGTCAGCTTCCACCTACATGATAAATTGTGGCCAGGGGCAGCTGCCCTGTTCTTTTTCAAGGGCCAGTGCGGAGATTCTGACCCAAGGGCTAGGTCCCAGAGTGCGGGTTAGGAAAGTTAATCTGGATGGAGGAGTCGTACCTCCCTGTCCCTAACTGCGAAAGCTGCGACTTCCCCCCTCTGTGCTGGCTTCTCTCACCGACACAATTTGGGGGAAAGGGCATCTCGGCAGTACCAGCAAACAGAAGATGACACCTTTAGCTCTGAGTGTAGTATACTGAACATCTGTTTTAACATATAATTAAACCCAGCCTTTCTACTAGGTTTTCTGTTTGCTTGATTTTTGTTTTTAGGTTAAATTGGAACAACTCCTCACTCTCCTGGAGGCTTGCCACCTTCAGAGTGTCATCAGACCTCCACGCAAGAAAAGTGTGAGTGCAAACTGGCAAAGGACTGTCCCTTTGTGCCTGCTGGGAACCCCTGCAAGCGAAGGTGAGGACAGCGTGGTGCAGCAGGCACGCATCGGGTCCTCCAGGTGGATGCCACGCTGCTTCTGGGTCCCTGTGCTGTGTTCAGCGGAACTCGGCAAACCCAGAGCAAGGGGCAGAGCCCAGAGCCCAGTGGACCAAGTCAGGATGTGGCAACATCCAGAACAGCAGCTGCCAACACTCCATGGGCTCACTTCCTCCTGAAGTAACGCTACTCACTCATGGAACCGTTTTCTCACTACTCTAATGTGACATTCCATTGCACCATGAATATGAGCATAACCAGCAAGAGGCCAAATAGCAATGTCTTGGTGTGGGATGGCAGCCCAGTGCAGAGGCATACCACAGGGTCCCCGCCCTTTCTAGCCAGGTTCCCCCCACCCATCCCGGACACCGACAGGAAGAGGAGAGGCAGAGAGGGGCAGACATGGAGCGGCAAGGACCCGCCTTTCCATCCCAGGAGGCCCTCTGGAGTCTAACAGGTCTGCGTGCGATCCCAATTACACTCCCTGATAATTTACATAGCTTCTTTGAAAAAGTTTCGCACGCTATAAAACAGACAGCAAAGAGTATTGATTTTCGGTTCTCAGTGTATTACAATGCACACTCTTCGCAGCCTACTCAATACCATGCTGTTTTAGCCGTAGTGGCCTAGGCAATCGAGGTGCTTGGCTCCTCCCACCAGCGGGTGGTCTGAGGGTCTGCCCTCATCCTGGCCCATGAGATCCAAGGGAAACATGGCACAGGCTTTTGTGCAGAAATTTTCCACCTGAATACAAGAACCACCCTATAAAGCTCCTTTGTTCCCTCTCACCTGCCTGTGTGGGACACTGTCACATGAGGATGTGATGCTGGGAGTAAGCACCCCGCAGGGATACGAGCTGCCTGACCTCACTGGGATGTAGGACAGAAAGGAGGAAAGAGCCCGAGACCTCTATGACACCCATGGGCATCTGCACCAACCCTAGAAACAAATGTCCGAGACTTCTGTTACGAGAGATAATTAAATGTCCACAATGCCTAATCTCCTGCCAGTCAAGCACTCTGTTATTGGTACCAAAGCCTTCTTAACTCTTACAGCCCTGTCCTTGCCCAGCCCTGCCATATTTGTTCATATTCCTGGACTGCTAAGGGTTAAGCATTGCGTCAGAGGCCAAAGTGGTTGCAATCCCCAAAGGACTTGGTAAAAAATCAGGAAGAAAACAATTTAGCACACTGTGAGATTTTGTTGGAGTTTTAAAACAGCTCCAACACTAAGCATGGCTTTTAATGCCAGTGGCACAAATCAAAACAAATAAATGCACAGGCATCTCAAGAGATAAAAACACACTGCAGGAAGATTCTATTTCACTTTTTTGCCAATTATTTCTGCTTGAGGCTATACTTACAAAAATGTTTCAAAAACAGAAGAATACAATTCGAAGAAAATAGGAGAGACAAGTATCTTCAACGTTCTAGTCTAGGCCCTTGCTACTCAAAGTGGGGTTCCCATCCCAAAGGCATCAGCATCATCTGGGAGCCACCGAGAAATGCAGAATTGTGGGTCCCATCCTGGTCCCACGGAATCAACCTGCATTTTAGCAGGATCCGAGCAGATTCCACAGGCAAGTTAAAGACGCACGGCTCCAAAGTACTGTCTTCCCACCAGGGGCTATGGCCTGGCTCATACTATGACTGGAATCCCTCGATGCACAGCCAGTCCACAGCTTCCCTCCTTCACCCCTGAGATGGAGAGAACGGAGGGAGTGGAGGGAGTATCAAGAAAGAAGTTTAGTACACATTCATGTATCTTATGACACAGAAAGTACAAGGGCAACAACAGTAGTCCTCCCTGCTCCCGGGTTTCACTCTCCATGGCTTTAGTTACCGGTGGTCAACTGCAGTCCAAAAATATTAAGTGGGAAATTCCAGAAATAAAATTCCAGGGGAAAAAAATCCCTAAGGTTTAAATTGCATGCAGTCTGAGCAGTGTGACAAACTCTCTTGCTATCCCACTCTGTCCCATCCAGTCCAGGACGTGAATCATCCCTTTGTCTAGCACGTCCACCCACCAGACATGTGGTAGCATCTCACCTGTCAGACCCGCTGTCAAGGTACGACTATGCTTGTGATCAGGTAGCCCTCATTTTACTTCATATGGCCCCAGAGGGCAAGGGTAGTTTAAACTTTATCACAGGTTTATGTATGTATAGGAAAAACATAGTATATATATCAGGTTCAGTACTATCCATGGTTTTAGGCATCCACTGGGGATTTTGGAACATATTTCCCACATATAAGAGGGGACTACTGAACTAAAAAGAAAAACCACATCCTCCCTCCACAGAACTGTCTGACTCAATGATTCTTATGCGTCAAGCAAGACAAACAAATGTACACACATGGCACAACTCTATGGGAATACTCAGATTTGTACAACATCCGTTTCTTAATACATGAAAATAATTTACAATCCTAATACTTATCAACAGTCCATTAGTAACAGCTGCTCGCTGGAGGTGCTGGGGCCCAGAGGAAATCAGCTGCAGGTAAAGCTCATCCTCAGCACAAATGTCTGTCACCCTACCCTTTTCTCTCCCACTCATGACAGCCTCCGAAATGCAGCTGTGTGCAGGTGGTATCAGTATATTATTGAAGACAATTATTGCAAGACAATAGTAAATCTGTAGGCATTCGTAATCAATTAGTTACACACGACTTCACTATGGATTGGGAAACACCACCCATCCTGCCGGGACTCCAAGAGGAACCAGAGAGAATCAGAAGTTTTCTGAAGCCCTCGCTTTCCACCCAATTTCCTTTCCTCCCATAATTCTCGTGGTTTTCAATTTCATTTATTCCTTCTTGAAAGCACACGGTGTGCAATGACCTGGTTTGGTTCTATATAGGCTGCAGCCCCCACCCACCCAAGACACAGCTTCCAAGGCACTCACAGTCAGCAAGTACAATCTGTCCTATTTCCAAACTCTGGGACCCAGAGAGAGAGTCCCTCTCAGTTGCTCTCAACAAATCCATGTGTCCCATCTATGAATGAGAGAAAGGCAGTCCTGACCTCCTTTAAAACATCAAAGAATGACAGTTTCATAGCCTCTTCTGACAGCAAAAGAAGAAAGGAGATCAGAAGGCATTATCTTTTTATTCCCTAAAGGTAAAGTTTCACCTTTCAAAATAAAAGTAACACAAAGAAACAAACCTTCCCGTGACTGGTGTCTCAGGTGGGTAGGCTCTTGAAATTGCCATCAAACAGGTTTCCTTCAAATGTGTTATATTTTACTCATAAGGAAGAAGTAGTACTTGCTCGCACTTTGAACATGGAACCAACATCAATTTACAATGGCATAGACAAATTATACAGAAAATTCAACAGGAAGATTCTTGGTAAAAATGCCAAAGCTATACAAGCTGCCTCTCTCCCCGCAATTCCTCAACCTTCTCACAATCAAGACAACACAGGTTTTAAAGGGACAAAGAAATAGAAAAAAGGTGGTGGATGATGTCAGTTTACATTTGGCTCATGGTTCAAATGACTAGTATAGATCATTAGACGCAGTGTGAAGGAGAACATTAGCTTCAGGTATAGCAAACTGCAGATAACCGGACCATCTGTATAAGAGCCACAGGACCCTTCCCCAAAGCAGGTGAATTTCTGGTGCGACTGGAGCCAGAGACGATGCTGGGCGGGCAGCTGCAGAAAAGAGGAGGACAATAAAGGATGGAGCAGGGATCCCAGGCCAGCTTTGTCAAGCCCAGTGACAGACATGACCAAGAACTCTCTAGGGGTCAACTTCCTATCAAGCATGACAGCTATAGCGCATAAAGAAAAATCATGGAAAATCTCCACATCATAAATCCATTATTCCCTGGCTCCCCAGTGGAGACAGGAAGGGTATTTTTAAGATGTTCTAGTAAAAGTGCCCACAGGACCGATTTGTGGGTTCCTCTCCCCTCTTTGCCATCCTCTGATTCAAATGCTTTCAATTCAGGAGGAAGGCTACTAAAGGGACACTCAGAACATTTGGATGCAAAATATGTCCTTGGAAAAAGTCCTGTCAATTGTCCTTATTTTCAGCTGAAAAAACTGAGCCCCTGGCCAGCTGAACTGTCGAAAAGTATAGAGTTAAGAGGGGAAGGGCACGAGGGGTAGGGGGCCAGCTAAGGACACGGAAGTAAGCCAAGGTCTGAAAGTGACACCAGGAGATCTGGGAGTGACCTGCTTCCCAGGCCTTTAGAATGACCTTAACTAAGTCCTGACCACCCAGCAGCCCTCAGTCACTGCACCTGTAAGACCTACTCAGCTGCAGTGATCCAGGTGCTACAGAGAGACCACTAGGTTAGGATATTATACAGGGATTTTCATTTCCCAAGCCAGACACATGCTCTGGAGTCAATGGGAGCTTCTGGCTGGCCATACCCACAAATCAGGCACAAGTAACTTAGATCAAATATTAATGTCTACGTTTCCGATGCAATATGCATATACCCCTGCAGGTGGTCTTTTTCATACAAATCTCCGCTCAACTATCAGAAGCTTCCGATAAACCCAAATAACCCATCTGTACACTTTTAAAGAGATGGCCCCTCTGGGAGATGATTAAAATAGCACAATTCCAGTTGCCACAACTATTTAAAGCAACAATTTACATCATTTCCACATAGTTTTGCAAAGGGCTAGTTGGGGCTTCAAAGAATCTTGAAAGAATCTGGAGATTTTTTTAATCTGCGATAAAGAAAACTTTACATCTACAATAAAATTCCTAACACAGCAAAGTCACTAAAATTTGAGGATCACACATTAAACTCTGTTGCTCCATATTCTTTTCATCTGAATTTACTAAACTATGTTCAGTAATTCACTCAACAACCGTTTGTTAACTGAGCTCTTTACTGTCACGTCCAGTTCTAAACACTGGGATGATAGAGCGGGAACCCCTGCCTTCATGGAGGTGAACTTGAAACTGGGGGGTGGGGGGGGGGTGAAGAGGTAAATACAGGTAATAAACAGAATTATGAAGTATAACATACACCAGTGGTTTTCAGACTTCAGTGTGTATCAGAGTCACTGGAGGGCTTTTAAAATACAGACTGTTGGGCCCTACATCCCATATCGGATTCAGCAGATCTGGGGGTGAAAAAGCACAAGATGTTGCGCTGTTATCAAGTTTTCCAGGTGATGGTGATGCTGCTGGTCTAGAATCACAAGTTGAGAACCACTCACAGATCAGGGGGACAGGAGCCAGGGGTGGAGGAGCTGCAGGAGGGCCATGGAAGCCTCACTGCTGTGACACTGGAGGCAAGACTCTGCAGGTGGAACTGTAAAGAGTAATCCAGAGGAGGGGGCAGCCAAGGTCCTGATGCAAAAGCAGACTCGGCAAGGATGCCAGTTTGACCAGAGTGGAGAGAAAAGAAAAGAGAGCAGGGAAATGAGATCAAGACAATGAGGATCCAGAGCTGGTAACACCCAGGAGGCCACCACAAGGATTTCTGACTTCGCTGTCCATGGAGAGATAGATATTGCAAGGTTCTGAGTAAAGGCATGGGACGAGTCTTGAACTTAGCTTAGGGGCACCTCTCTGGGTGTTGGAGCTCAGCACAGAGGGGAAAAGCAGAAGAAGAGCTCCTTTCAGGAGGTGACTCGATTAATCCAGGCAAGAGCTGACGGTGGCTGGGACCAGGGTGACAGCAGCTGAGGTGGCATGAGGTAGTTAACAACAGGACTTGCGGACAAACTGGATAGGACATAGGGCAGAAGAGAAAGAGAACTGTCGGGGAACAGTGAATGCCTGGTTTGTTCAATAGAAGGACAGAGCTGCCATTAAAATAAGTGGGGAAAACTGAGAAGGGCAATTTGTCGAGGGTCTTGGGTTATAGAGTTCTCCTGCATGGCAGTTATACAAGCTACAGAGGTGAAAGAAAACTTGAGAACCCACGAACACCCTTTCACAGGCAACACATGGCCAGAAAAGAACTTCGCAGAGGGCACAGAGTAAGCCAGTAACCCAGGGGGCTAGATAATCCTTGGCTACTGGTATAAAACCAAGTGTTAAACGATATTCCATAGAGTATAAATACTTACGAACTCTATTTAAATGTGTTACAAATCTCTCAACTACTTATTACCTATGCTGTAACTTCTAAAATGTTATTAGTCAAAAACACCTATTCCTAAATCATTTACAGTTACAATACATACTTAGGATTTATCTGCAGGACAAGCTACTAAACTAGACTCAATGTGGCTAACTGAGATTCCTCAAGTGTATGTGTTGTATCCACTTATAATTTCTTTTAAAGTAAGTTCTATCGCTAACTGTTTAATGCCTGTTGCACCTGAACTGTAAATTCCATGAGAGTAGAAGGAACGTCTCCATTGCTTACCCCAGTATCAGCTCAGAGGCCTGTGCCTGGATCAAAGTAAGTACTCAAGAAATATCGTCAGCTGACCGCTCAAGAACGTATTGAACCCAAACACGTGAGGTTCACCTTTTCCTCAGGGAAGGACCACTTTTTTGCTTTAACAAATGGATGTTCAGGGAAAACAGAAAAAGATTTTCAAATTATTATTTTTTAATGACCCAGCAGAGAACTGACTTGCATTGCTCTGCTCTCAGTCTAAAAATCCTTGTTTTCCCGGGACTTTAACAGCTTATGATCATATGTATAAAATTTAATTTAACGACACAGAAGGCATTTTTAAAGGCAGGCCAGAAGAACGGAAAGGAGACGGAGGGCGGGAGAAGAGCGACAGGGGCTGTTCTGCCTCACTCCTCCCGCACACGCTTCCTTGAAGCTCAACAGATGCAGCTGAGGAAAACCTCCAGCAGGAGGCCCAGCAAAGCGGTTCTCCCCCATCGGGCTCACCCCGGTAGGACTTCCTCAAGTTGTTGTTCAAACAACTGCTAGCAGCTGCTACGGAACGGCAAGCTACTTAAAATTCCCCCAAGTATTTCTCGCTGATGGTGTACAGATGGAATGGCAACCCCCGTTTCCAGAGCGGACTGCATTCTCAGTCCTTGCTAGATGTTTCACAGATGCTACCATTTACCAACACCCCCAAATTCACGGGGCCGCAGGAATCTGCTGACCTTTATTTACTTACCCCACCACCACCAAAAAAGAATATATGAGAATTCTGGCAAGTTTGTTACACTATCATTCACACAATTGTAAACTTCTTGGCACTCAAACCATGTATCATGGTTCACTAATAAAGCACTTGATATCCCCCAAAGGTCTGAATTTGCACTTGCCCTCTGCTTTCTGAGTATATCCGATGTCTCTTAATTCATGCTCTGCTTCACCCTTCCTTAGCGTTATTAATCACTTTATCAGCATTCGGGTAAGGTAGAGCTTGCCTACAATCAGAGCTGAGAAATGGCCACTAAAAAAACTATTTTCAGCCTTAAAACTATTCACTAGTATACATACCTAACTATTTAAATTATTTTTGCCTCCCTCTCTGCTACGCTGAGCCATTCAGAGCTGTGTGAGCTTCCAGCTGTTGCTGGCACATGCCCCCCAACCATCACCAGGCCTGTGTGCATGCACGGCCCGCTGAGCCGAGGTGTCTGGCACACCTGACGTTCAGGCACACTAACCAAAAGTTTGGGAGCACCTGCCGGGTGTCAGGCGGTCCTGGGAGGTATTGAGATGAACGCCATGGAGCGTCTACCACTGTAAGTATATGGCCTGTAAAGAAGACAGGATGCGCAGAGTTAAGTTCACCAGCATGTGTCATAGGCCATCTAGCTGGAGTATGTCAAGGAGGGTACTTTCAAGCCACCAAGGTAAGGGACTAGATGTGATGAGGGTGGGAGCAGTACAGAAAGGGTAGGAAAAAGCTTCTCAAAAAAAAAGAGTGCCCCAGGCCCTGGCTGGTAGCTCAGTGGGTAAGTCACCTGCCTGCAAACCCAAAGGTCACTGGCTCAATTCCCAGCCAGGGCACATAACCAGGTTGCAGGCCAGGTCTCCAGCCAGGTCCGTAGCTGGAGGCAGGTGAAAGGCAACCCTACATTGATATCTTTCTCCCTCTCTGCCTCTCTCCCTTCCTCTTTCTCTCTGGAAATAATAAAATCTTAAAAAAAAAAAAGTGCCCCAAATTGAGTCATGAAAGAGAAGTGAGCCAGGTAAAGAAAGGGGTTGTGAAGGGGTGAAGCAGAAAGCACGAGGAGGTGAGGGACATGGGTGGAGGCTTCGGGTGCCATATGGGGGTGCTGGCGCTTTATTCCTTCAGCAATAGTTTTCAACTTGACGCCAGGGAATTATACAGTCGGACTGGCACTGAAGACATTTATTCTGGTGATATTAGGGAAATCAAAGGGATAAAGGAGGAGGAAGAGCAAAATGACACAGCAGGAGGGCAGGTGGGGTGCGTACCGCCAGGCCTCCCTAGCTGCCTCCTTGTGACGGTACAACAGCCAAAATCATTCAAGGGCGCCATATCCCCGTTTCAATAGAAAAGCAATGCTGCCAAACTAACTGTAAACTGGAGTGTGTGTTAACTCCTACAACCCTCCAGCATTTTCCGTTTGCGCAGATGTGGACACTGAGACGCAGAGAGGTTAAGTATCTTGGTTACAGGGTTAGAAGTTCACCGCCAGGATGCACACCACAGCAGTCAGAGCCCACACGTTCCTAAACCCGATGACATCACTTCCTGACCAGGATGCCCCAGGGAGTTTTCTGACACTACTTAGAATGCTTTCAGGGAGCCCCCTGCCAGCTGCTGGAAGCAGCAGCCTGCCTTCCGTCTCACACAAAAAATACTCTTTTCTTTCCCCCATCAAAGTGCACTTCACTAGAGCCAGAGGACGCAAGACAGCAAAAGAACCTGACAGCGATGGGCATAAAAACTCCACCTTACATACCGCCCTCTGGCTCCCTGAGAATAACATCTGATACTGGAAGCAAGTTAAGTCTAGTTGCATGTCTTCCTGGCAGAAGTTTTAGTCATAGGGTTTTCAGTTGTTCGAGATGCAAACTACAGCTGAAAATGTATTCAAAGGCTGACTAAGGACGTATCTCCCTTCCAGAAAATCAAGATGCTGCTACCCAAAGTCATAGCAATGTACCTTAGACAGTGAAAAGCCTAGAGCTTCAGCTTGATCTGACGGCCTCAGATACATTGAGAAGGATGAGATTATAATGTCCTAGAGTTCAGGCTGCCTTAACTCAGCACCAGATCTGATTTCTGTTAGGAAAACTAGGGACAGGAAATTCAGATTCACACATATACACACACTCCTAAAAAATAAAAATAAAAAACAACAACAACAAAACAAAACAACAAGAAAACAAAAGTAGCCCTGGCTGGTGTATCGCAGTGGATTGAAACCCAAGGGTCGCTGGTTGGACTCCCAGCCAGGGCATGTACCCAGGCTGCAAGCCAGGTCTCCTGCCAGGTCCCCAGCTGGAGGCAGGTAAAAGGCAACCATACATTGCTGTTTCTCTCCCTTTCTTCCTCCTTCCCTTCCCCTCTCTCTAAAAATAATGAATAAAATCTTTAAATAAATAAAACAGAAGTGAAAAATGAGCATGCATTCTACCTAATACAATGTAGTAGTACACTTTTAGAAAGTTCTTTAGAAATATGAAATCAACATTTTTATAGTACATTAAGGGTGGTCACTATTTAAAAGACTCCTAAGATAAACAGATCTACAGTTACCATCCCAAAGCTACCTGTTTTATATGAATTTCTGTTTGCCTAGAGTACCATTGCTCATTAATTCCGGACAAACTGGCTTAGTCACTTGCCAGACAAAGCACTAAGCTCTTCCTGACACTATGACAGAGCATCAAATTGGAAAACAAAATGCTAGGCCGTGGGAAAAGCATGACTTTCAAAGAGCCACTCCTTCTCTCACATATTACAGCAAAAACGATTACACTTACCCAGGCATCCTAACCAAGCTTACTATCAGGAAGTCATACGTACAGGTTGTCCGATCACAGATGAAACACTAAGAAGTAAAGCATTTTCTTTTAAATCCTGAGGAGACAGTCCTCAGGTTTTCATTCACTACCTCAAATCTCAAGTCTTCCAGGCTAACAAGAGTGTGGTGTCACTACCGAGCTTAGCTCTGCACCAAATAAAACCTAAGACAATTGCCTCTCTCAAACCTTACACACGAGGTTGTGTGGTCAACTTGGAAAACAGAGAAACATCTCCGAGCCCCAAATGAAATAAATGTATGCGGAAATGGAGAAGAGGTAGTGATTGCTAACTCTTTCTACCCGAAGCTGAGATCATCTCAATCCAGATTTGGGATTCTCTCCCTGGAAATCCCACAGACGTGGAGTCACGTGGGGCCAGACTGCCCGAGTCTGAAGCCGGATTGCTTCTTCCACGTGTGACCTGGGCAACTACCTCTCCCTCATAGAACCTCAGCTTCTTACCTGTGCAATGGGTGTAAAAACAGCATATCCCCCATGGGGCTGTGATGAGGACTGAATGACTCACAAAATTTTAGCACACAGACCACCCTGGCACCCAGAAAGTACTCAATACACGTTACTGAAGTTCTTGATTTCATATCCACAAACAAGTGTGTATTATTTCCACAAATTTGTACCACTCGACATGGAACCAAGTGCACTAGCCTTATTCTACTTATTGGCTGCTTAATGGGAGTTTTTCATGGTTTGAGCAAGGCCTCTTAATTTTCCCTTTCCTAACAAAAAGTTCTGAGAAAGGGAACATGTGTATAAACAGTAGAGGGAGTATTTTTTTTTTTTTTTAATAAAAATTCTGTTTTCTTTTAGAATAGCAAAAATACTTTTCTTAAAAGCCATGCTAATAATAATACTTTCAAGGTAAACAATCATTATTTCCAAAGTAAAAAAACGCAAGCTTCTCCCCCACTTCACTTGTATTTCGAAACACAAGGCCTAAAGAGCATATAGATGGAAAGGGAAGAGGCCACGAATGGTCTGGGTGAAAGCAATGTGCTATTTGTTCAAATATATTGGACAGCAACCACAGGAGCCAGTCTAGCCCTGCTGCTGCTGTGAGTCTCCACCTTCAGCTCCACCAGTGGGCACAGACACCAGCAACAGACCCACGACTCCGGGTCCAGTTTTTGTTCCATGACCAACTGCCTGACCAAAGGGTCAAATTCCTACCAAATGAGACAGCAGCAGTATCTACCTGTTCCAAGGAAACATTCCAACTGTTTTTAAAGCAATAGTCTTACTTTAGAGTTAAAACAAAAAGGAATAATTTTAAGTATTGTATGAATTCAATGTTGTACTCAGGTCAGAGAATATGGAGAAAGTTAAGTGTGAATTCTTGAAAGTTACAACTCCAAGGATGTAGAGACTGCAATTAAATGCCTGTTAACCCACCACGATGCATCTGGGAATGGAAATGACAGTTCGTGTTCTTTATTACCCAAGCCTGAGGTCACAGGCACAAGAAGTGTACCAAAGAAAGCCCAAAGTGGCTATACACAAATCCTTACTGTGTGCCAGGCACTGTTCTAGGCACATTGCAGAGACTCATTTAATCCTCACAGCAACCAAAGTGGTGGCTTTCTACACATTCCCTTCAGAATCCAGCAGCGCCCCCCACCTAACCCCCCACCCCCACCCCCGCCTAGTAGGTGGATCCTGGGTTATACCCAATACCACCACCCACAGGTGAGGGCAAATCCCAAAGCCCTCAGAGGGAGAGAAAAGGTCAGGAAATCAGGGGCCTCTAACTGATAAGGATCATGTGCTCCAGAAGGCCCAGGGAGGGTGCTCAGGTCCTTAATCTGATGAGAATAATGGGATGAGGTGATTGGCTGACTAAGGTAGGGTTGACCCATCCAGGTTTCACAGGCAAGTTCACTGCTATTTTGATCCTCTTAGTGAGAAATGACCATTTTATCACAAAACAGAAAAAGTTAGTCATACTTCCTCATCGGCTTAGAGCAAGATTAATAAGCTAACTCCTAAGTTTCCATAATTAGTAAGCATTATTTTTTTATAACTCACAAAGCCCCTCAGCATCAAACCTCTTACAAGACAAATTTAAGGCACCTATGACATCCCAGTAGTATAAGGAGGAGTCTGTGTGCTCTTGTAGTAACAGTAGTAATAGGACTAATAGGACTAGAGGTAAATACCAGAAACAACCACAGTAGAGCCACAGCTGTTGAAATTCACTGCATGCCTATTTATATGCATGCTAGCCACCATTAAGGTCACTGAATATAAAAAGCTTCATTTGATTTCTCTCTCTCTCACACACACACACACACACACACACACACACACATACAACATGAGGTGGGTTATATTTGTACTCCCCTTTAAGGAAACTGAACCTTAAAAAGGTTAGGTAACTTGACCAAGGTCATGGAGCTTGCAAATTTTAGATAAGCCTGATGATCCCAGGGATCGTACCTTAACAACTACTGCGATGCTGGATAGTTTGAAGCTTTTGTCCACAAATTTTTTCAGTTGTCACTTGTTTGTTGAAGTAAAAATTGTTTTTCCAAATTGCCCCTGGCTTGTGGAATAAGGGCCACTCTTTAGAATGAGGACAAGATATACATACGTAAGGCACTAACTTGGATGCCTCATAAACAAAACTCAGCATGAGTAAGAGCCACCAAAGTGGAGAGAGGGAAGATAGGTGAATCAAGAATGACCAAAAACTGATAATTATTAAAGCCAGGTGGTGGGTATAAGAAGGCTCTTCCTCCAATTTTCTCTCTACTTTGAGCTATGACTAAAAATTTTCATAAGGTTTGAAAATGGCTTTGACTATGGAGAGTTCATTAAATTTACTGAGTTATTTCCTTTCATTTGTTTTACGACGTCAGACTATACATGGTTTAAAATTCAAAATGTTCTAAAAGTTATACTCTAAAAAAGGGTGGGAGGGGCAAGCAATAAATCACAGAGATGACTCAAGACTTATCCTTGTGTTAGATGTGTGTTTGTTTTCTCTTGAAACTCTTGCATTTTTAATAATCACCCCAAGCCCTCAGGTTGGTCTAGAAATAAGACTAAGACCAAGGGCTGTGACCAACTTTGACCTCATAATGAAATTCAGATGAAGAGCTTAAACCTATGCTAAAAAACAGGGCTCCCTCACTCTCTGACTTAGAAAGAAGCAAATGAGGCCAAATCAACATCTGAGGCCAACTTCAGCATTCTTCAACAATAGAACAGATTCTCACCAAAGACTCTGCTAGTAATATTTAATGCCTAGAGCCAGAAGGCCGAACACCCTTCCATGACAGGGATAGTCCATTCAGCCAAAAATTCCAAAAGCACTGATAGTTGAGAGGGTTGCTGAGACAGACCTTCATGGACATGGGGTAAAATAAGAGCAAGTGTGGATATAGCTACATTTTACCTCAGGCCATTCGGGTGACTGGAGGGGCAATCACAAAAGGAAAGGTTCTATACATAGAAGGGGTTTGGCTGATGCACTTTTCAGCAGACATTTACTTGGCTGCATCCCAAACAAATGTCAAGAATAGCCAGGCAGGGACAGATTTAAGAGCAAAGTAAGCCCTAGACTTTAAAAGAGCACAATTCTTTCAGCCACCTCTTCAGAACCAAAAAGTTTTAAACTAAGAACCAAAAGGTTTTAAACTAATGTGTACAATGTTTTAAACTTTCAAATTCATTAAAAACCCTCAAAGTCCTTTTCTTGTAATTACATGAATATTGCTATTATTAAATCTAAAAGGTAGAAACTATAATAAAATTAAAAGTCAAATTGTTCCTTATCAAAGGGCTATGTTCTAAAATTGTATTTATAGGATGATCTCACAAAGATCTGTCAGAATAACAGGAAATCATGTTACGTCTAAGAACCCAACATTCTATAACATGGCAGCCCATTTATACATTCTTAAATAATTATTACATGCATTTATTCATTTTTTAGGAATGATTCTATACTCAAAATGTATCACTTCTGTCGACAAGAATTTTTATCTTTATCAACTTTACCTGCTATTTGCACTGAGCCATCCTCACCCAGAAGAATATTACCAGCTTTCAAATCTCTATTAGAAAAAAAAGAATAAATTATGCAATACAGATATTATTTTGTATCAATTGACTCGGAGATTTAAAAACATATCAATAAGCAGCTATTTCACATTAGTTTATAAATAGTAAAATTATATCGAAATTTTAAACTTTACAAGATACATGTGATTTTAGTTTGCTCCTGGGAAATGGTTAGGATTTTAGTAACAAATATTTTATGTGAAATCATTATCCAAATTTAATTAAATCAAGAATGAGTAGATTCTTTATTTTATGTTAGAATTAGAGATTGTCAGTGTACTCACAATACTATCATTTTATCAAGAATTAAAACCTACGTAAACCTGTTCCATTTCCATTTAAATTTGTCTGTGGTGTAATTCCAAATTAATCCTATCAGCCTAATAACAATTACTTTCATCAGTCTCCTCTCTGGGGAGATACTGACCATGAATATTAATTATAATATTCTATACATCTTTACTATAAAGAAGTGTGCTGAGTAGTCTTAACACTTAAAAGAAAAATGACAATCTGTAAGTTTATTTCTAAAGTAATATTTTTTTTAGTTACTGAGAGAAACTAATTAGAAAGTAATTAACAACTTACTTAGTTCAAAGTGGGGAAATTAAAATGTGCACTAGGGGTACCATTTAAGTAAATGGTTACTTACCTGCAACTATCCCTAAGAACTCATTAGAAACCCACCAGGCAATCACCTTCTAGGCTGACAGGCTATCACTGGCATTTTATGTGGCAAAGAAGATGAAGCCAGTGCCTCCCTCTTTCCCTCTCACTATCATGTCAAAAATAATTAGCGTGCAAACCCAAAGGTTGCTGGTTCGATTCCCAGCCAGGGCACATAACCAGGTTGCAAGCCAGGTCTCCAGCCAGGTCCTTAGCTAGAGGCAGGTGAAAGGCAACCATACATTGATGTCTCTCTCCCTCTCTGCCTCTCTCCCTTCCCCTCTCTCTAAAAATAATAAATAAAATCTTTAAAAATAATAATAATAATTTACATATTACAATGTTTGAAACAGTCTTGCCTGAATTAGAAAGTTAGAAATTATATCTAGTTCAAATGAGCATACTTCAAGAGCAGTATGCTAACTGATGGTTTTTAATGAACTCACTCAGAACTTTTTCTATTCTGCTCCTCAGTGAAAGCAGATAAACTAATTCTGAGGATACCAATATAATTGATCCAAATTCTCTTATTCATTTCTGAAGTACTTTTTTTCAATCTATTAAGCCTAAGTTAGAAATAATATCAATACTTACCTGCCTGCAATATGTCTTCCCTTAATAGTCTTTACTGACTAGGCAGGACTAAAGACACAGCTGAATTTAAACATCTCTGCAGAGGTCATACCTGTGAATCTGACCATTTCTGTGTAGATAGTCTAGGCCTTCCAAAACCTCTTTAAGAATTGTTGCTATTATTGCCTCTTCCAGAACTCCATTCTTATGCTCTCCTCGGTTGACAATGTATTTTATGATATCCAACATTGAACCTATGTAGGCAGAGAGAAGAATTGGAAAAACCCGGATAAGCATCTTCATTACCTTTCCAGAATAGGGCTCCCTATTTAGAAAACTAAATGAGGACACCAAAAAGGTTTCTGTTTATTTAACATTTCCGAGACATACAAACAACTGCAAGGCAGCCCATGGCCAGACGCGCTAAATGCAAGTTTGCAAGCTCACCTTCAGCTGAAGTACATGACAACGATTCTGGGTCAGGAACCAGAAAACCATTCAGGGCCACTTCCCAGTTAGTCCCTTTCCCCTAGGCGTGCAATTGGTTACAGACTCAAAAGAGGGTTCAAGGTGTTCTGAACCGGGAAGGGGGCGGGGACCAGAGGCAGTCGTGAATGTCTCAGAGCAAAGGGCACAAGTGGAAGGGGGGAAGAAAAGGGATTCTGCCCCTGGGCCCTGCTTAGAACCGGAAGATTCCTTTCTGTGACTCAAGGCAATCTTTCTTTTTACTTACTTGGTGCTTGATGTACTGACTTTTATAATAAAAAGAAATGAATACACAGTACTCTGTTACAATAAACAGATTAGTTCCTTGGCACTGTGAATTCATGTTTCAACACATATCAATTACTATTCCAAACCTCCTGGTCATCTGCAAAACCATAATTACCTGGGGGCTCAACATTTCTGAAGTGTTAACAAACAGCTTACCTCAGGACCTGAATTTGGCTCTCAGCTCCCAATGATTAACTAAGGACTGAGTTTCCCCATCAGATATTACTACACCAGACTAACCACCCACCCACCCCTCATTAGGAGATTTAATGTGGTAAAATATTATAGGGGGAAAAAATTGCACATTTTTCTACCTTAGAGAGAATCAAAACATCTGTTTATTCATAAGACTCTTGGATTTTGGGATCAGGATCATTCAGAACTTATACTTCCAAAAACATCCTATTTTTACGTTATGAGGGTATACCATACCAGGCATCCATGCATTTATGGGTTGCTGAAGGAAAACTGAGCAAGGGTCCACACCTACCCACATTCCCCATCCCTGTGGAAACCTGTTTAAAACTGCTTCCTCTTACCCATAAAGCCCACAAAAGACTAAGCTGTATTCTTTTAAATGGACAAGGAAATGTGCTATTATGTCCTCAGGAAAGTGGGCAGGGGATATTCTCAGGCTTAGACAAGGTTAACTGGGATAAAAAATAAATGAAAAGAGGAAATCAAATCCTCCCCTTGAAAGGAATATTCAGAACTATCCAGGGTCCCAAGTTACCAAGATTTCTTGTTTCTTCACAGTTGCACCCCACAGCAAGGGCCCAGATTAAGATTTATTGCTAACACACCATCCTGCTAAGAACCGAGAAGCAGGCCTGACACAAGACACTGTGGTCTGGTTCCAACAGGCTTCCTTTTGCTTGTTACTTGCCTTTTTCACTTTTTAATTAAAACCCAAGTAGGCACTCAAGGAAACAAGGACAAACAGGATGGATGACAAGACTGGGAACAGAACCCAACTAAGAGCTCCAAGGCTCCATACCGAGTCTTACACTAGCCGACCCCAGGCAACTACCACACATTCATCATCTCGTTGCTGGGCCTCTGCTTGAGCCAAAACTCCCTCTTTACAAAAAAAATTAAAATCAAGTCCTCTGCCCTGGCCTGTGGCACAGTGGATAAGGTGTTGGCCTTCGAACCCAAAGGTTGCTGGTTCGATTCCCAGCCAGGGCACATAACCAGGTTGCAAACCAGGTCTGCAGCCAGGTCCGTAGCTGGAGGCTGGTGAAAGGCAACCATGCAGTGATGCTTCTCTCCCTCTCTGCCTCTCTCCCTTCCCCTCTCTCTGAGGATGAGGAATAAAAGCTTTTAAAAATTAAAAAAAAAAAACAAAAACTCAAGTCTTTAACACATTGCCCTGGCTGAGCTTTAGCTGGAGGTGGGCCGGCAGGTAAAGCTGGGCTGGGCTCTGCAAGTTCTGCTGCACCACTTTTGGCTTCATCCCCACACCACAAAACGTTCTCCTCTGCTCCTAAGCCACGCGTCATGTCTCAGGACGATACGCAGTGAGTGACACCCTGGAGAAAGAGCACACTAGGGAAGGGGGTATGCCGGGTGTCATAAAGGAAGTGGCTCATGCTTCCTCAGCTCCGATTTTCATATGTGCAAAAAAATGAAGGTGGTAATGCCTCCAGTGTTGCTCCTCAGTCAACAGGTCCCGCGTTCACAAATTCCGGCACTACCAGTTACTAGGTATGTGACCTTAGGCAAACTGCTTAACCTTCTTGAGCTTTGGTGACCTTTCTGAAAATTAGGGATGGTGCCATCTGCCATCTACGGGTGTTGTGCACGTTACATGAAACAAGGTAAGTAAAGAGCCTTGAAGAGGATCTAGCCGTAGGCCGAGTGTTCAGCGAAGTTAACGGTTATCATTACCGTTCCCTATCAATGCATGATGTTAAAAGATAAAAAAAAAAAAATAATCTAAGTGAATAAAACCTAAAGTGACTGTTAATATTATTAAAAAAAAAAAAAGATCCAAAGAACTAAAATACAGGAATGCAGAAGTGCTTTATTAATTATACTGTCCGTGGCTTGTGTAACTTCAGTGGCCTGAGGCTAGTGAGGGAAAGCTGCTTTCCCTCCGTACCCAAGGGCAAACATGTAATGAAAACAGTGCCACAGCTGATCAGCAGCATACACAGGTAATTTAGCATGCAGAAAGTCTCTCTCTATTCAACGGAGACAGCGTTTACTCAGCACCAGCTGGGTAACGAAGTTCAATGAATCAGATGCGCATTTTACTTCACAGGTTTCATCAAGTCCTTAATGTCCAACACCGTAGCCACTATCCCCCTAAGTTATCTAAGAATAAGCTAAATAAAACAGAATAGAAATTCAGTCCCTCAGTAACACTAGCCACATGTTAAGTGCTCAAGAGCCACATGTAACTAGCAGAAACTGGAGAGGAACTAGGGCATTCCCATCGCCACAGCGCTGAAATCATTCATTACACGGCAATGGGTTAAGGACTTGCATAATGTGAAAAAGGAAGGACTGGTTAACTTTTCTGAAGAGAGAATGGGATAGCTGCAGAGAAGAGGTGACCTTTTAAGACTTGTACCACTGGAGAGGGAAGGACAGACCTAGGGCTGAGGAGCAGGACAGGTGAGCCCAGAGAGGCATCAGAGCGCAAGAGGTATTTAGGGAGACTAACACACACCAGAAAAGCCAGGAGACGAGGGAGCACATATTTTAGAAGTTAAACTGAGCCCTGGCTGGTGGTTCAGTGGACAGGTGCTGGCCTGCGAACCCAAGGATTGCTGGTTCGATTCCCAGCCAGGGCACATAACCAGGTTGCAAGCCAGGTAGGTCTCCAGCCAGGTCCGTAGCTGGAGGCAGGTAAAAGGCAACCATACATTGGTGTTTCGCTCCCTCTCTGCCTCTCTCCCTTCCATTCTCTCTGAAAATGATAAATAAAATCTTCAAAAACAAAAACAAAAACTTAAATTAAATTGGACTTTATTCCCTAAGCAAATAAATCAAGCAAAACTTTAAAATAAGGGAGTAAGGGGATCAAATCTGAACTCCTATTCAATATGCTGGTTTGCATAGAAAGAAAAAAAAAATGACAAAATTCACTTACCTCCACTTAGTAATTTCATGACCAGCCAAAGTTCATCTTTTACCACAAAAGAGGTATAATAGGTCACTACGTTGGGATGGCTGCACTGACTCATGGCTTGAATTTCTTTCTATAAAAAAAGTAAAACATGACATAGTTGTACCGTGAGGTGGATATCGGGAAGCAAAACACAAATGAACCACAGCTGAATATCTGGCTACTTTCCTCCTTAAAAGTACACCGGGGGCGGGGGGGGGCGGGCGGGGGGGCACTGCTGCTGCCTAAACCTTTACTTGGAGGAAGCTGCAGAAGAACTAACCCACTTACCCTCATTATCTCCAGGAGACTGCAGAGCCCTGCTGACCAGCCACAGGACTGATGACCCCCTACTCTGCTAGCACAGACCCCTGTCACACATGGCTGCATGCCTCCAGCCAGAACTGAAACCCTCCACAGAAACACAAAACCAGGGGCGTTAGGAGACATGGGCCCCCATGCCAGCTTGAACTCTGGTGCGTGGCTTAGCGCCTCCCTTATCTAAAACAGGACTGCTGCGGCGACAGTAAGTGAGAAAACAGAAGAAAATGCTAGAATATCATTCCCCAAACTATCTTCCATGGAAGATAGTCCACCAAGAAAATAAAGGAGCAGAGGGAGACTGGCAAAGTGAGACTGGCTTGGGAAACATCAGCTACTCAATTTCACTCTAAAGGAGTCAGCCACAAGGAATATTGTCCAAGTCTCTGAGAAGTCCTACAGCAGATAAACGGTCACAGTTGAATCCACCCAGGAAAACCATCTTTATGTGTCATAGTTTAGAAAAATGCTGCCACAGAGGAAAAATTTTATAGAGACATAAAACAGCCAAGTTTTGAAATCAGACCAATGGAAAACTTTAATAAACCGCATATTTTGTGCGTATATTGGTTTTGATTTGTCATTTTAGTTCTTGCCAGACAACTTGTATAAAGCTTCAGCCAAATGAAAACCCTCAGTTAAAAGCATCGGACAAGTGTAAGTTGCTTTTAAGGTGGTGTGCACCAGCCTCAAGAATAACCTTAAGTCATCACCCTGGCTGGTAGCACGGTGGATAAGGCGCTGGCCTGTGAACCCAAAGGTCGCTGGTTCGATTCCCAGCCAGGGCAACATAACCAGGTCTCCAGCCAGGTCTCCAGCCAGGTCTTTAGCTGGAGGCAAGTGAAAGGCAACCATACGTTGATGTCTCTCTCCCTCTCTGCTTCTATCCCTTCCCCTCTCTCTGAAAATAATAAATAAAATCTTAAAAAAAAAAAAAAAAAAAAAAGAATAACCTTAAGTCCTCAGAGAAACCTCATGTTATGCTATTATGTATTTATGATGAAAGAAAGGCGCATTCATGTATCCTATAAATATTTTCAGTAACAATGAAGTTAACTAGATAATTAACTTCAAGTTAACTCAAAATTGACTGCAATAATATTCCAATTTGGGCTAAGACCTTTGCATCTTCAGTAATAGTTAACCCTCAAATTACTAAGACCCTATCTGTCAGATAACTTTGCTAGAACACCAGGACATGTAACACACACATTCACTTTAATACAAATATATATACTTACTTAAGTGATTCAACCACAAACAAAACTCCTAAGAAAATCACTAAGTTTTCTATTTTCTTTTCATTATTTAACAACACTTTCCCTTCATTGTTCCCCTCATTTAACTGATTACACATTTTCTACATCTGACACTTTTGAACTCCTGTCCTGTCCTTTGAACATGATCTGAAACCTGAGTTCCAGTTTCCATCTGTCTCTGGTATTAGGTTTTGATGCCGTAAGATGCTTCTGAAGGAGAAATGGAACGCTGCCCGGGCCATTCCTATTTCAAGTCAGTAGCATCTGCTCGTCATGGGGACGGCCCACTTCGAAAGCCTGCAGCACCAGGCAGGGCCCAGTTTAAACAGACGCCTCCAGTATTCACAGAAATGGGAATAATGTTTCTTGAAACTATGTGCACTCTACCTCCTCACCATCCCATGTTCAATGCAAATGAATGCCTTTCTAGCTTTCAACTTTCAAACTTTTAAATCATTACTCAAAATGCACAATAAACGGCCAATTGACACATGAAAAGAAATTCTTTCGCACTGATGCAAAGTTGGGTCAGAGTTTGGAAAAACATGTTTTTTCAGCCCTTTGCATTCAGATGGCCAGTACCATTTCCTACCCAGAGCAACAGGTTCTCTGATACGACAGTGAGCAAACTGTGAAACTGTGTGCATATGTGTGTGTGTGTGTGGTATATTGGGGGTTGGGGGAAATGGAGGAAGGAAGGGAGAGAGAAAAACAATTAACCTAGGGAGAAATTATTTTAGGTAAGCTGTGGGTATAACTTAACAAATTCTATTCCTTCAAAATGAGGGATCTGTACCAGCAGGGCAATCAAAGGCCCTAAGAATTTAAAAGGAAAAAAGGGCAAGGAGTATAGCTACCACCCCACTAACACACCGCATGGAAGGTCAAAGAGAGTGGACATGCACCAGTCTGACCATTCATAACCTCATGATCTTTCCCAGGCAGCCTCACTGTTCCTCTTCACTGCTTGGCTCTGGGGTCCATCTCCCCAGTTCCTATACCCAGATTTTACTGCGCAACCTTTCCATGCAGTAGAGCATCTAACACTTGAAGAATAAAACTTGCCTTAAAGAAAAACATGAGTTGCTCAGCCTGTGCTACCACTGAACCTCTATGGTAAGAAATATTTCCTCAAATGGGGTAGAAAGAAACTTAAAGAAGAAAGAACTAGGTGCTCTACATGCCTATCCAATCCTTATTTTACCTCATATTTAAATCTTTCATGGAGTTGTCTTGTGGAGAGGTACAAAATGTCTGTGTTTCTATTTTTGCTATGGTCTGAATGTTGGTGTGCCTATCAAAATTCTTAAGTCAATGATATTGGGGTGGGGGGGTGGCGCTGGAGGGTGATTGGATCATCGGGGTAAAGCCCTCGTGAATGAGATGAGTGCCCTGGCAAGAGAGACCTCCAGAGAACTCATTCACCCCTTCTGCCATGGGAGGAAGCAGTGAGAAATCTGCAGCCTGAAAGATGCCCCGCCCCCCAACCATGCCAGCACCCTGACCTCGGATTCCCAGCCTCCAGAACTGTGAGAAATAAATTTCTGTGGTATTTTTGTGATAGCCACCCAACCTAATTAAGATAACTTTATATACTTTCATACTTTACATTTTGAAAAACACAAGTATTTCTTGGATCAAACCAGTCTTTCCACAGAACAACTTTCCCTATTTCTTGTCAAAACAGTGATAACAGCTGCTATTTGAATCCTTTCTTGGTGACAATCTATCAGCTAGGTTATCCAGCATTTTTCCCAATGCCCCTAACTTCACTCCTAGTGTAGGCAAAGCCATTTTTGCGCAAACACATTCATTTCTTCCTGTCTCTAAAAGTGACAAAAGTACTGGCCAAAGAATAAATGAATGCTAATATCCTAGCCCCGTAATTAGCTCACAATCTATGGACGTAGCGAGATTGAGAGCCCTTCCTCTCAAACTGGATTATGCTCACAGATCACCTAGGAACCTTGTGAAAATGCAGGTTCTGATCCAGTGGGCCTGGGGTGGGTCCTGAGAGTCTCCATGCCTAACAGGCCTCAGGTTCAAATCCCAGACTTTGAGTGACAAAGTGACGGAGGACAGGCAGAGAGGTGCATGGGTGCAGGAAAGAGAAAGGCCTGAGGGGAACAGCAGGCCCAGAGTCACTGCCTAGCTGAGTCTGACCTGGAAAACAGGGTAGAAAGCAAAGTTGGAAGTAAGAGAAACTCTAGCACTCAAGTGGTTTGAATTTCACAACTATGGGAAATGGTAAAAAACTCAAAGGGAGGAGGAAAAAAACACAAGGTCAAAGCTGGAAGAACTCAAAGGACTCTGAAATCCAGGCAATGCGTTTGCGAAAACTATAGTCATGGAATATGACACAGTGGCTCCCTCAGAAGTCTAGTGAAATGAGACTCAGACATGTCACCAAGTACCAAACCAAGCTATGGCACTGTATTAACCTCTCCTGGGGTATGGAGAGCTGGGTTTGCTCGGGTAGCTTCATATGAAACATGTCACAAATCAGATTTCACAAGAGTGAGAAAACTGACCTAAAACGGGGTAGCAAGTAAAAGGCTTTTCCATCCGCTGAAACTGAAGTGACAGCCATAGCAGAACACCTCTGCCGAGAGCAATGTGGGCAGAAGGCAGACAGACCAAAGAGGGCCACCACACAGCTGCTGCACCAGCCTGGCCACATCTGTCAGACCAAGGCATGGAAATAGGATAGGTTGGAAGGCAAAAAAAACAAAAAACTGGGAAAATGGGGGAAAAAAGAAAACTCTTTAAATATTTATAAGAAATTTTCTGATGCTGCAAATGGCGTATCCCCTCCCCTTGCATACACACACACACACACACACACACACAGGTTCTCCTGTCAATAGTACTGAGGACAGGCAAGAACTATAATTAACAAGGATGTGACCCAGCAGGAGCCACTAAGAAGGGCAACAGTGTAAGTCACATTTGGCTTTGAAGCATGGCTATGCCACTGACCAGCTTGCTAATCACCTGGGCAAATTACACAGCATCCTTGAGCCTCAGTTTCTTTTTCTGTAAAAGGAGCTTAATAATGCCATCTACATAGGATTGTTGTGACGTAAGTGAAATGAGATGTCTAAAACTCCTTGCAAAATGCCTAGCACATACAAGAAATGTTAAAAGTCAGTCTCTCAATGTCTCTCTTCCTTCACAGCCTGTGAGCATCGCAATATTCGTCACTAATCTCAAGGGTTGCAAGTTCCAGACTGAACCTCAAACGCACCAAGCCTGACCCTGGCAGTGGCACTCACCTTTGTCTACAGGAATGCCACAGGACACAGAGCTCTGCTGGCTCAAGGAGTCTCTTGCGTGCATAGGTCATTCAGCTTTCTGCCTGAGCCTCCATGGCCCCTGCCTGTGTTTTTCCCAGTGACCCCATCCTGTGGAATTTATACCACCCTTCACACTTCATGCATCCTGCCACACCACCTCAAACCCTTTTGGAATAAGAAGTCTAAACACATACTTATGCCAAAAGCACAGAACAAAGAGAAATAAAAGAGAGTTTGAAGATACAAGAATTAGGTGAAAGTTAAAGCCTAGATTATTTTTGTCCCTTAAGACCATGAGACTCATGCTGGAAAAAAACCAAAACATTGAAATGAATTCTGAATGCAAAATATTGAACTGTACTTAACCAAACTTAGCATATTTTCACAAGTTATGTAAATTCTAAGTAAATTCTCCTTTACCTGATATTGATGGCAAAATATCCCAGCCTTTGTGAAGACATCAAACCTCCGCTCGCTCCAACATGCCATGCAGTTAAATCTGAGGTGACACTCTATCTAACTTCATTCTGAAGCAGAGGTTCTCAACCCTGGCAGCACACTGAAATTGCCCAGGGAGCTTTAAAAAGTACTAATGCCTGGATCCCAGCCCCAGGGATGCTGATGTAAATTGGTTCTTGGTTCAGGATATAGCCCAGGAATAAAAATGTTCAGAAGCTCCCAGGTGGCTCTCATGTGCAGCTAAGGTTGAGCACCACTGCTTTCAAGCTGAGCACTGAGATTCATTACCCTTCCAAGGGCAATGCTGAGAGAAACATCTACCATCCAGGCGTATGGCCACTCTGCAACTTTACCTAAAAAGGAAAAAATAGGTACGACCTACAAATACTATTAAGTGAAATACATATTCCAAATGCAAGAGGTAACCAGATGTATCTTTAAAATGTATTGAACAACCTCCAAGTAGTGAAAGAATTCCCTAAATAATAGGTGAGTAACCATGTTTTAAAAAAAAAATACCCGGGCAGAAAGTTATTCTCCAGCTTGTACTTCCATAACATTAGCATCATTGTGAATGGTAACCTTATCAATATTCTAAATAATCCAGTATTTTAAGTAGTAGAATTTTTTCCAAGAGAAAAACCCCATAAAGTTCAATGATTTCAAATGTCAGCCAAGCAATGAAAGAAAAGATCGACAAGGCTCATAAAAGCAGTGTATTTTTCTGCACTGTCATTTCCAGTCTTGAAAAAATATCATTGTGAGACCTTTTTTAATTATGAGAAATTGTATACCACATCCGCGGAAAACTTCTGCCTCTTTTAGAATAACAGAAACAACAGGGAAAAACTCAAGGAAAAGTAAGTCAAATATGCTGACTTGTACCACTTACAAATGAGTCAACCAATATCCCTTGCCATTTAGTTTCAGAATTATTATCATATGATTTGGTATCTGTGTTTATCTGAGTACAGTCCAACTGAAGGCAGGATCAGAAATGGAGAAAATCTACATGTTTTGAAGACAGAGAATCATTTTGAGAAATTTGAAAAAGGGAAGCATAAATTCTATGATAGCCTTAATCAGTGTCTCTGGAAGGTTTTAAAGCTAGAGTTGTAAAAAGGTAAAGCATCATGGGAGTTGGAGGTCTAGAAAATCCCTCAAATCCCCCAGGGAAATCACGATGGATAAAAATCTACTTCCTGACAAAATACAACATACATCCCATGACCTCGATATGATGTCATGAAATTGGGCACTTGGTAAAAACTGTCTGAAAACAAGCTCAAGAATTTTCCTTGGGAATGTGGAAGCTGCTCATACAGTTATTTTCTTGAAAATAAATAAGGAGGGGGAAGAAAGCAAAGAAAAAAAGAGCAATGCTAAGCCCTGGCTTGTGTGGGTCAGTGGTTCAATTCCCAGCCTGGGCACATACCCAGGCTGCAAGCCAGGTCTCTAGCCAGGTCCATAGCTGGAGGAAGGTGAAAGGCAACCATACATTAATGTTTCTCTCCATTTCTTCCTCCCTCCCTTCCTTCCTCTCTCTCTAAAAATAATGAATAAAATCTTTAATAATAATAATAATAATAATAATAATAAGCAATGCTGAACTACTATAGGAAAACTCAATAGGAAAGAGATACTTTCTTTTAGAACTGGCTAAAAATGTCTTCAGCAAATACTCATAATAAGGATGTCTTATGTCCTAAGAGCTTTGCTGTTGGTCATCATGGAACCTGAATCAGACGCTGCCATCAACAGATCATTTCACTGTCAATGACTGGCAGTACGGAAAAAGTAGAAGCCTTTGTTAACAGAACCACAAAGAAATTGTCTTGTCAGCCAATTGATACTGCGAGAAAGCACCGGTCCAACCTTTGGCGCTGCTGCTGCATTTGGTTCTATCACAGAAAGATGAGGAGTGGGGTAATAGAAAGATGTCTGTTTTGGTTGCAGCGTGCCCTGTCCCACACCAGGGTACAATCTGCAGTCTGGGCTTCTGCCGGGGAACAACCCTCCTGTGAAAGTGGCAGGAACCCCACCTAACACTCTCCCACCTTCTTTCTGCACACTTCCAAGTCTGTCTCTTTCAGGAGCCGCTTAATTAACTCTGGAAACAACCAAACCAAAATTGAAATGAAGATAACATACAAAAAAACAACCCAAGCAACAGCATTTTTCCAGAAGTTGATGAAGATGGCAAAAGTAAGATACGAGAAAACGAGAAGTAACTGAAGTTGTATTCCATCTGGGAAGGTTTTCGCCATTTCCTTCTGCTCTGAAAATGTGTCGGGGCTCACGTAAGTCCAGAAACGCGTGTCCTTGCAACGCTCATTTCCACTTACTTTATTTTTAAATCAGATGTTAAACATTTTAGCAAGCCAGTTCCAACTAATGTGTAAAAACACTTAAAAGTAAACTCCATTAGTTTAATTATCTGAATCAACTATGATATAACTTTTAAATTTGATATTCTGAAAATGAAATTGTTTTCTCCAACCAAAACATACACATTCCTAAGATAATGTAACTTCAGAACTATAAAAATAAATTACATTTATATATATAGTAGTTATTCTCTAATTTCTTTTTTTTTTTTTAATTTTATTTATTATTTTCAGAGAGAAGGGCAAGGAGGGAGGAAGAAAGGGAGAGAAGCATCAGTGTATGGTTACCTTTCACCTGCCTCCAGCTACGGACCTGGCTGAAGACCTGGCTTGCAACCTGGTTATGTGCCCTGACTGAGGAATCCTATTCTCTAATTTCTTAAAAACGTATCTCTTCAAAACATCCAAAAACTTTCCATCTCTAATTCTGCTATCAGTTGGCCTGTATTTGGGTAAATACCAACACCAGATTACATGAAAATAATTCCAAAACGAAGTGGCAGGAGGCAAACAACAGCACAAAATTGAATGACTAAGACCTGAAATGCTCAAAACGGTACCATTTTATAGTTAGTAGGTTTGAGTTTTAATTCGGTATCCTTGGTATAAAATATTCTACAAGAAACAGCCAAGTGTAATTTGTACCAGTTATGATGAAGAATGATCTGGGATGTGATTAATTTACAAATGAGCAAGTTCTTTAGTTAAAAAAGAATGGAGAAATATTTTTATTGATACAAAAAAGAAAACACATACACATTATAGCTTCCAGCTTTTTAAGCTGACATCCTTAAACTAGAATGAATTTTTCCTACGTTACACAAGAAATGCAAAACTATCAACATTAGTATAGAGATTACGTAAAACCTCACAAAAAAAGATTTTTTTTAATTTTTAAACTTCAATTTAAAAGAAATTTTTAAAATGCCTTCTGACTCGAGGAACTGCTCAAAGGTCCCCAGATATTATCATTTAATTTTATAACGATGAGAAAAGCCCATGTCAATAATGGTTAGGGAATAACTATTCTCTCAAATTTAATAAATAAATAGAATAAAATGTAGTAAAAATAGCAAAAAGAATTACCATTAGACAAAATACAAGTATAATGCATTACTCTCCAAAATAGCCTATAAATCATATCTAATTCATGTCACTAAAGAGAAGGAAGGAAAAGAGAAAAGGGAAGAGAGAGAGAAGGGAAAGGGAGAGGGAGATAATTTCATATCAAGAGAAATGAGAAATTAAAAAAAAAAAAAAAAACAACACTACAGTAAAAAGCAAAATGAGGCAGTGGCTTTGTTCAGAGGAAATAAAGTTCTTGATTTATCTATTAATACTATCAATACTATCAATGAGGCCCTTGGCTGGTAGCTCAGTGGATAGGTGCTGGCCTGTGAACGCAAAGGTCACTGGCTCGATTACCAGTCAGGTTGCGAGCCAGGTCTCCAGCTGGATCGTAGCTGGAGGCAGGTGAAAGACAACCATACATTGATACTTCTCTCCCTTTCTTTCTCCCTCCCTGTCCTTCTCTCTAAAAATAATGAATAAAATCTTTTTAAAAGTATGTATCGATGAAATGCATTAAATATTTTCATAGAGATGATACAAGAAGAGAAGGGAATATACCAGAATTTTTCTAATTCAACTGAGAAATTTTTATTATGGACATAGGAGAAACAGATGGCACACTCTAAATTCAAGCCTATGAATTGAGAGTGGATTTTCATTCTTACACCACGTTACTAGAGCAACTTGACTCCTAAATTATAACGCATGATTTTCTAGTGATTAATGTTTTTGTTCAAGCAATTTTAAAGTTGTTTCATTAAACAATTAATTTTAGCCCTGGCTGGTGGCACAGTGGATAAGGCTCTGGCCTGTGAACCCAACAAAGGTCACTGGTTCGATTCCCAGCTAAGGCACATAACCAGGTTGCAAGCCAGGTCTCCAGCCAAGTTCCCAGCTGGAAGCAGGTAAAAGGCAACCATGCATTGATGTCTCTCTATCCATTTCCCTCTCTCTAAAAATAATAAATAAAACTTTAAAAAATTTAATTTTAAAATATACCAAGTTGTAGAGCGTTGATGCTGAATACAAATTTTTACCATTGAGTAGAATTCCTCATTGAATGAAGGAGGACATGAAATACCAGAGGTAAAACTGAGTTGTCCAAAGTCCACGATCCAAGGAAGACCACAGGCCCTCTGACCCAGGGAGTTCTTCTCCCTCCATCATAGGTTTCAGCATTCATCACTTGGGTGTAGTTGTTTATTATCATATTTTTTCCATTACCATTCCACACCCCCCTACCACAATCACCATAGTTTTCCATGCCATGAGTCCGTTTTCCTTTTTTTAAGTGACTTTGCTCATCTCAAACCAAAATATTTTAATTATCATTTACCTATTCCATAATCACTAAACTACATTTTTTTTCTTTCTTTCTTTCTTTCTTTTTTTTTTTTTTAGGAAACAAGCACTTTGCCTGGCCCCAGGGCCATGACTTTTCCTACACATGTAGTTCACTTGCCTCTAAGAATTAAACAAAATTTTGGTGGCATTATTGTACAAGAAAGAATGAGAAAATGCTACTCCGTTTTCAATGAGAACTCAAGTCTAGAGAGAAAAATGAAAATTATAGGGTTGATGTCTAAAAGTCACAAATAAAGCCAAGCACAACAGTGAACTGAAACATTAATCAATCTCTGGATAAAAATAAAGGAGAGTGCCCCAGAGTTTGGGAAGGTAGGCTTTAGGAAAAATGTAAGGACTATCACATTTATGGAATCCACTGTCACCCAATGATAGAGACTGAAAAGACAGATGATTTCAGAAAGAGCAGATTAATTCCTCATTCATGTAATGGACTTGAAGGGAAGCCAAGTGTGCCCCTGGAGGAGCATCCTAACCTTTGAGGTTGACCACAGACCAGAGAACTAAGCTTTCTCAAGAAACCTCAAGGCCATGACAGTGAGTGAGACCCTTTTAGCAAGTCTTAAATTCCTACTGGAAAGCAAGAACTCCTTCAATGAAATATAAATAAGAGAATCTATCAATCTGCTAAACCATGTCTAGGCAATTGGAGGGTAAAGGTGCGGAAAGATATCCATAGCTTAAAAAAAAAATATCCTCACTAACTTAAAACAAAAATGAAATGACTCATGACTCATTTACTAGTCAAAGGTTCCCCAAGGAACAGGAATCCTCTTTATTTCCCATCACCTAGATCAGTTTCTACCATCTAGTAGGGTTTAATAATTATGCAATAATCATGGATTTAACAATTTCTACTCTAAAACTATAAATATTTCCCAAAGGCATTCAGCTAATTATAGTCATTTATACACTACTGTAGGATTAACAAATATGGGATTCACAACAAATAATAAATATGAGATTAACAAATCTCAGAAATTATCTTAAGCATCTATGTTGGGAATATCAAACAGATCAGTAATACTCCCCTGGGAAATTAACCACCAAGATCATCATACCTACAGATTAGGATATGGTTGAAGGCCAAAGTCCAAAACATATATGAAAATTAAGAAGAATTCATAGTGAAAATAATTAGTTTACATGAACTAAACACTATTGATGTGATACTAAGGAAAACATTTACTCCTTTTTTTTAAGGTTTTATTGATCTATTTTGTGTTTTTTGAAGATTTTATTCATTATTTTTAGAGCAGGGGGAAGGCAGGGAGAAAGAAAGGGAGAGAAATGTCAATGTATGGTTGCCTTTCACCTGCCTCCAGCTGGGAACCTGGCTGGAGACCTGGCTTACAACCTGGTTATGTGTCCTGGCTGGGAATCGAACTAACAACCCTTGGGTTCGTGGGCCAGTGTTCAATCCACTGAGCCACACCAGCCAGGGGGGAAAATCATTTATTCTAAAATGTGTTAATAACTGTTAAAATAAAGTGAATTTTTGGTGAGCATATATTTTTATCCTCCCATATATACATACCCAAAATTCATCCTTTTCATGGGCCTAAACACAATGTTGAGACTTATTAACTATTTATCAAATAAATTAATTTATTTATAATAGATTTAAAGCCAAACTGTCTTTGAGGAATATTACTGCACTCGTTTCAATAGGACACATTTTATTTAAATGGCCAATTATATAGCACCAATGATCTCATCTAACATTCTTCTCTTCACATTAAGAGAAGCTAGCACTGTAATTATAATTTTATTTCAGAAGTTATGAAATCACTTGAATCCTTCTTCAACAAAACCTGGAACAAATTCCAGGGCTGTAGGAAAATCTATGAATGGTCTCCACCCTATCAAGAAGCAGAGTTCAGGGCCAGCTGTCTAAAACTGTTTCATGTTATCACATCTGACGTCTATGTATAAATCCACCTTACTTATTATGGGAGTTGGGGTTCACAGTGGGAGAGAGGGTTCAAGAATTAGGGGGTGGGAAGTGATATAGCTTGAGCAGGGAAGGCAGATGTTCCAATAGCCGGCAGACAGTTGATAACTGTGACTTCCATGACGTAACACTCACAAGATAAGGATTCCAGTGACTATTGTTTCCCCTAAGAACAATGGTTTCCAGTTAACACATGGCACAGAGTGTGAAATGATGCAGAGCACTGACCTGTATATAATACACACAAACATGGAATTAAAGGATTATTAGGAGACCGGATGTCCAAACACTGCCAAAATGTGAACCCACGCAGATAATAAAAATGCGGGCAACAGCAGTAGTAGAAACGGAAAGGATTACTGCAACTTTGCACAACACAATCTCACATGCCAATGGCTAGCCCACCAAAGCCTGGCAACATTAGACAACCTATATTGTAAATTCCATTTCTTTCTGTCTAAAAAGGATCTTGGAATAATAGACCCTAAAGAACCATAGCCACCACTACCACCTCATCTCTAGAAATAACGAGGTCAAAGGCTCAAGATTTAAAAATGGAAGCAATAAAGCAATATAGCTTTTTAAATGGAAATAATTATGCATATATTAATTTACTAACATAACATGGGCAGTGCAGCAGGGAAAAGAACAAGAGAGATAGGTTAACTAGTAATAAATGTATAAATCCTAAGTCCCCAGATTAATGGAGTTAAGCACAAAATAAAAGTGCCAGTCCATACTTGGGAAGCTCTGCCTGAGTCAGTGGTCCCCAACCATTTTGGCACCAGGGACCAGTTTCGTTGTGAGGGTTGGAGAGGGGGGACAGGAGGTGGAACTCAGGTGGTGTGAGTGAAGCTTTGCACACTGGCCACTCATCTGCCACTGTGCATCCTGGTTTCTAACAGGCCACCGACCAGCGCAGGTCCATGGCTCAGGGGTTGGAGCTCCCTGGCCTAAATTACTCCTACTTTCAAATGCCGCTGATAGGCTTTCTGGCTCCAGGTAACAGAGGAAAGGGCTGGAATGACTATCTTCCAGTGACCTCCCCTTGGACACTTAGAACTACCATCCCTTATAGATAGCTGCTGATACAGAGCCAGTGGAGGGAATACATGGAAGCTTTGGGCAATGAGGAGGTCTTGGTAGAGACCAGGACCACGGCACTGGCCCCGAAGGCTGGTTCCAGAGGGGTCACCCGTGCACGTAAACCTTCAGCTGATGATGAAACGGTGGCTGTGAGACCTAAAACAGAGCACCATAATCAAAGATATGGGCAATTCTTCAGTGATATTTCCAAACAGTGCCTAAGTTCAAAGGCAAACTCCGAGTTTAAATAAAATAAAAACTAACCTATACTTAGTACAGTCATAGAATTGGAGGCTCCTAGAGGGATCTTAGAGATCTTCCGATTCAACTCTCTTTTTAAATAGGACAAAGTGGCTAGGTATCTTGGCTACAGTTGAAAAACAAGTTAGTGGCAAAAGCAGGACCTGACTCTCCCCACAGTTGGTTCAATACTTTTTCCACTCAGGGAAAGTGACCTTGAGAACTGGTCAGATGACAAAGGCACAATTTTATTGGTCACAGGAACAACCAGCAACACAAATACACAGTAAGTTTCAGAAAGAGCAAAGCACAAAGAGAGTAAAAGCCTTAAATATATGCAAAAAAAAATTTAATTAACATTAAATTATGGAAACCCTTGCTTTAATCTGAGTTTTCCCTGGCAATCTGTTGCTTCAGTCCCAGTGCCTTGAGTAGCCTAATTTAAAATGGAAGGCCAAGCAGATCTGGAAAAGTACAGCCTATCCTTGTACTTAATTTATACTATAGTGTGCTGTAATTAAGCCTGAAATAAAAGCTATATTCTGAGTAAAGACAAAAAGCTCTTGTTGAAGGCATTCCATTCCCAACGTAGACTATAACAAAAGCCTTCTTCATTTGGAGCCAACCATCATTATAGTTTGCAGCTTGTATGGGGCTATTGGACTAATATTTGTACTGGGATTAGTGTTGGGATAACCAATCAGTTAACTCCTCCACTGCAGTCTTCTATTATCCTCACATAAATGGCCAAAAGGCAAAGAAGAAAATTGGCAGGCAGAACGACAACTATATTTATGAGATTAAACTCTCAAACCCTTTGCAGTTTGCCGGGCCACTAATAACCATTTGCCAAGCTGTTCATTTAATAATGAGTCAGTGAAGCCAAAAGCAAATGTTCCCTCAACTAACCAATGCTACTAGACTCACCGGCACACTGACAAGCTCCAATTATTTATGTAACATTATTTCGTTTACCATAAGAAGTGCAAGTTGCTGTATACAAAAACAATAAAGTCCTCGTTTTAGCCAGAAGCAAGCTACTCTGCAGTATTTGGGGTTGTTGGAATGTGTAAGTGATTTTGCAATTTATGAAAACCAAAATGACCAACAAATTGTGTAGGGAGTAATTCCTATTGATGTCAGGATTCCAGGCCAAGGGCCAAAGCCCTGCATCCAACCCTGCACTCGGTATCACGTGGCCTTAGATCATCTAACAGTCTGTACCCTCGTTTCATCAAACAGCGTCAACACCAAGACCAACTCCACCCAGAAATTACGGAGACTGAGCAAAATACTGTTTGTCAAAGCAAAGTACGCCGTACACTATACGACGCAATTGTAAGGTATAGCATAATTAATAGGGGAGGAGAAAGTGGTGCTGGCTGCGTTCCAAGAAATCCGTGTCAACACAGGGGACCACACCAAGCTGCCTTCGCTCCCTCTTCTCCTGCTTCTCCCACCCATTCCACATACCCATACCGTAAGTTTTTCAAAAAGCAACCAGTAAAAGTCACTCTTACTTACTAGTAGTTCATCCATACTGGTCTGGCATTTTTCCAAGTTGATCCGCTTTATGGCCACCCGTTCCTGCCTGGGCTTGCACAGGGCAGCCTGAACCACAGCAGTAGCTCCACTGCCTGAAGCAAGATAAAAGCGAAATAACATCAGTTATCAAGCAGCACAAGTTCCGGTGATTATTCATGACCTCTTTCATAAATAGCTATTTTCCCAAAAAGGTCTTCTTCTCAAGATATTCAACAGATTATCATTTGACATCTTTTTAAAGAATTTCTTTTGACATTTTTTTTTTTTTTTTTTTTTTTTTTTTTTGAGAGAAGGTATAAGGGGACGGGATAAAGAGAGGGAGAGAAACATTGACCAAATGCACCCCAACCAGGGACTGAATCCACAACCTATGCATGTGTCCTAGACCAGGACTCGAACCCGAGACCCTTCCATTTGCAGGAAGATGCCCAACCAAATGCGCCACTCAGTCCAGGGCTCCTTTGACATCATTTTAAAGAATTTCTTAAGTATGAAAATAATTATCTGGAATGCAAAAAGGAAAAGCTGGGCTTTGCTACAGGATATAAAACCAGTAAATGCCCTGGCTGGTGTGGTTCAGTGGACTGAGCACCAGGCTGTGAACCAAAAGGTTGCTGGTTCGATTCCCAGTCAGGGCATGTGCCTAGGTTGTGGGCCAGGTCCCCAGGTGGGGGTGCACAAGAAGTAACCACACATTAATGTTTCTCTCCCTCTCTTTCTTCCTCCCTTCCCCTCTCTCTAAAAATAAATAAATAAATAAATAAATATAAAGATAGTTGCTGTATCTGTGCTCCAGGGGCTCACAATCCAGGAAGGTGACACCCCACCCAAAGAGCCCCCTGCAATACAGCGAGTTTACTGCCACCCAGAACAAAGGCTGAGGAAGCACCGGGTCCGGGGAAACAGACAAGGGACATGGGCATCCAAGCATACCCCTGCATGGAAGCCCTTACCATCCTCAGGTCCTGATATTTTCTAACTTCAGTGCCTTTTTAAAAGGTCTGGCTCTTCCTTTTTCCACTTCAGTCCAAAGTAAACCACTCCAGCCTGAGCTGCTTCAGGGTTTCCATGAGGTGCTGAGGCAACTGATCTGCTGAGCACCCTTGGGGGTTGTTGTTTCTCCCGAGATGGCTCAACAATTAGAAAACCAGGAATCGACCTGAGTATTCTCATGTGGGAGGCATGACTTTCACAGGTGCCAAGCAAAAGGATGCCAATGTGTAATTACAAAAGCTCTCTCGGCATTCACATGAATTTCCTCCTCCTAAGATTTAGTGATCGTTAGCTAATGCACTCAAACTCCTAGGAGACCTAGTCATGTCGTTATTCATATTTCATAAGAGCAAAATGTAGACATGTAATGATTTGTGGCCGAGCACAAAGAGCTCCTAATCAGATTTATATTCCATAGGGGGAAAACGACCTCCAGGTTAAGGCATCTCTATTCTGCAAGGAATACCAAAAATCACATTCTAGTCACATAAGGCCTCTGCCACTGTAAGTCCGTCAATGAGAAAAACAGCCTGTGCTCAGGATTGTGTAAAAGGGGGCCAGGTATGACCATGTACCTTTCTTCTTGAAGTTTTTGCCCATAAGCGAGACCAGTATTGGAGCAAGAAAGGCAGGCCATCTCTAGCGCAGATCAAGGCTTTACCCACCCAAGGAAGTGCCCAAATGTGCACCTTTAGAGCTAAAGTTCTGCCCTTCCTCCCGCCCTCTGGTCTCATCCTCAGCTCTGGCCCCTGGCTGACCCGGTGACTCAACAGGTCGCCTTAATCTCCAAACCCAGGCTGCCCATTCCAGGAGGTCCAACCTGTGTTCACTGGGGAAGAAAATGCACGCGTACTGACCTCCGTCGGACAGTGAGCGCTTTGCTCATCTAATTCTCCTTACACGCCTTCCATGTTCTATTGGCCTCATTTTATATGTGAGAAGACTGGCACTCGGGAAACTTCCCCACCCAGCTCATAATTACCTGAGCTGGGATCTGAGTCAGGTCTGCCAGGCCCCAAGCTCCAGACTTGTTCCTGCCTCACATGAGCTAGAGCTCCCTCTTTTCTTCCTTACCCACTGTGGCCTTGCTAAGAAAATATTTTCTTCTGCCCTATATCGTTAAAGAAAAGACAAACAACCCAGAGGGAAGGTGTGGGTGCACCTCTAGCTCTAGAGCTCAGGAGAGAGTGCTATTGTCAGCGGCTGTTTCGAAGGCCCTCCCAGTCTCTAACCTCAGTGCTTGCTCCATCAGCTGCTACTCCAGGTCCCACAGGATTGGCCTCGCTGCCCTGCAGATCACAGCATGCTGGGCTCAAGCCAGAATGCTCCAGATACCAGGGCCAAACACTACAAAGGCCCTGCTGACAACAAAGTGCATTGCCCAGTCAAGGTCTCCAGAGCCTGGGAGATCATCACCAAGAGAGGTAAGTAGCTGGTCAGCTCTGGGTCTGAGACCCAGCAGAGAAATCAACAAACATCTAACCAGCTGCTGACGGGAAACCACTCTCAGCCCTACCTGTGGTAAATCTGCCTCCAACCTCCGTCCACATTCCAGAACATTCTCAAATCGGGGAACTGAAAGCACAACAAATTCCCAGAAAGGCTAAACAAGTGCGTGTAATGAAGGTAATGGGGGGCTACCTCTCATAGCCAAGGCCTTCTGACATCCACAGACACATGCAAGAATATGGACACAATTAAGAAATCCACGAAGCAGGAGGGAACGGTGGGGGAGAGCTTTACAGCTAGAGAATCGTTATTGCTTCACAACTGCAGCTGCCTGAGAACTACTGGCAGATTTTCATCTCCAGCGAGAATAAACATGAAACTTCATGACCTGAGATTATTGTCATAGTGTGACTGGGTTTAGACCACTCATTGGACAATTCGGGAGATGCTGCTCTGAATCAAAGATTTCCTTCAATGACAAGAGAGATGAAGAACAGCACCAGAGGTACAGGGAGCCTGAAGACCATCAGGTCCAACCCTTCACATTATGAAGGTGGTAGGAAAGGGAACACACCTCTCACCTGAAACCCAGTCAGCCAGCACCTTCATCAGGACGTCCCAGCCTCCACCCGGCCAGACGTAAACTGCTGCTGTTTAAGGTGCCTATTCTCAGGCATTCTGTTATGGCAACTCAAGCTGACCAATCCGAGAAAGACTTTCATTGTCTATTCTAAGTCACTGTCCCACTATCACCTTTGGAAAATACATACACATTAGAAGTTCTCGAAGGATTCCTAATTAAGTTTACAGCAATAAGAGGAAACATTCAACTGAATGACCTCGGGTAGGCCATTGTCATTCCCAAGTCTTAGATTAGCAAGCCTTGAAAAGCAAGTTAGACAGGGATTCTACCCAACCCTACCCAAACCTCCCACTGTAATGTTGCGCCTAATGTCTTTCTAAACCTCAGATTCCTTAATGGGCATAATAAAATCAACTTGCAAGGCTTAATGACATAATGGGCTTCACATCCCTGAAAACATCCACTCAATAAATTTTCGTCTCTCTCCCTGGGACTCATTTCTGCATCTGTAATATGAAAGGGGTAGACTATATCTGTAATTTATATGGTGCCCAAGGGAAAAGAGAGAGGGCAAGATAACTCCAGGTTATGACTAAGTTTCATGTTGCTGACCAAAACATTCCGTTGGATTAAAAGAGGAGAGGAGGGCTAACGACCAAATGATGTCTAAGGTCTGACACAACATGATGAATCTAAGTATCTAAAATATAAGAGAATAAGCCAGAAAATTGAGAAACAGCTATGAGTTAATATTCTACAGTTAACCTTCTCCCTGACAATGTACTTTACTAACCTAAAAATGATTTTACAGCCATCTTTATCCATCCAGAGTCCAGAGTTCATATCATGGCCCTGCCACATATTATTAACTGTTTATCCTCGGATGACTTTCTTCACTTCGCCAGGCCTCAGTTTCTTTATTTGTAAGATGGTGAGAATAGCACTGAGGTCACGAGGTGGCGGTGATGATCAAATGAGTTAATACATCGAAAGCCCTGGACACTGTGCCTAGCACATAGGAAGCACTAATTAAATCCTAGCTAGTGTTACTCCTCAGGGAAATTCCTCCAGGTCAGCTGGTGTCCTGCCAATTTGTTGCTTTAATGCTACATATTATTTCATGATGTTGATGTACCACCCTTTATTCAGCCCTTTTTCTGTTGATGAGTATTCTCTTTTATTTTCTAGCCTCCCCCCCATGCATTAGAAAAATATTGCAATAAGCACCTGGTGCTTTTAAAAAATAGATTAGTCTAAAACAGTTCTGTATGTCCAAGTTAAGACATGAAGTAGTCAACTGTCCAGTAACCCATAAATGTCAGGATTTTAAAAAATAAACCAGCCAAAGGTATTACCTTAGCCTCTGGCAGGAATGGTGGCCAGTAGAAGAAAGTTCTGTCATTACATCCCACTAAAATGAGGAGCTCCAGGCCTCAACACATGAAATGGCTTCTTCATGATATGCCTACATGTTCTTTCTCAGTAATAGTCCAGGGCTACATCAGGCTTTCTTTTCAGAGGTGCTGGCGGGGGAATATAGTAAACAAAACCAATGGCTTTGGACCCAGCCAATGATTTCTTCCAGTTCTTGCTTTAC
Organism: Noctilio leporinus; assembly: GCA_004026585.1. Taxonomy (NCBI): domain Eukaryota; kingdom Metazoa; phylum Chordata; class Mammalia; order Chiroptera; family Noctilionidae; genus Noctilio; species Noctilio leporinus. Next base: position 276,816 of record PVIW01000832.1, read on the forward strand.
CCAACTTACTCTCTGTGCTCTGTTGGTCTCGTGTGCTCAGTCTCAGAGCCCCTGTGGGCCACCAGCTCCTATGAGGGCCACAGCTAGCCTGATATGAATGGACACACCTGCAGGGAACAGCTGCCTCTCTGCTTCCTCCCACTGACCTGACGTGACATGACTGACCTAGCAGGGCAAGACTCTGATTTTTGCAGGAAAGCTGAAAATTCAGAGTTTTGTGCAAAACCTCCTAATATGATGACACTAGCAACTTTTTTAATATTAAAATATTGTGAATCACGTAAAAGCTCGCTGAGGCCATGATCCATCTCCCTGTATTACAGCTGTTTAGCTTCAAAGGTGTATCCTTCCCTACCGGGTGGTCCGAGTTTTAAATTATCGAGTAGATTACACATATGACATTGCCCTTCTTCTAGGTAAAAAATGATCACATTTCTTATGGCTCAACATAATACGGAGATGCACCCAGGACACGGGCGCACACTGATTTGCTTCCCATCGCCGCCCTCCTCATCCTACCATTTCCCACAGAGAGAAAAGTATTGGAGCTCTTCATCTGTCGCTTGGCACATTGAATGCGGAAGGAACATGCGGTAAACTCTCAAGTCAAATTCAAAGAACAGAAACAGTGAGGCAGGTACGACTTGCTACACAGATTCCTTCACAGAACAGATGCTGCTGCTGGCCTGGGTGGATACACAGTACGCAGATGTGCACGGACATTGCAGACAGAGCGCAGGAGCCCCTGGCTCGCTTCTCCAGGTGGCTACAAACAGGTGATCCTACTCCTGAGTGACCTGGTTTGTGTTACAGCCAAATGCTGCCTGAGTTACATCCTTCTGCCTCCATCAAAAGAACCAGTTAGTGGAGCTTCCTTCTGAGGTTGTTGGAGCAGATTTAGAGTTTACCCAAACATAAATAAATAAATAAAGACCATGTGAAGTGGAGAAATGACCACTCAGTGAATGTGCTTACATTTCACCACTGGACTGCATAAACCACCTTACTTGGGAAAGTGCGGCTTGTTAATGCCTTCAGAGGTCACAGACCTCACCAAAAAAGCCAGCGCTTACATAACTCAGCAAGAACCATCTGATAGCACAGAAAAACAGAAAGTACCCTGGGGCTCTGATCATAAGAGAGATAGAGGGAAACTGGTGTGTGGAATCACAGTGGGATAAATGAAATGTCAATAAACTCACCTTGGACCTCAAGCTGCATCTAAACCAAAAAAACAACTTTAAAACCTTTTTTAAAAACCTATACTACACTTACTAAAATCAGAAGAGGATGGATCGGGATTATCTAACATAAAGGAAATCATCAAAGAAGTTACAAGGAGGAACAAAGAAATTCTAAGCACCAGTTTAAAGGGGAATGGTTTGTATGTGATAAAGAGTTGTTAAATAACAAACTCTAATTTCCATCTAATTCAATGCGATTAATACTGGGATTTACACCTAGTCTTTTTGTTGTTGTTGTTTGTTTTCTTAATGATATACACTAGCTAAATAATCACTCTGTGAATATAATTCATTGCCAGGTTTAAAAAAAATTAGTCTAAGAGCCCTGGCTGGTGGCACAGAGGCTAAGGCGCCAGCCTAGGCTAAGGCGCTGGCCTACAAACCCAAATGTCACTGGTCCAATTCCCAGCCAGAGTACATGGCCAGAGCACATGACCAGGTTGCAAGCCAGGTATCCAACCAGGTTGGTAGCTGGAGGCAGGTGAAAAGCAACCATACATTGATATCTCTCTCCCTCTCTGCCTCTCCCCCTTCCCCTTTCCTCTAAAAATAATAAATAAAATCTTTTAAAAAAATTAGTCTAAAGAGCATTCAGAGGTTAGACCCTCAAAGGTGAACTATATTCTACAGCTCTAACTCTAATATTGACACTGACCAACCCAAAACATGGAGTAACCGTATGATTGCTGTCAGTGAATGTGTGTGTGTGTGTGTGTGTGTGTGTGTGTGTGTGTTTTAAGAAAAAAGGCTATACTACTTTGATTTGGAGGGTCCCAGCTGCTGGCAGCTTGGTCCCAGGGACAGGCTATGAATCACCTGAGATGCTCCCTTTTTTAACAGCCCCAAGCTGAGTTAGTCACATCCTCCTGCTCCCAGAGTCATCACTGTCTCATTAAAGCCCCCAGCGGCAGTCCGCCTCAGCCCTGTTACTTCCAGGAGCAGCCCTTTTAGCTGAGACCCCAGCCTGGAAGGCAGGAGGCCCTCCAGATGTGTTTGCTAAGGGAATGGAACTCAAATCAGCCCACCCTAGGGGAAGACACCTATGGACGAGGGAGGTAGAGGTAAGGCCATGCTCACAGCCGGGTCCACACACGGGAGACCACGCCCGTGTAGAGGCTGTATAACCTAGACACAAAGAAGGGGGGCGCTTTTTCCGATAGCCTTGGCAGATGTGGATGAACCTAAAAAGGCCATCTGTCCTCAGCCTGAAGGCTGTTCTGATCAATCTGCAGAACGCCTCGTTCAGTTCTGGACTCAAGAGTCACAGGAAGGCTCTTACTGAAGAGAAACGTTCCATTGGGATGCGTTGGGAACCTCAATTTTAAAAAACAAAAAGTGAACCCCCAGCCACTGCTCAGCACATAGAAGCCACACAGAATGAGGCAGGCTGACATGAAAAGAAGAATTCCGTAATTCTACTGAGTGTAAAGGGGTGATGTAAAACACCTCACAAAGTGAAGCAGTGACAGACAGGCACCAATGACAGCCCTCAAAATCCATCTCAGGGAACACAGCATCAGGCCCTAGAATGCAGGAGGGACACATTCCTACAGGCAGGCTGCATTTTTATACTCAGTTAAAGGTCACATGGAAGTCCTTGTACCCTGCAAACCCAAAGCCCCATGATCTGGCAGGAATGAAAACCTTCCTGTTCTGCTCTTGAGGGGGTAGCAACAACTCCCGGCAAACCCCACTCATTTTACTGATTAAATCGACCCAACAGAAGCCAACATTCCACAAAGGAATGTCCATTGCTATTCACACAGATAAAGAGATACACCCACTGGCCAGGGCCAAAAGACACAACTGTCCTGGTTCTAATAGGGTGTGATGGTGGTCTCCAAGTCCCCACTGCTCCGACCTGAAGCCATGTGGACACAGGAAGGGCTCTAAACGCAAACAGAAGAGCCAGTATTCCTTTGACATGAGTCTCGTTCACCCCTTCTCAGCTACATGAATGTTGCCTTTGTGTGAAGAAGAAAAAGGCATCCCTCAGCATGGACAGCGGCCTGGGTGCGAGTGGACGGTGCCCAAGGAGAGGGGAGCTCCTTCCTCCAGCAAACAGTAGGGCTCATGGGGCTGAACAAGGGTTGGGTGTTCAGCCTCCAGGGCCATGGACCACCTTGGTGGCCTCTGGTCAAAGCTTAGCATATCCATAGCTGCCATTCTAAAAAAACAATAATAATAAAGTTTGTTTCTAAGCCCCAGGACAACAACCCCAGACTCCAGAAAACAGCCCCATGAGAAGACCCTGGGGTGAGGCAGATTTTCTCAGGGCCTCTGAGACCTGGTAACTACATTAGAAACACCTAAGATGCCTGTTTATAAAGCTAAGCCCATATCCAATCTACTGAGTCAGAATTATGACAACTGGAGGCCTGGAATCTCCATGTTTAATCAGCTTCTCCAGCAATTCCCCTAGGCTCTTGAGAACCACGGATCTGGGGGTAGCTGCTCCTTGCCCCTCCTCCCCTGCCAGGAGGCCAAGACTCGGGGACAGGCATCGGCCAGGGGAGTTGGAAAACTGGGTGCACCAAGTACTGTAAACAAATATTATTTAATATAAAGTGTTAGAGACTTGAAAAAACTGACCAGACCAGAGCAGCTGCCACCCCCAGGACTGGGGGAATCAAAGCGGGGGCGGGGGGCTGTACCAGATCTAACAGTTTAGAGGAGACCCACGAGGGCTGGACCCAGGCCTCAGAGGGGCAGGTGCTGACCCTCAGGATCTCTGAGGAGGGATTATCAATGACAGTCCACTTGGGGCTAGGACCAAGTTTCCGGGCACTGGCTGGGGATGGCATCTCGGAGGGGTGCCAGGATGTAGAAAGCAAGCAGTGGTGACTGGGACCACTGCTGCCAGCAGAGGGAGACTCCCTAGGAGGAGTCACCAGGAACAGTAAGCAAAGGGGATGAAACATGTCCCTTCTCCCCACTTCCAGCATCCCAGAATTGCCCAAGTACCCCCTATTAGAGGGGTTTCACAGGAAATAGCAGGTGAAGGAGACATGTGCTTTGCCTAGGACCAGTCCCACGTGCTAGCCAGTCTAGAAAGGTCTACCCAAAGCTTCAAGCCAACCAGCGAACCAGGAGCCCAGGGAGCACAGCCTGCATCAGTCCCAACCCGAGGCTGGGCCTCTTCCACACTCCCGCGAACAAGACCAGGCTCCCCACTTCTCATTTCACTGTTTTCAAACGTAATTCCCAATATGGCCCTTTTTAATGCCCAACACTCCCAAAATGTTCACCCTGTGCTTCTTCTCGGTCACGTTAAGTGCTTACTGAGTAGGAGCCTGTGGCCAGACAGCTCTTCTAACCATGTGACCTTCAGCAAGCTGCTCCTGTGTTTGTGCCTCCATTTCATTAATTATAAAAAGGGAATGACAGTAGCATCCACCTCGCAGGATGGCTATTAATATTAAATGAGGTAATGCATACAAACATAACAATACAAATAAACATGCCTGGCGCTTCAGTGTTCAATTATCTTTTAATTGTTAATATTATAGACAATGTGATTATCCTAGACACCTATATGGACTACATCTACTACAGCTTCTGAAAAAAATGCCCTTTTATCCCCCTTCCCCATCACCTCAGCTCCCACAAAGCCCCAGTCCTGTTAACTCCATCTCACTGAACCCTGCTTTGGGTAGCCAGCCCTGACAACTAACTTCTATACCACATGATTGGGTATAAGAACATTATACCCAATTGGGTGTAAGAACATTATGGAGGGAAATGATTCATTGTTCCAGATCTACTTCTCTGGTAATTAAATAGCCTTGGCTATCACATCCATGAAGCAGCAAGTACCTAAAAAAATTTCTCCTAGCTCAAGGACAGAAGGGGAAAATATCCTTCACATTAATGCCATCCACCCCTCCCTATCTCTCCATCTGATTTGATTTTACTCATAATCAAATTCCTGCTTATCTGGTCTCCCCTAGCAACCTGAGGTTCTACCCCACGTTACCATCACACGACAGGAAGTGAAGGCAACCCCAGCAGTACAGAGTGCTTCCCTCCCCTCTCTTTTGATGCACACTCTCACTCAGAAGCTGGGGGATGATACCACAGTCTGAAATGACGTCAGAGATGCCCCATGAAAGGCCCTGACAACTCATTAGGCCCCCAACGGAAGCAGCAGCATGCTTTCAATCCTGCCTCCAACAGCCCTACCCTGTGGGTCCTCCTAAAGGAAGCCACCGGCAAACCCACATTACTACAGTGCGAGACTGGCAGGACGTCAGGAGAACTCTCCTTCCTATGTCTTACGTCTGGGGGCCAAGTGTTAGAACTGGAAGATGTGCGGACAACATGGGGTTACCTGGATACCCTATGAAATTGTAGATGCTGATGTGGTAGGTCTGGGTGGGGTCTGAGGGTTCATGTTTGCACAAGCCTTCAGGGCATCTGATGCATCTCACAGACCACACGTGGAATTGCTGGAGCACAGGGGATCCAGCTGACACAAATCACCCAGAAGTTTCCTGGTACCCACCTCCTAACAAAGGAGCAGAAGGTTTAGAAACTGTCCTGCCCCGCTCCTAGTGCCCTGGGGCTGACTGGAAAGGGAAGCCTGAGCCCTGGGAAAGCAGACACCTGGGGAGTCAGGGATGGGCAACAGCAGCCGGGGATGGTGCTCCCTGGCTCACAAGCGGCCCAGAAAGAGCCACTTCCTTCCAGGGAGCCACACTGCAGAATTGTATGTGCATTTAGCCCTTCAGAAATGAAGGTTCAACACTCCTCCCTGCAACATGTAACTTTACTATTGCGTTATTTAGGTATGTTTTCAGAAACTCACGACAAATGTAAAGGTGAGGACAACTACACTGTCCTGCCACAACGGACGAAGTGCAATTAAACTCCGGAGTTATTTTCAGCAACTCTGATTTAAATTTAGTTGGGGTTCTGTTATCTAAAAATGTATTATGTTAAACCCAGAAAACACAATTCCTCAACTATCATGGGCAAGTAAGGATACACAGGTGTTCAAAGTTGAACAGACAGCTCACTGTACATGCTTTAGATTTAACATATCTTGGACCTAGTCACACTCACACTAGACAACCAAGTTGTATCATGGCAATAGTGTATCTAAATTCAATACAGACAGGTCACCTGCTACAATATTTCCAGGAAAAGTCATCACAAATATTGTTGTTTTTTTAACTTAATTTTATTGTTGTTGTATTACATCCATCCCCTTTGTTGTTGTTGTTTTTCATTAAAACTACTTCCTTACAACATGAAGTCTCACAGGATTGTAGTCTATGGAGAGATGATTAGGATGGCATACATTTAAATATGGCTTACAATCACTCATTTAGTACCTTTTTTATCATAGCTGATGAGATAAGTACTTGTTAAACTGATCTTTCAACAAATTGTCTTTGTTTCATTTATCCAACAAATGATAGTATTTAATTTTACGTATTTGCTGTCAAGTTTTTGGTCAATTAATACGTCCACCTGGAACTCGAAGCTCTCAGACGGTAGTACGTACAGCCTTGATTTGACTTGTTCATCAGCAAGACGACCCCTCCTGCACGTAATGTAATAAAAACCAACAGGAAATACGTGACCACCTCTCATACAATCATGACTGCATTTTATAATGAAGAGCCCTTCCTAAAGTCGATCCACCAGCCTGTACTCTCATTGCTCCAGATGACAACCCCCAAGGCCTGGGCTCCCGTGTGCTGTTCAACCAGCCTCCCACTTAAAGGAATGAGAGTGAAGAGCTCCAGGGGCAGACAAGGGTGGCGCGGCTACAGCGGGTGGACCGACAGGACTGGTGGCAAATTGATGGCCAGACGGGTGGGAAAGGGACTAAGCAAGCGCATGGAGAGAGCCCTGGAGACTGAAAGAAGTGCCCTGGAGAAGGCTGAGAAGAAGAATTGCGTGACCTGGCGCTCACTTTACAAAGCTCACTCTGGCGGCTCTGCAGCAACACGGCCGCAGGTGCGGCAAGAGCAGAGCTGCGTGCTGGGTCAGCGGGCCGCAGCGGTGTCCCGGCACCTCGCCATCACCGGAGCCAGCGGGGCTGAGTGCAGAAGGAGCAAAGTGGTGGAATTTGGGATCTATTTGGAGGTAGGGCCATAGGTTTTGCTGATAGATTGGAAAACAATTGGGGCAGGGGGAGGAAATCATTTAGGTACTAAAACGAAATACGTGACCACCTCTACCACAATCATCACCCCGTTATATAACGAATGGTCCTCCCCAAAACTGCCACGAGAGCTGGTCAGGCTTCCTTCACGTTGTCCCCGATGACAATTCCGAACACTTGGGCTCCCGTGCATTGTAGGATCAACCTCCAACACCAGCAACAAGGAAGGGTGAGGATACAGGGCAAGAGATTTAAGAACCTCCTTCCTGCTTACTCCCTCTTGCTAAGAGAGCGGAGGCAAGCAAGAGAGGGGATGCATTTCCACGTATTCAAGAGACAGTCCTGGGAAAAAGAATCGTTCGCTCATATCTTACAAAGGAATATTTGTGTGCACGGCCTCCTATGAAGAAACATTTTATTAAAACAAAGAAATATAAATATTTGATATTTTAAACTTATTTTTTCCATCCCACTATTTTACTTTTGGAAGCTGAAAAGCAGTAATTACCCAGTCAAATGAAACTTATTCCCTCCCTTCCTTAAAATAAAATCGTACCAAAAAGCAACAAAGGGTGTTTTAAATACATTTTTAAAAATTCCATTACCCAAACACAACCATTTTCATGGTAGCATATTACATTCTAATCCTTATTCATACATAGATACATGTAGAACACACACACACATACATTTATATATATATATATATATATATATACACACACATATATATAACTATATATAAATAACTATGGTCCTGTATTTTATTTGCACTGTGAATTAGACTGTAAGGTTTCCACGTTTCCAAAATGTTTACACTAGTTGCAACATAACATCCCAACTTGTTACTGAACCATAAATTATTGCCTTTAACACTAATATTGGGCATTTGCATTCGCCTTTCTCTTAGTTTTGTATAATAATTTTAAAGGGCTGACCCATCTTTAGTGCAAATAAAAGCTAAAAAATGTCAAGTGCAAAAGTATCAAGGCTCTTATAAAGTCATTTTTGGTAACTCATTAAATTGCTCATAAAATCATTTATCTGTCAATGATTTGCCAAATCAAGTAAAAAGAAATACATCAGTTTCATTCTGGGATTATTTACCTAGGATACTAGAACAACTCACAAAGTATAACATGAACTCAGCTGAACCTGGACCAGAAAGTGTGAACTCATTTTTAATGAGTGAAAGGACAATGGACTGAGACAGGACATCACATTCTCTGCACTCTAATTTCACCAACGTCTTAGCCTTCGCCAGGTGGTTAAGCACTGTTAAGAGTCCACAGATGAAACATTGCAAGAGACAACTCTCTGAATGGTTTAAAAATAGTACTACATTAAAATAGTTTACTATATTTAAACATGTGGGTAATTTAAGACATGTAAATAACATACAGATACAGGTTATATATATGGAGGGAATACTGTACTATGTTCTAAAGTGTCTTTCCTTTAAGGCTACCTACCCCCTTCATGCTGTCTAAAATAATGTCACATGCTCATGCAATCGCCAGGGTCCCAGCTGTCCTTCACATTCTCACTACGGCACCATATTTTAGGCAATGCTAAAAGTAGCACAGGGGCAGGGGAACTTCAGGGCTTTAGCTTCAGGAAATGTTTAAAAGAAAAATCCCATATCCCTTGATATCCTGATACAACTTTAGGGCTTATTCTGTTTGGCAGACATGAGGGTGGCTCCACTGAAGTTTGTTCTCAGCTTGGAAAGGAGGCCAGGGAAAGTGTGCAAAGACTTTCACAAGCCTTGGATACCAAGACAGGTCACCTCTCCCGTGTTTTTACTCGCTCTCCTTAACTTGCGCCTGCAACCATTGCAGGAGAACGTGTGGAGAAAACGTGATGACTATCTAAAGACAGATCCAATCTCATCGTGGGAGAGCCTGTCCCCCATCCTGGAAAACGGAGGGAGTTTTGCAAACTGTACCATATGCTGAAGCCACTGGTGGCGACGTGCCACCTGAAGGCATTCCATGATAATTCCCTTTGCAAAGGGAAACGGTAACCCTGGGTTTCCCGTTACGTCAGTGCAGACTTCCAAAACCTCCATGGCTTACACTGGACAAAGGCTCCAAAGGACACTCACATTTTGGACAACTGGTATTCAGCCCTATCAAATGCTGCTTGAAATAATTAAGCTGTCAGCGGGGCCCTGGAAATGTTTGGCTATAAGAGTATCTGGATGTCATATTATGTTTCACTATAGTGACCTGCATTACAATTCTTCACATTCTCCAGCCAGAACCAAAATGAGTAAATAGGGCCAACGAAACCTGTTCATTTCCCATTCACCTTCATTTTTCTCTTGACCCTGAACATTTCCATGCTTTTTTCATGTCTTTCAAAAACTCTACGCCAAATTATTTAAGAAGTGGGAAAGGCTATGACTAACTAGACAAAAAAAAATCTCCATGGAAATATTCAATGCAATGCCATTAGACTTAGAAATCAGAACACTATAAATCTACAAGAAACAGGCATACCCAACCCATTTCATCTCACCCTCACTCTAAATTAAATTGTGTTTTTAAAGAATACCTTGAACTAAAATTGGAATTAAAAACTACTCAGTTCAGCTAATTCTTTCTTTCTCATTTTTCACTACCATTTAACCATTAAACATTCATCTCTTATATGTGTACCAATTTATAAATAATTTCACGTCTCCTACTTGGTTTTATTATGATGAAATCCCCAGAAAGGTCTACCTGCCACAAGGACCCAACAGTATCAAACAGAACAATCCTATTAACTCAGTCAGGCTAAAACTTACTTAACAGACATCTTACATGTATGATTGGAAACAGCAACCAAGAACAACTTGACTCTTTGATCCCTACACTTTTCACGTACGATTCACATTCACAACATCAAGTTCGTTAAATTCAACCGACAGGACTTTCAAGGGAATACTTAAGAGAAAAAAAAAAAAAAATGTAACAAGAAATTAAAACTCTCAAGGCACGTCTCACATGGATTACATTTTTCCAACTACATTCCCCAAATGACTTTTCATTTTTACCTCACACTTCCATTTTATTAAATAAAGGATGAAAATTCCTTCCAAGATTTTCTTTTTAAATAGTTTGGATTCAAGTCCCACACAGCAGGGGTCAAACCCTGGCTGGCGGCGAGGCTGTGCCGGAAAGAAAAGTGTGGATAAAACTATCCCACAGCAAAAGGTCTCTCTGAGAACCCAGCAGAGCAGCACAGGAGCAGTAGAATATACTTCCGGGCAAGCCTGGGGTGTTTATTTTGTCCTTATGTCCGGAAATTACAAACATGCATTTTAGGTGTTGCAAGCTCTGGTCATCATAGGTCCCCTCTGTGAGCCAGCCTTCCACCCCTAGAGCCTCCATTGCAAACAGAAAACTCTTTAAAATACGAATGCCATCCATGTTCTAGACTGCCAGGCATAATATAATGAGAGAAAAGATGAACTAGATATAAATAATTTGCAAGTGGATGGAATATGGTCATTTTCATCCCATTCCAAAAGGAATGCAACTGAGAGCTGGGATAAAATCCTGTCCACGTCTCACCTGCTTTTTCCCCAAAGCCTTCCACAACCCCCGTTGAGAATAAACACCAGTCTCTGTCCAACCTCCCCAATCCTCACCCCAATCACAATCCCACCAGCCAATGAAGAAGGGAGGTTTTCCCAGCCAGGGTTTCTGAGCTGGCTTCCAAAAGACTTAGAACTCTAAGTCAAAGTCATGCTCAAGGAGACCATCCAATAAAAAGATGTCTCTTGCTGTAATTAAAAACAAGAACAAAGAACAGTTCTGTCCTTCTTGAAATAGCTCTCAAACGTTATTCTTTGTCAATGGTCCCAGGAAAACGGAAAACAAACCGTCAGAGATGAGGCTTCCTTTGAAGGCTGAGGCCCCTCCTCCGACAGACAGACATCATGGGCACAATAAATTAAAACACCTAGTCCTTGCTTACTCACAAGAGCTTAATGATTATCAGTATGGACACAGTCCAATTCAGTTAGACTCCCAACAATCCTAAGAAGTATTTTATCCCCATGTTATGCCTCGGAAAACCGAGGCCCAAGGTCATTTTTCGTAAGTGGTGAGGATCTGTATCCAGATCTTTCTGAGGTGGACCTGACTCTACTAAGCAGAAAAAGCAACCAATTGCTATCCACCCTCCTACCAGTCACTGACATGGTCAGTCATGATGTGCCCCACCCCCTATTCCACCCAAGGATAACCACTCCCATCAGATGCAGCCAGAAAGCTGCCTCTGGACTGGGTTACAATGATTCATGAAAAGTTCAGAAAAACACCTCAAGAGATTAAAAAAGAGCTCTGGCTGGTGTGGCTCAGTTGGTTGGGCCTTGTCCCACAAACCATAAAGGTGCAGGATCAATTCCCGGTGAGGGTACAAGTCTGGGCTGTGTGTTCAATCCCTAATCGGTGCATGTATGGAAAGCAGCCCATCGATGTTTCTCTCTCACCCTGAACTTTCCTCTTCCTCTCTTTCCTCCTCCCTTCCCCTCTCTCTAAAATCAAAAATAAATTTAAAAATAAGACAAAAAGGAAAGAGGCTATGAGAGAATAAATTTTTAAAGTTAACTGAGATCAGGCGCTGAGAATATGATCATTACGCAGAGGATGGTGAGCACACATTTTCACCTCCACCAATTGACTGAAATGTAAGGGACTTAGGTTAGTTGTGTAGATGAATCTTTTTATAGGGAACAGTGTAATGGAGGTTATCTAGTACTATTGATGAGAAGATTTAAAAAAAATAAAACAGAGCCCTGGCTGGTGGCACAGTGGCTAAGGTGCCGGCCTCGCTGGTGATTCCCAGCCAGGTCTCCAGGCAGGTACGTAGCTGGACGCAGGTGAAAGGCAACCATACATTGAAAAAAAAAAAAAAAAAAAAAAAAAGCACCTTTGTATCTAGGGCAGGCTTTCTCAAACCTGACACAACTGACAGGGAAGGCCAGATAATTCTTTGTTGTGGGGGCCTGTGCTCCGTATTGTAGGATGTTTAGCAGCACTCCTGGCCGGTGGCATCCTGAACCCCTCCCCAGGGTGTAACAATCAAGGTTTCTCCAGAGTGACAGATGTCCCACGAAAGTGTAGGGAGAAGAGGTCAAAATCTCCCTCAGCTGAGGACCACAAGTCTGTGCTGGAGGGGGTATCTGTCTGAAAGGGGGAAGGAGGAGGAGGTGGAGTGGGAGAGAAACCAGATGCCCTATCCAAGTGTCACAGTCCTGGCCAACCCAGTCACTGAGAACTGAAACTGCCTGAGGGGAAAATGGAGGTATCTGGGTTGCCCGGAAACTGGATGATCTGCCTCAGATACCCCACAACAGACTGTCCTCAGGAAAACAACATAAAAAAAGAGATGGGAACCAAAGAGGGGAAGAGGGCTCACTTTGCCCATGGGACCCAGCTGCGTAAAGACAGGGCTCCACAGACCCCAGCTCCTAGGAAGGGGTTCTAGACGAGGCTGAGTTGGTGAGAAAGAACGTGTCAGAACTGTCTGTCACCCATGTCACAGCTGAGGCTTATCGTTTAAAATGACGCTGACGTGACACTGAGATTGAACACCCTGGAACATGAAACGTGAGAAAGAAGGAGGGGACACACAGAGGCTGCACTCTCTCACGGGCCTCCAGTCATGTGAAAGCACAAGAAAAGGTTGCGCGACTTGGAGAACCGGTACGTGTTCTGGAAATGCTTGGGAAAGGCACCACATGCTCCCAGAGAACAACTATAGGGATTCAGGAAGTCTTACGGGGAGCAGGTTCCTTGTCAGCCAGCACTGAAGCGCCTAAATACAGAAGATGCTGTAAGGGGAACCGTCCACAAAGCAGGGTCCTCACACCTGGAAACGTACAGCTTAAGGCTAAACGAGGGCATTGAAGAGATACAAGCAAGATGCCTTTTCTGTGCCTCTGAGGTCATTCTGGGCTGGTCCCTCAACATTCTATCACCACCGCCAAAATACAAATGAACATGCCACTTAAACAGAAAGGCCAGGGAAACTGGTAGGAAATCTGCCTATAGCAGAATGATGTTAACAAAGCAGAACAATAGTGCTTCAACCTCTTACCCAGGGAAGCCTTGGAAGAAAGCGGCAGGGGGAGGGGGGGGGGCAAGGGAGAAAAGGTCCTGGGCCCACAACGCAGTTGGGAGTCAACAGCCTCACCTGCAGGCTGGTGGAGGCCAGGCTGAAGTGGTCTTCCCACCAACTCAGTCCACGTTTGCCATTTACTAAGCAGCAGGGTTTCTAACAGTGTTGAGAATGTCAAGGGAGAAAAGCATTAGCCCCTCTTCAAGATTTTCCTTCTCCCCATGCTGGAGTGTGAATCAGCCTAAAAGCCGATGAGTGAGAAGAAAGTCATTCTTCCTGGCTCTTTATTTGCCTTCTCAGATACTAAAGCTGCATTCTCAGCTCCAGAGCAAATTTTAAACCCCTGAATGCCCCTTCTCACTACACCCAACAAAATTCTCTTGGGAAGTCTTCTGGGCTTTCCTTTGTATGTACTCAGAGAATAAAAATCCCCTTGAATACTGGTGTAAACCAAACACAATTATGAAAGTAATCTAGCTTGGTTAAAAGTAATATGTCACACTAACATTTACTTACAAATGCAGGGAAAGAGCAGTAAGACAGCTGATGACTGGGCAGGAAGGGTGGATAGGTGACAGAACACAGGTGATGGCCACTGTAAATTCCTTCCGACTTTGCTGCATGTTTGAAAATTATTTATAAGGTGTTGAAAGCAATTTTTAAATCACCCTGTTTTTATTGTTGAATAATATATAATGACAAGAGAAAAATAATATATTTAATAAACGTAACAGGTTACGCTGTATATAAAGTATTATATATAACATAATCCCGATTTTGTGAATATAGAGTAAGCACTAAAATACTGTTTCTCCCTTGGAGCTAGGATTATGGATGACTTTTTTTCGTTTTTGTGCTTTTCTACATTTTCCCATTTTTTTTCTCAATGAACATGCATTGTTTTGCAATAAAATTTTTTTTTACTTTATAACATTAAAATTTAAGAAAACAAAATCTCTACAGCAGAATCTAAATTACTTACTATTGAGAATTATACGTACTAGTGGATTTTGTTACGTATAGATTCAACACCCTTAGTAGCAAATTTTTGAAGAAGCAGCTCAGCCGAAGACAATGCTGTCAGCCCTATTCTGGACACTTAAGGCAAGAAAATCAGGTAATGTTCTTTAGCAGTCACTTCCTTTTAAGCAGATTTTCAAGTCAAAGCACCCCACTCATATAATTCGACCAGCCCAATATGGTTTACCACCCACTGAGCAAATCCCCTGAGAGCAGCGTTCTCACGGAGTCCCCTTTGGTCTCAGCAAGGACGGCTGGCCCCTCGACACTTGTTTCTCTGGCCAGTGCATACAGCGCAACTACCTTCCAGCACAAGCAGAAAGATACCCTTCATAAGTCGTGTTGCAATAGACATGACATCAAGATGCCTGACTCCCTGGGTGAGCAAATCATAAGACCTCTAACTAAAATGAGAATGCTTGTCTCAACATCCTAAGGTGGCTCTACATTCTTTAACATTTTATAGTGTTACACATACCCAACACTGCACTCACTTCTGGGAGAGAATCAAGGAATGAAAACCAAAGGTTTTCTCAAGGATACCTTTAAGGATTCAGTGTTCAAAGATGGTTGGTGATCAATACAGGTAGGTGTCAAAGGGAGGGAGACTCCACTCACCATCTCCAAGTTTACTGTGATGCCCCCAGGCAGAGAGGCAAGACCACCAACCATGCACTGCCTTCCTGGAGAAAGTAAACCAACTCCATTAGGCTGGGTCCAAAATGTGAACATAACTCCAGGTAAACCCACCCACTTTATGAGATTCCAACTCCAGGAACGATTCACTTACTATCCCTCTCTTGCTTTACCAGATACAATTTCCCATATGCAGAACTAGTCAGAAAGTTGTGAGTCTTGCAAACTGCTAAGCAAAGAGAAATGAAAGCTACCTCCTCAACTGTACGAATGGCCAAGGTGGTAGTAAGTTCTCCTCTGAATACTCATAAGCTGCTACTTTATGATAGTGATCATCTTAAATGCCACTTGCCTGGTTTTCGTTATTTCTTTTCATTTTCCTTTTTTTTTTTGTGATAATCTTTAATACCATTTACATGGTTTTCATCCTTTCTTTTCATTTTCCTTTTGTTTGCATGTAAGTTTCAATCACATAAACCCCCAGAATCTTAGGTTCTGCCCAGGCCTGATGAAGAAAACTGTACAGGACAGTTTGGTAAATTTTTACTGATGATGATGAAAGTCTTAAGCAAAAAACCAAATGAATTTTTGTAAGTTAGACCTTTTTAAAAGAATGGAAATTATCAAGAGAGCACCAGAAAAATATTTAATTGAGGGGGAAAAGGCTCAATCATGAAGCTGAATATCTACTTAGATATATTGCTTTGAAGCTTTTCACTTAACATTAGATAATAATGTAACTGAAACCATCTCAATTCCCACCCAGGATGCAAGGGCATGCCAATTCTGAAGGCGTCAGAACAGATAAAATAGGCATGTGCTTATATATTTTTTAAAGGGTTATATTGCCACTACTTAGAACATACCAGAAAGTGACACTCCTTACAAATATCACCTGCAATTGTAAAAATTAAAAAGCTTAAACCCACAGAGCTGCAATGCAAATATCAAAGGTTTACTTCAAAAGTCATTTATCACCATTTTCCCCACTCCTTCCTGCAGGTTCACAGAATAGCTTTGAAAGAAAATACATATGTGGTTTTATAAAAATAATTCTAGCTTACAAGTGTTGTGAATTTCATTACCAGTTCCCAGATCTTACAAGCTACACAGAAACATCAAGACACACACTCCCATTTGTTTATCTACCAGTTAAGCAAACTGTCATATTTTGAATAAAGAATCTAAAATCTGCACTCACGAAAGTCTTTAATCCTTTAGCTTTTTTATCTAAAAGATAATCGACACAATTTAATTATTACTTCACTTGTCTGTTTCTGAAATAAAGCAAAAATGTGCTCACCAACATTTCAATCATGAGCAACCATTACATAGTTTTAAAAGAAAGGGTAACTAATTAGCCCATTTTCTCTATGTTTACCTAACCACACAGAACAAATACAAACTTCAATTTGGCTCAACCTGTTAAAAATCTTGCCTCTTCAATATTCTAGGGCAAAAGATCACGAAGTACCTATAAATCTAGATAATAAAATGGTTTTAAACTAGATTAACGCAAAAGGAAAACCATGACAAACCCACCTATTTCATCTCAAGTGTTACCAAATGTGGCGGGATTGTGCAACTTCCCTGCTTAAGAACAGTGACTATCCTTTATTTCAACCATATGAGTCAAGAGGAAGTAGTACTAATTATTTATTGGTTAGCACACATCCATCAGGTATTTATCACATGTGTGCAGCTGCTTATAAGGGTCATTTCTGTTCTATAGTTACAGAGTTCACCAACCCTGGGAACAACAAATACTAAGAGGGAAGGTTCTGCCTTCTCAACCATGCTTTTTGCCTTTTCCCTCCACACAGTGAGTTCCTACATCTAGTTAGTGGTAGGAAACATTTCTGTCTTAGAGAGGTGGCTTATATCTGCAGTTGTTTTCCAACTTTTTTAAATGTTTCACTTTACTTAGTTGTAAGTAGCAAATACATGACTATTTCATAAAGTATCCTCAACATCCTACATTCTGCCTCCAAGTAGCTCATCTGTCTTATTATCACTGGGCTAGAGTGAAAAAGAATGCATCAGTATGGCTGTCGGCAAATGCTGCCTCTTTCAGCACAATGCATTTGTGTCAACACTCCTAGGCTTAGTTCCAAAAGTGAAATTCAGACACAAACACTCATTGGGTATGGTGAAGGTGATGGAACCAGAGACTTAGGTACCTAGAGGAAATTGCCCTGCTCTATCAGCATTATTTAAAGTGTATCTTTTTATGCATTTTGGGCTCTATCTACAGAATGAGGCATCTCAGTTTAAGCCGAAGTCCAAGAGGAATCCTAGCCAGTGTGGCTCAGTTGGTTGGAGCATTGTCTTATAAAAGCAAAAGGTTGCACGTTTGATTCCCGATCAGGGCACAAGCCTAGGTTGCGGGTTCAGTCCTCAGTCAGGGGTGTACAAGAGGCAACCAATCGATGTTTCTCCCCTTTCTTTCTCCCTCCCTTCCCTTCTCTCTAAAAATCAATAAGCATGTCCTTGGGTGAAGATTTAAAAACAAAATCCAAGAGGAACCTGAATAGCACCTTTAAAGAAGTTTAAAAAACTTCACCTTGGCTGGTGGCACAGTGGATAAGGCGCTGGCCAGCAACCCTAAAGGTCGCTAGTTCAATTCCCAGCCGGGGTACATAATCAGGTTGCAAGCCAGGTTTCCAGCCAGGTCCTTAGCTGGAGGCAGGTGAAAGGCAACCATACATTAATGTCTCTCTCCCTCTAGCCTCTCTCTCTTACCCTCTCTCTAAACATAATAAATAAAATCTTAAAAAACAAAAATAGTACCACTTCAGTCAACCAGTCTTTATTTCTGCCACTTTAGAAGGGGTGGAAAGGAGGAAGCTTGAGTTCTGACTTGAAGACCACACACTCACTTTTATGGGGAAGTGCTTGGCAAAGATTACCTTAATACCGTGTGCTTAGTAAAGAAACCAAACTAATACATTCATTCAGTTAAGTGTTTGCACAAGGAAGTTACTGAAACTCGCTGTTCTTGAGAATGTTTCCTCCTCATCTCACCTGCAGGAAAATTGCACTGAGTCAGTGTCGTCCCCCACCCCTCACCACACCCCCCGCCAACCATGGTTTGAAATCATTAAGGCCTCCAGAAAGAAGTCTTCTGCTCTGGTCCACCTCTCCACATCAAACTTGGCCGACTCGCCTGACCCTGGGCCCTTGGGAGTATCACTGAACCTCCCTGAGCCACCTGGCATGTGCAGGACGTGAATTAAACGTCTAAAGAGGGCTGGCTGACGGTATTACTGGGATGGCTGTTCAGAGCACACCTCCAAAATCACCAAGCTGCCAAAGAACTCGCCCGGGTGCCATGAGTAATGTTAACCCACCCATTCCCAGTCCCAACTGTGGTCACAGACAAAACTAAATTTGAGATAAAGGTCATCTGTCTAGACCTCTCCTAAACAGTAAACTATAATGACAAGTTACACACAAAGGTATTCTTCTAACGTATCAAGTCATGACAGATAAGGCTCAGGTACCCTCTGCCCATCATCTCCCTCCTGGTGCCTCTGTATATAGCCCAGTGTTGCCCATCCTTTTTCTAGGCATTTATACGCATACCTTTGAAACCACACAAAACAGAGGAGTGAAGACTCTAGCACAGTCATCCTAGAAAAGAACCTGTCTCTGCAAATACTTAAGTCAAAAATACATACAGTTTTGCACACAGAAAACAGAGTTTATTCTTGTATCAGTATGTATTAATTATTTGTATTACAACTGTAAACCTACTTTTGCCTAGCCTTGTGTATACTCTGAAGATCCACTTATCCTGCTTCTGGACATAAGTCCCAAAGACTCCTCCCACAGGTCACTAGGGCCTGTCCAGGAATGTGCCCTACAGTCCCATGCATGGAGTTGGAGGAAAAGATAAGGAAACCCATGATGGGCACCAATGTTAGGTAAATATAGTAACATAAACAGATTAATCATAGGAACATAGGGCTGAATTTTAAAAGCAAGAAATACTAAGAGTTAGTGCGCAAAACCATTTATGTAAACTCAAAACATACATAAATCCCCTCATCTGCTATAAGAACCATCACATACATCCCATGATTCCTATGAAGTTGTGTAAAACACTACAAGGAGTTCCTGTCACATTTTAAGCACTTATTAAATATTCACTATTAACTAGATTAAAAATGTTTATAATACATTATTAACCTTCCATTATAAAACTTCATTTATAGCCCTTTCCCTAAAGGGCTTTCTCTTCCTCTATTTAAAAAATAGTATGAGAGACTAGAAAGCTATGCTAAAGGTATTCACAGTAGTTACCTCTGAAGGGAATTGTGTGTTTTGGCTTATTCTCCTTGCTTGGCCACATTTCTATAATGAATAAATATTACTTTAGAACTTTCTTTGGCCCTTAGTGTTCTCCTTTCATAATTCATTTAAAAATCTGTAATATAATAAAAAGAAAACTATATAACTCATGACCAAAAAGGAAACATCCCCAAAATCCATCAATAGGGAAACAGTTCAACTATGGTACATGTAAATAACAGAATATTCTACAGCCACTTTTGGTCAATGTGGGCAACTCTATACTGTTGTGTAAGGAAAAGCAAGCTCTGGAAGTGCACGTGGCAGAGACCTGAGAGGCGGTGGACAACAGTGGTCAGCAGCAGAGTCTGCTGAGCCAGCCCACCCATGCTCACATCCTGTTGGCCACTCGGAGGCTGGGCAATGGCAGGACATCACTCAGCCTCCCTGAACCTCCGTCCTCATCTGCCAAGCAGGGGGTGACAGTGGCCCCTCATGGGGTTGCTGTAAATAAATGTGAAAGAGGCAAAACAAATAGAAACCTACGCAGAAGGTACACCAAAAAAGGTGTGCATTTTATTTATGTAAGTTAACCCTCAATAAATTTGATTTTAAAATACACATACATGCACAAAAGGTCACATATTGTATAATCCCATTTATATAAAATATCCAGAATTGGTAAACCCTTAGAAAGTGGTCTGGTGGTTGCCAGAAACTGGAGAAAGCAGAGACGAGGGAGGAATTGCTGGACACGTCCTGGGTGTTACAGAGTGATGGAAGTTCTAGAACTAGACAGAGGCAGTGGCTGCATAACATTGTGACTCAATGCAACTGGTTGGTGTTTGCTTAAGAAGGGTTAACTTTATGCTATGCGGATTTCACCTCAAGAAAAAGAACGTACGTGCATGCAAAACAAAATGTTGTACAGGAATAAATACAAATTAAAGAGTCAACATGAACATTCACAAAGGTTGAAAGGGGTAAACGGCTGAGTAAGGAGAACACACATAAAAGAAAACTCAACTATCAGTTTGACATGGCACAATGCTGAGAAGAGCCCTGCCCAGCCATCTGATAACAGTGTGCCATGTGACACAGGACAGGCAAGCCTTAGCCACTGTGCCACCAGCCAGGGCCTGCTTTTTAAAGAAATGATATTCACCTCTATTCTTTGTCACTTACTGTTTCCACCCACTGGTACACAAGATCTGTCCAGAAGGGATCCAGCCATGTAGTGTGAAAAACAGAGACATTTACTGAAGAAGATATAAGATACAAGAGACACTGTACGGAGGACAAGGGCACCTCAGTCCCCTTCAAAGTAGGCAGCTTGGGACCTCACACAGGTCTCCCAATCACCATCAGCTGCCCCACTGTATTTTCCTAAGTCTCATGGATGGTCTGAAATCTCTTTCCTTTCAAAGGTAAAAGGAAAAGCCAGAAGTTGCAGGGCACTAACTCTAGGCTGTAGCGGGGCTGAGTCACCTGGGTGATTTGATGTTTCACCAAAAACTCTGCAGGAGACGTGATGCATGGGCAGCACATTGTCGTAATGAAGCTGCCAGTCACCTGTTGCCCATAGCTGCGGCCTTCTGAGTCATCTGAATAGTTTCCATGGAGGAATGTTCAAGCTTAACAAAATGTGATGCAGATTGGCTGCTCTACATGTTCAGTTATGTTGAAGGCGATGGCCACACGGTACACATGCTCACTCAGTGGTGTCTACCGCCCCCACTGACTACAGTAAAGTCATCATTGTTCACACATGCGCATTCCAGTCCACTCTCCTCGGTTGCCAGGTTACACTGATGCCCTGGAAACCATTCTCATTATATATTAACAATGGCTCTACATTTCCAGACAGACCTCTATATCTTGGAACTCTCTTCTTCTTGGATACACTATCCTTAATCATTTTGAAGCTCTAGGCTGGAATCATGATCCACACATTTTCAACTCCCTTTAACTGATCATACATAATGCCTATTAATAAGTTTTACAATGAAGTATCCAATATGGTATGCAACTGCCCATACCAAAATCAAACCCTATTCTGAAATAAACTTAGTTCTTAAGAGCTATTTTACATGCATCCTTCATTGCCCAACCCTTCCCTCAACCACTATGGCTTCCAACAAACAGCTGCAAGAGTCCAATAAAGCCCCTCCAATTCCACACCCTTCAAACTAAATTTGGTTTAATTGAATTTCATGGGGGGGAAAATGTTAGCTGCATAGGAGTTCATTGTATGCTTCTGTGCTCCAACATGGCCCTCCCCTAAGCCCAGTGACCACCTGGCCTGCTGTTTGGTATTAAGTTTAAAGGCCTGGAATTAGCTCAGCGGATACACAGTGTCACTATTAAGCCCATGAAGTTCGCCTTGGAGCTTCTGGCTCCTCCGACTACCATGCCAAGAACTCGCTTTCTCGATCTGCTTTCCAAACCTCAAACACCAACATGTCACCTGCTCAATTATAGTGTATCGAATAGGGTTGTTCTCTGGGATTTTGTTTTCATCAAAATAAACTAAAAGGCTGCCCTTTTAAACAATTAGTCACGAATGTCAGTTTCCTCAAGGTGACACAGGGGAGACAAACTTGACATTTGTGAAAAAAACAGCAGCTGGAAAGAATCACGCAGGGAAAACAGACACACAGGGAAACATTCCCTTCTGGGCTAAGGAAAGCCAAGCATTTCAGAAATCTAAAATAAGCCTTTTATCAGAGCTGGGGTAAAGGTCATCCCCGTGGTACTCGGGTGGAGGACAGAGCCCCCTCTCAGATGCTCTGCTGCCCGCTCTCACAGGAGCTGCCAGAGAAGAGGGTCTGTTCCTGTGCCAAGGGCAATCTGGCATCTCTAAGGACTGGACAGTTATGCAATACAATTATTTTTTTTGCATAGCATCCCTCCCACAGGGCATTCCAATAGACCTAACAAAGGGAGTCATTCACAGGCTTGATAAAAGCAAAGTAAGGAGAAACTTTGTAACAGGGAGCAAAGGGAAATAAACAGTGCAGATATGGAAAGGGCTCACAGGCACTTCCCTCCTAGGTTTTCACCTCCCCACCCAACCCGCAGGGCTTGGGCGAGCAGGAGCCACTGGACCAAAGAAAGACTCCAGGGAGCAGTGGCTAAAATCGGAGGGTGACAGAGGAAGGCCTGTCTCCCAGAGAAGGTACATCTTCACTGCTGGCGAGGAGTAAAATGACCTTCTGTCAAGCAACCCGGGATTGGTTTAGATTTATGTTTGTTTTTTATTTTCTTGAGGCCAGCTATTTACGCTACGTGTTAAATAATAAACACAAGTCACAAAAATATTTTCCTAAGTTATGACTTACCAGTCTAATTTATTTTGACAGAACAGAAGTGTGCCTACACACAGACACAAGTAGTGTTTGGTGGTTGAAACATTTCCTTGGAATCCATGCAAGAAATTCCTGGGTCGGGCGGTCCAGAAGGGGATCAATGTCATTTTTCAGGGAAGTCAGTCATCTTAGCAAGTGGCGAATCCCTACTCTTAGCTTGGGTAAACCTGACAGAAATTCAAGTCTGTTGACAAAGAAATGCTACAAGCCACCTTCAAAAGAAGACATCAATCAATGTGCTTTCAGCCTTCTACAGGCGAAGCTCATTCCACCAGGGCACCTCTGGGGCAGGGATGACACAGCACAGGGGAGGATTAGGTTTCCCAAGGGCGCCCCCACCAGGTCTGTGTCAGGTGCCCGGGTCTGGTGACTGCCCTCACACCCTGCCCCTTCTCAGTACAGGGAACTTTCCCCCAACAGTGTCTGGGGACAAAGATCCTTAAAAGGTCAGTCCAGGTGCCACGGCGGATGTGGCGACTTCTCTGAGGCCTGCTAGGGTGATATTGGCAGAAGACATTTCCTTGTGAACCTGAACAAAGAACCAAAACCCAAGGAAGTGATGATGTGTTTCCCTGCAGCTCTACCAGGATCTTCAAAAGCATCCCGCTCTCCCAAGTTATCTGAGAAAAACATTCAAGGTGCCTGGAAAGTAAAGCATTGGAATTTCTCGAGTCACACGGAATGCATTCCATTACAGATCCACCTAGTTCAATTTCCTATTGACCTTCATTATCAGAGAAGGAGACTCATCTATAGGGGATATATATAGATTTCAAAGCCAGTCCGGGAAACTCATGTACTCTTTATGTGTGTGTGCGTGTGTGTGCTTATGTGCACACGCGCACGCAAGTGTATACGTGTGTGTGCCATAATGATTGATTTCAAGGTCAAATTCATGTTAGCATCGTGATTTAGACGGAACAGCTTACCAGCAGCAAGTAATATAAATTTTCTCAACTTGGAAAATACTGATATATAAGGGTCACATAAACATCACATAATACAGCATCCTTACGGAGGCAGTAAGTGGGAGTTACTAGGGTGACTCTGGCTGGCAGGAACCCTGAGCGACAAAGGGTCTAGACTAGGCCTGCGCTCTGTCCACTGATGCCCCTCTCTGAATCGTGGGCACTGCTGCTGTCAGCCACGGGAGGACAGCGGAGCTCTTGTTTCACACTTATAGAGGTGCGGTAACCTGCCCTGTCTGTCCAAAGTAGGCAAGGAACTTGTATAGAACCACAAAAACTGAGAAAAATCGCAAAAGAATGTCTTGGGAAAGCTCACTTCCGCAGTGTCTCCATGCATCACCTCTCCCAGGAGGCTGACTGGACAAACGTCCCATCACCAGAAATAATGTCCTGGGGAGTCCAGAAGCAGCACACACACCAGGTGAGGGCCAAGGGGCCCTCTCCTCTACTCTCCAGCATGAAATATGGGATGATTATTGCTCTCCTCTGTGCCTTTTCCATGAAGTACTATTTGTTTAGGGGGAAACAGATAGCTCAACTGGTCTAAGAGAGGAGCCGTGACCTCAGGGACCCAGGAAGCACTGTTATCCTAGCCACACAAAGTCTCAATTCTCTTACCAGTCTCATGTAGTACCCAAGACATCTTAGTGGCCCAAACATGTCTCTGTATGTCTGGTAAGTAAAAACAAAAGAAAAATTTCATATATTCTGGGTGTATCCCAACACTTTCCATTTATACTTAACTCTCAAGGTGTTGATCAGCTGCCTTGAAGAGCACAGGTAAACCATGATGAAGGGGTATTCCTGCACCCCACGCCAAAGTCACACAGCCCAGTCCCACCCACCCCCTCCTCAGGGAGAGAGGAAGGCTTTCCTTCAGCTTCTTCTGCTTCCCTCCGATCACATAGGGGGCTGTCTGCAGGCAGACCAATGCCTCTCAGGTGCCCTCCGCTCAAGAGCACTCTAACTCATCTCTGATCCTCTCTCCAAGTGGTGTGTAGTAAGCTGACACTCCTGTCTCAATGCAAAAAATAATAATAATGAAATGAAATTGTTTAAAAATAACGAAAACAACCCTCTGGTCTTTCAGTTGCTTTCCTAGCAATGCCCGTGATGTCTAATGAGTTCAGGCCTAGTAACCAAAAGAAGCCATTTAAAACCAATCTTTAAAAGATGAGGCTGTGTTCGCACCTCCACAGATAACATCCAGGTCCTTGCTCACCTTGATGCTAGGATGGAAGACAAGTCGGGTTTGTTGAACCTGTTTTTCTGGCTGTCAACTAGTGTTTTATAAACACAGGTATATTGCTAATTTTGATTCACAAGCTACTTTAACTGTACCATGTACATATTCATTTGGTTATATTACTATGGCATGGACTTCCGAACAGAACGGCACACTATGGAGCATTCCCACAGAAAAGAGGTGAAGAGCCGCCATTCCCTTGTGTACCTGCTTCATCACGATAATCAACAAGTTTCAGTGTGAGAAAAAGTGATGGGATGAAACTCAACTCCTTAATTAGCAACAACAATAAATAGACAGCATTTTGACAGGAGTGCAGTGAACATGCTGTTGGATTTAGCCAGTGAGGGTTCTCCCGGGTACAGAGAAAACCACCCCAAGCTCCACGGCAGTCACGGTGAAGAGGAGGGACCAAGAAGAGACCTGGGCAAAGTCTTTTCATCTTCAGGCTTTGGTTTTGCGGCTGGCTCGCTGTGAGGATTAAATGAGATGTGCACGTCAAGCACTTGGTCAAGGAACTATGAATACAGCACCAACGGAGCGCAAGAGATAACAAGCCACACAGACTCAGCTTTTCTCCCCGAGAGGGCTTGCACAGGCTGGGGCCCAGCAAGACATTTTGACCAGATCAAGAAATACAGCCCCTAAAAATGAAAACCAATCTCGCTAAGGAAAGCTCTGGTTCTAAACTGTTCTCTTACTAAATATTTTAGTTTCTTCTGAATAAAAATAAAGAAATAAAAATTATTAAAGGTAATATAACTGCACACGTGTGCCACTGTGGAGATAAAAGATTAAACTTGTACGCCCTGACTCACTGCCAACCAAGAGCGCCTCCAGTGAAATGCAGGCTGGGCTAAAGGGATAGGTTCTAAAGTGGGGCCACCTGACAGAGAAAAACATTTTCCCAGGAAAAGGAAAAACCTTCCACTTCAAATGCTGATCTGAAAGACAGAGGCAGAAATAGCCCTTCCTTGGGTTTCCCAGGTTCATTTCTTTTGTACTGCAATTATTATTTGTTACCTTGGTGAAATCACAGTGAACTGTTCATTTCAACAGAGAGAGACATGTGAACAGGATAATGGGAAGTAAAAAAGTTCCACTACAACCAGAATACCTTTGTTCAAAGGCACAACTTGATTACATTCACATCCTGTAGTCATTCGTTGAGTTCTCAGAACAATGGTAATTTTGGTTACTGGGAAAACAAGAAACCATTGTTTCTTTTCATTATTTCTCTTCCTTGTTGGAAGTTTAAACACTGTCTCAGAGCCCACAGTTTACATATAAGATAAAAGGATTATGGTAATATACGCATATCAAAAATCCAGATACACACACACACACACACACACACACACATATACACATACAGTGGGGCCAAAGTAGGTTTACAGTTGTTCATATGGAAAATATAATAATTCATAAATAATAACACAAGGATAAAGCCTCTGTTTCATGTACTCACAACTGTAAACCTACTTTTGCCCCATCCTGTATATTCGACTAATATTAGCATTTAACCCATGTTTGTAGAGGTGGCACTAAACTATAAAAATTGCTTTTATGAAGAGAATTACCAAGACTGATCAAAATGTTAGTCTATAATTCTGCCTTGGAACAAACTTGACAACACACAGCACATGGCAAGAATTTCACAAACTGAATTTAAAATTCCTTCCTTTAGGATGCTGACAATAAATATGTGACATGCTGTTGATGAAAAACTGAAGTCCTTTGGAGATAGGGCAATTAATTAGCTCTAAATCTTAGTTACACATCTCCACTAAGAGCATTGCCTTCCTGGGGTATATTTGAGTCCCTCTCTGTTTTCTCCCGTAGATTCACTAGTTCTTGAAGGTCAGACCCCAAAAGGAGCTTCCTCTTTATGTCACCAAGATGTAGCAATGCCTGGCACACACTGGAGCTCAAAGTACACCAACTTCGAGCTTACAGACAGAGGATAATCAACTCACCCTCTGATCAGGTAAACACAGGCAAGTATAAATTCTGACCTCCAGCCCCCTCACAATGGCTCAGGTCTTTCTAAAGAATAGACTTATCACTCTCCCCATCCTCTTTCTCATGTACTGAGAAGCATGGTCCCACTTCCTCCAATATATAAGAACTTCTTTAACCAATACCAAGTCTCTTACTATCTACCAGGCGGTTCCAGGACAGTACGGGAGTTTTGAGAGAGTGGTGTGTTTGCATGATTTTTTTTTTTTTTCTTTTAAATGTTTAATAGCCTGGTGTTTGGGCTGAATGTTTTAGTTGGGTTTCAAAGCTGGGAAGTACATGAACAAAGAGCCCTATGATTTTCTCCCTCTTCTATAATGAAATGTATTTGAGTTCCTTCCCAAAATTCTGTGTTCTTCACGGTTGTCAACACGTTAGCATTAATGCTTAAAACCTTTTTAAACCTCTCAATGTCCCTATCACTGATTTAGGCAGATGACAGGCCATGAGCACTGCTGTTTTATGCAACTATTTATTGATTAAATTCTTATGTACTTCATACGACAGAGAAGAAAGGATTAGAAACTGAATTACAGAGGATAACTTAAAAAGATTCCTGTCCTCTCATGTAATTTCCAGAGCCATTTCTACTAATGCAGTAGCATTACTTTATTTTGAGGACACGTAAAAATTGGTTTGGAATATAGGTATTTCTCTGTCTACGACCTTCCTTTTGCGAAATGTTAAAATCAGTGCTTAAGTTATCGTAAGATTAATCCTTTTTAATGACATAAAAGAAACCTGTTAAAATATTAGTTATACGTAAGAAGTTATCATTAAAATAAAAAGCTTGGAGGAAGAAATTTTATCTCTCTTAACAACCATACAATTGATGTCAATTCAAGTTTACTGAATGATAGTGAACTGTTTAAGTCACTGTATACTCAATTATCTATACTAACGGTATGGAAACTATAAACTTTTAAAAAGCCTAATATAGTGAGAATTCTGTATATAAACAGGGATAACTGGACCTGCTTCACTGAATTGTTGTGAGTATTAAATAAAAGCTTTTAGCCCAGGAATTGACACATAATAGCTCCTCAGTGCTAAATGCTATTATTATAATCAACGTCATCATGATTGCTTATTATACATTATATATCATTTATTATGCATTATATTACCCTGCAAGGCCAATATAATGGTCTGATTTCGATGATAAAACACCATAAAACACAATGGGGACAAGCACCCAGCTTGATCACAAAGCTGGTAAATGATGCCAACGGGATCCAAGCCCAAGTCAGCCTGATGTGTAAGTTTTAGTTCTAACTGCCACGTGATGCTGCGTTAAAAATAGGGACCTTTCTTCTAGAAATTAACTCCTTGCGCTGAGAGCTTGAGGATCCGGCAGGCAGATCCGATAGCAAAAGCCGAGGAGGCGAAGGGAACGCTGGGAAAGGGCGGGGCCTTTGCAACCAGACGTCAGAAATAGCTGGGTTCAAGTCCAGCTGCGTGACCCTCAAAAGATCATGTGATCGCCCAAGTCTGCTTCCTAATTTATAAAATTGGGATAATCATACCAATCTTGGCAGGAATGAGCTAAGGATGAGACATAAAGTTTGTGATGTACTCAGTTTCGTCCCTGGCACACAGTAGGTGCTCCATAAACTTGTACCAGAACCATCCTATCAGCTTGAATTTCCTTTACATGTCCTCAGACCTTAATGGTATAGAGGTAAAAATCCTCCAAGAATTTTAACTCTCAACTTTTTTCCCAAAGATTGCTGTCTCAAAAGATAAAATAAAATTTCTCCCAAGAGTCAAATAACTTTTTTCATTGGTCAAATATAATATTACAGACATACATCTTTGCCTCTATTCACATAAAAAGTTATATATAACACTCATGTATACAATCATTTTTACATACCTTTTGGCACTTCCAAAAGAATAAAAATAAAAGTGACCCTGCCTGGCTGGTGGCACAGTGGATAAGGTGCCAGCCTGCGGTCCCAAAGGTTGCTGGTTCGATTCCCCAGCCAGGGCACACAACCAGGTTGCAAGCCAGGTCTCCAGCCAGGTCTGTAGCTGGAGGCAGGTGAAAGGCAACCATACATTGATGATGTTTCTCTCCCGCTCTGCCTCTGTTCCTTCCTCTCACTCTAAACATAATAAATAAAATCTTTTAATTAAAAAGAGTGTAATGAAATTAAACCTAAATAGAAAAGAAACAAAAAAAAAAAACAAAAAGATAATCAAGGGGACACATAGCCAAGAGGCAAAATGGTTAATTTTCATTTAAATCCAATAATCAGATTTAAAAACAAACATTCAAATCTATAATAAAACAACATGCAGAAAAATTTATTATTTACAATATGAAAACAAAAAAAAAAAAAACATTTATAAATGCACTCTAAAGCCAGGCACTAGGTCATTTTCAACTCCCCAAAGCAATCAAATTGAGATTAACATGCCTATCAGCTAAAATCAGGTTGTCGAAATGAAAGTTTTAAATTACACATGTCCTTAACCAAAAAGTAATTAAAAGATTTTTTTCTCTCCTAAATAATAAAGAGTATTGCACAGGCTTTAATAGAACAATGTTTAATTTTATTTATGTGTGAAAAGGCATTTTAAAGGAAATTAAAACTCAGAATTCAAATACCACCAGAAGAATCTTTCCAGATTGAAATAAAGCCATTTGGTTGTCTTTTCCAAAGAGCAAATACGTTGTTCATATTTCTTTTAACCAACAAAAATTCCTACAAAATGATCATCAAAACCTTTTGTTAAATAGGAGCTTAAATGTTGTCTCTCACATCAGATTACATTTCAAGTGATCTGAAACTAAACTAAAACAGCATTTTATAAGCATGGTTCTCATTTTTAAAAATAACAGGGAAACTGCCCTTTGAGATGCTGAAGAAACAGACACCAAAGTTAAGGGCTCAGCAATTCAAGAGTCACCAAGTCATTCAACCCACCAGCCATAAGTTTGAAAGAGAAGCTGAGCGGAGTTAAGGAGGGAGAACAGGAAGGAAACAAAGCATCCAAGTGAAATCTTCCAGGGAAATATTAACAACCTTTCATCTCTGAAACAATGGAGTGGAGTGCCAGATACCTAACAAAATAAGAGGAGACTTGATACTCTTCCCAATATACAAGGAGAAGACACATCTGAGATAAACCTCTTCACACAAGAAAATGAGTTTTTCCAGCAGGATCAGGTTCCAGGTGTTTCAGAACTTTGCCTACTTTACACAGACTGAATGAACTACTTAGCAGTACTTTTAAATCTAGCAGAAAGGCACAACCATATTTCATAATCCAGGCACTGGTATTTCAGAATCGACATTTCACAACTGAGAAGGGGCACAAGTTTTCCCAGTCTACACGCCATATGGGGAAAGGGAGGATGCTTCCCAGGAAAGTATTTAATGACTTTAAAGAATGAAATGCTTTTTAAGGCATTATAAGAATAAATATTTATAACGACAAAGTCCATTAATCAGAATTACATTTTGGATGGGTTCCTTACTTAAGGGTAACATTGAATAAATACTAACTTGTAGTACCAGCCACAACACCCAAGTTCCCTTCCTGGAGAAGAGCTTTTCCATATATGTGCCTTTATCCACCCTCACTGCAAGACAGCATCTGGCCTTGGGGCAGCAATTCATAGGTTGGCAGGTGTCCTTTACAGGGGACCCCGGTAAAAACTGGATTCTCAATCTTTGGGATTCAAATTGTGAAATAAAAAGAACACAGCAATTAGCAGCTGCAGCTAAAAGGGGAAGAGGAAGAGGGAAGGTGGAAGAACCAACCATCAGGGCTCTCAATGAGCCAACATTCTGACTCAGCCGAAACTACAGGATAGAAAGAAACAGACAGACAGGTAGCCAAGAAACAGACAGACAGGTAGCCATGAACAAAGGCAGACGCACACATGCTGACTGGCTCAGCCACACCCAGGGCAAAGGACCCAGCAAGACATGCAAATGCCTGCTAGGGTCATGCCCCCTTCCAGGGTTCACAAGAACACACTTGACTGCAATTCCCAAAGACCTGGGTGCTGCACAATCTGGGATTAAGGATGAGCTTCCTAGCTCCCTAGTCCCACATCTGCCTCTATAAGGAATGACCTATTACTTGTGGGTATTTTTAGTGAGTCCGTGTAACCAAAGGGCCGTATTCATCAAATCTGGTACATTCTATACTCTAGACTTTTCACCCATTCAGAAAATCTTTCCATGAATTTGTCCACAGTATTAAATTTCATGGCATTCTCCTATTTTTAGCCCATAAAATGATGCAACTTCTATTTCCTATAAACTTAGATGGTAATTTTTCTTTTTTCCAACCCTCCACACCCGATCTCACCCACCGTTTTCTCCTTGCAGTAGACATTTCAGGTCTGGGTCAAGTAAGGAGCAAGGCAAGATGCTGTCTCAGGCTAATTCCCTTCTATCTTCAAGGCAGAAATGGGAACTAAGAAGGCAATTAATGAGCGGAACAATTGAGAGAATTTTCACAGTATCTATCAAAAGTACAAATATAATACCGTTTGTCCCCTGCCATCCTTCCTTCTGAATGCCACCCACAGAAGTATGGAAGTACTGATTAACAATAAGTTAATCAATAAGGGATCAAAGTATTGGTACAGCCACAGAATAGAAGTGGACCTAGAATAGAAATACACTGATATATTTTTAATGAAGTGGATCTACAAGAAATGATATAGAACGATAGCTGTGGATATCTGTAATGTGTATATTTTACTATATGTATATTCAGAAAATATACAGAAGTATGCATGTAATATATATATATTACTTTGAAATAGTAAATTTTTTAGTTGTAGAATAATATGTGCAGCTACCACATTGCATGTAAAATAAATGAGTTTTGGAAAAATCTATGTGTATATGTATACAGAGAAAAACATCTGGAGGGAAACAGTCCAATTTGATCATAGAAGGGAATCTCTGGGAAGTGAAAATTGAGGGGTGTTATTTTGACCTACTTGATACAAAAGTATTTATTATATCTCTGTAGTTTAAAAACATTTTTAATAAAATAAAGGCTAATCATGCTAATAGCAATTTTGTTCAAAATGCTCTGAAATCCTTGAAATTTCAAAGACAAAAGAATTCAACATTCAGGTCTTCAAATTAAATTCATGGAGATTTCATGTTCCCGTGAAATCAATAACTACTTGTATAAAAAGAGATCATATATTTAACCAACCTAGAAAATTCTTACACTGCCAGCTCTACATTTGATATGACCTCTCATATCAAATGCACCCACAAACAATGAGAAAGTTACTTCTATCTAAACTTCCCCCTATCCCAGAACTTCCACTTAGAAAGTAACAAATATCAGAACAAGGTGATTCACAGCACCCTGAGGACAGAAAGCAAAGTATAACAGACACTTCTAGGAAATACTAAAATGTAACCTAGGTGTTAAGATTAGCTTATAAATGTGTTCTGGGATTCTGCAAACATTTAAGTATCAGAGAAATACATATACATACTCTGTCCAGTAATGATAAAGTATGCTTGGCTCTCTGCATGTACCAAATTTTCAACAAACAAATCACTTTTGCCAAGTAATTATTCATCTACCTTTATTTTTCTTAAGCAAATTAAATGTGAAAGTTCTTGGCATGCTAAAAAGTATCAATTTCTAAAAATATCAATTCACTTTTCCTTAGGGAAAAGAAAGTCCTATCCTACTTAAAATTACACTGCCAAAATTCAAATAGTATCTAGCCCTGGGTGATGAAGTAACTAGTGACTTTTCCCCTTTTTTACTCCCCTTCATTATACAAATTTTCTATAATAATCATTTTAATTATTTGTATAATATTCACGAAGTTTAAAATAAATCAGCTTGGAGGTGGGGGTTGTTTTTTTACCACTCAGAGGTTCTAGGTAGCATTCTTTTCTCCTTCTTCTTCATGTGACAAGGAAGTACTGGCCAACCACAGAAGGGTAGGCATGATCCTAATCCATGTACATATCTGTCTCCTTTCTGAAATAAAGGCCTAGCCACTTTGCTTTTAAATCTGTAAACTCATAAAGATAACATTTGATCCTCTTTTCACATCTAATAGCATATATTTTGTGACAAGGGTTTTTACCAGAAACTTTGCAACTTAAAAAATGGTATACCTACATATCCCTCACCCTTCCACTATTTCTGTCATTAGTACATGACAAACTAAAGAAAAATGGGCAAATTCTATCAATAACTATTACTAAGTTTCTCATCATTTTATCCTAAACTAATAGGCTGGTAGTTCTTTTTTATTTAACTGACAATACAACTGGCAGTAAAATATGGCTGGATTGACTTCAAAGTAAATAAATGTTCGTAATTATCTAAGCAACAATCTACCCTTAAACCAAATGATGATGCACAGACATGTTATTTTTAGGGCTGTGATAGATCTACTTCACTGACTTCTAGGTGGCAGGACAAATAATTACATATGCATGCAAACAATCTATATTTTTAATGTGGTGTTGATGTTTAAGCAAGTCAGTCTGGAATAAAACGCCTCACAGCTAAAAAGGATCAGCATTACACACACACACACACCCTTTCACCTTTCAAATATCACACTAGAATCAACATCTTTAGACTTTTTAGCAAGTTATATATTTCTAAAGTCACTTCTCATGCAAAAATCACTCTGACGGGTAGTTCACTACCATCAGCAAATCAGCTTATGAAACCTCTAGTCAACCCCACTACCACAACCAAGGGTAAAGGCCATTGGAAACTGGCCTCCCCCATCACAATTTACAAACGAAATTAAATGAATGATGCATGATATACACTCGTCTTCCTTGAGCTAAATAAAGCTGCTGTGCTAGAGAGTTTGCAAAGATGGCAATAAGAACTCCTCCCGTCTCTGTGTATGTGTCCCTTTGTCATGTGACTCTACCATGCCTCTCAACAAGTGGCGAAGTCAATCTCCCTTTAACCTGAGCAGGCCTCGTGAACGGAGCAGGGCACTGTGTGACTTATCAAGCCTAGGCCTCAAGAGTCCTTGCAGCTAGCTCCTCGCCAGCTACCTTGGAACACTGTTACAGGTGAGGAGTAAAGTTCACGGAAGCCTCCTTGACAATGAGGAATCTGCAGAAAGAGAGGGCCAGCCAACAGCCAGCACCAACCACCACAAACACAAGGAAGGCCATCTTAAAATAGGTCACCCCAGCCCAGTGGGTCATGGACTGGCCCTAAGTGCCCAGCAGAATTGCCCAGTTCAGCCAAGCCCAAGTTGCCAACCCACAGACTTGTAAGCAAATAAATGGTCATTATTTTAAGCCACTAAATGGTGAGGTGGTTTGTTACACAGCTATACGTAGCTGATACAGAGACGGTCAGAATCCACACTCGGAGAACTGGAGGCCTGCAGGGTGTTCAACGCAGCCAAGGCAAAGCTTCAAGTGAGGAGCCGGCTCAACAAAAGGTTGCCGTGAAAACTTTCCGGGAAAAAACTTACATTGTCCCTCGTTGCTCTGAACCCCTGAGAATTTTAAACTAGGATATATGCTCCTGATTTCTTTCTCTCTTATTTGCCCCTGCCCTGGTATGAGGTCTCCTGCTGCCTTTTGCTGGTCTTTGCATTCAGTGATCCCACCTACTCTCTGGCTTTACGGGTTGAGTTCGGAATTCATCCCCCACCCCACCCCACCCCTCATCCTCTCAGTCCACCATCAGCGTTTGCTTTTGCTCTCTCTGCCTCAGACAAACAGCTCATTGTGACTGCAATCGTCAGCCCTGGATAATTTCATTACTTCCATGAAGCAGTGATGCACAATCTACGAAAAATAACTGGAAATAAAGCTGATTTTAAACAACTAACAGCACTCTTCAGGCTAGAGCCATTTGGTAATATTACGTAATGATTCCGATAGGGCCACAACTGTTTCAAACATTAATTAAAAGCAAATTAATGTCCCATTAGGAAATCAGTTTCATTTCTTCATTGGGAGGGGTGATAGAAATAGGTAATTTTTTTAATTTAAAATAAAATGTAGAGCCCTGATGGGTGTAGCTCAGTAGACTGACGCTGGCCTGTGAACACAAGGGTCACTGGTTCAATTCCCAGTCAGGGCACATAACTGCAACCCAGACCAGGTTGCAAGCTAGGTCTCCAGCCAGGTCCCCCACCGGACCATACATTGATGCTTCTCTCCCTTTCTTCCTCCCTCCCTGCCCTAAAAATAATACATAAAATCTTTAAAAATAAATAAAATAAAATAAAATATAGCTACGTTATAAATTGACACTATCCACCATGTCCCCTTGAAGGTAACAACACTTCTTCATGTGCAATAAATTCTGATAAAATAAATTTTTTTTAAAGATTTTATTTATCATTTTTAGAGAGAGGGGAAGGGAGGGAGGCAGAGAGGGAGGGAGACGTTGATGTATGGTTGCCTTTCACCTGCCTCCAGCTACGAACCTGGCTGGAGACCTGGCTTGCAACCTGGTTCGCGCCCTGGCTGGGAACTGAACCAGCGACCTTTGGATTTGCAGGCCAGTGCCTTATCCACTGTGCCACTAGCCAGGGTGATAAAATCACTTTTAAAGTCAGTCATTCTTCATAAAGATCACATTTCATATTTTTGTCCATCTCTTGCTTCCAAGTAGCTCTAAGAAACAGGAATATTTAAGTTTAAAACAACATATAACTAAACACAATTCTTATTGTACAACTCTTATTGTAGGAAACTAGATGGGTTCTTACCTATAAGCACAGCAAAACAAGTGCCTGACTGTAACTTTGACCTATCCTAGAGGCTACACATCATCTGTCCCTGCTTTCCTTTAAAACTATTTAAACAAATACACAAGCTACAAAGCTGCCTATATTGTCTATTTCTAATGGGTGTTTAAAGAGCAGGACACAAAATTATAGCCCTTAAAAAGTCTTGCTGCTTCCATGGAAACAGGAAGATAACTACAGATGAACTGGAAGGCTCATTATCTCTTAGCCCGAAGACTGTCACTTCTTAAAAAACTAATGAATATTTATTTTAGTAAAGATAAACAATCTAGCTCTGATCTTGCCAAAAATACTGTCTGTCCTAATGATCATAACTTGAAACTACACAGTAACACCTCTCCTAGACCTATTTCAGCCACCCAAGTGTCCAGGAAAGGTGCCCTATTAAAAATGTTTCCACAACAACCCTTGTTAAGGTCAGGCATTGGATTTAGGGCTCCAAAACTGGAACGGGCGTCTACAGGGGAAAATAAGGATTACACAGTAAAACATTCTCTTTTATAGCCCCAGTCATCCAAGGGACACTAAATGTGAAAAAGCAGAGATTTTCCAAAATGCCCCAAATTATATCTAGTTAACCTCTTTACGGTTATTTTTCACCCCTCAGTTATTAATCCCCTTTCCCGACAACGCCGATATCCTACCCAAACAGTACTTATTGAGCCTGAGCTGCTATTAATGTACTGACTTAACGTTAAATGGTTTACTTTGTGATACATAACAGGCTTAAACCATTAATTCTTTAATTATTCAAGTATCAGAGTGTTGTAAATTCTAGGGAAAAGAAGGGACGATGATTCAAGCACATGGTTTAAGTGACTAAAATTGATATAGGTATTGTTTTTTCTAAATAGAGGTAGTAATTTCACAACTTTCTAAAAATTTCATTAAGGAAAAAAAAAAAAAAAACCTAGTCAGTTCCTTTTTTACAGCATAGAAGAAGATAAACTGAAGTGATTCTGTCTGCCACATCCAACCCGGAGCCTCTGAAGTGATTTCTTAAGAAAACGTTACATTCTGGTACTTGTAAAAATTCGTGAAAATAGTGGATTTCATTCCAGAGGACTCTCTTGCGTTTATAGTAATCACAAGAACGTCCCAGAATGAGTTAAGTGGGCAAGATAAAAACTCCTGCTTCAAAACCATCTTCCTACATCAACAGGGAGATAGTATCTGTTTCAGCACACTCAAAAAGGAATGACTACTGTTCTGAAAATATGAATCAGTTTCCTTTCAAATGCAGCACAGAGTCAAAATGAAAGGTTATTTTTTAATCAGGTTCGCACTGCCTGTCTCCTTTCTGCACTTTAAACCAGCGGCACTGCCTTAGCATGTTATCAAGAGGTGGCCTCGTGACATTCACAGCCATCGCAGTAATATTTGTCAGATTTAACATTTCTCAGAAATGACTATCCCATGCTAATAAAACTTTCGTGTTGACAGAAACAGTCTGTATCTGTACTACCCAATAAAGTATGGAATAAAGAGAATTATAGACTTACCAGGTCTGTCCCGAAAGTATCGGCCTTGCAAACTATTAATTATATTGATGCTGGCTCGATACTTTCGGGACAGACCAAGTAAACGGAATTAAAATACAGTTCTTCAGCTGCACTAGCCACACTGGCTATTGAGCACTTGAAATGCAGCTAGTGCAACCGAGGGACTGTATTTTTCTTCATTATTTTAAAGAAGTTTTTTGTTTTTTTTTTTTAACATATTATTATTTTTAGAAAGAGGAGAAGGGAGGGAGGCAGAGAGGGGAAGCAACATTAAAGTATGGTTGCCTTTCACCTGCCTCCAGCTACAAACCTGGCTGGAGACCTGGCTTGCAAACTGGTTATATGCCCTGGCTGGGAATTGAACCAGCAACCTTTGGGTTCGCAGGCCAGCGCCTTAGCCACTGTGCCACCAGCCAGGGCTTAAAGAGTCTTTTTAAAGCAGTTTTAGGTCCACAGCAAAACTGAGTGCAAGACAGAGATTTCCCATCCAGCCCCTCCCCTGACACATGCACAGCCTCCTTCATTATCAACATTCCCCACACAGAGCGGTGCATTGGTCACAACTGATGAACCTACAGTGACATACCATTATCACCCAAAGTCCACGGTTCATATGAGGGTTGACTCTTGGTGGTGTATATTCTACAGGTTTGAATAAATGCACCATGACCTGTATCCATCATTATAGTACCCTACCAAATAGTTTCATTGCCCTCAACATCCTCTGTGGTCTGTCCACTCATCCCTCTCCCCTCCCCAAATTTACTTCACTTTAATCAAGTTAAATTTAAGTAGCCACATGTAGCTAGTAGCTACTGCCCCAGACAACTGAAAGCTAAACACCACTCAGAATGCTGATGAAGTTATCAGCTTGGCCAAAAGGACCTGGCTCTTATGCAAAAACCTGGCTCCAGTAATGACCAGCCTTGAAGTTCATCTACTTCATATACTGTCTTTACCCTCCACTTGCTGCACCTTAACCTTTTACAATACTTTGTAGCACACATACACACACACCGTTCCCCTCCTCCTCACTGACAGATTATAACCAAAGATTAAACATATAGTATTGCAGCAGACCAGGCAAAAGATGATGGTTGAAATGAAGCTATTTTATTTTTATACACAGTCTGCCCCGAAAGTATGGAGCCAGTGTCGATATAATTAAAACAGATACTTTGGGGACAGACCTCATATATCACCTGGTTTACATGATAAATAAACATGCCCTGGTAAAGAATGAAATATAAAGATAATCTTAACATCTCTAAATGAGTAAGACTTGTACTATGATATCTACATTGTAAACATATTCTCAGACAGTCATAAAATTCACTGAGTCAATACTTTTTCTAACTTTGTCCTTCCACCCATGAGGATCAATGTGATGGAAGTAGAAGAAAGTAGTGAACTAGATAGGAATTATGAGCCTGAGATTCTAAGGACTTTCTGGACCACAAATTACTTCAAATTAGGCTATTAGGGTCTTCAATTCTAAAACAAAGGAGCAGGAATGGATTTCTTCTTCAGTCTCCTTCAAAACTAAACTTTATTATCCCTCTATGTTCTCCTGCCATTCCTTGCTTAGGAGCTGACTTATAGAAGCCGGCATGGACCTATATCATTCCTTCCCTGGACCGTGATTTCTTAAGTCACCTGATAGTTAAACAAAGGGGATGGTGACATTGCCAATTAGGTAGGTAGGAAGTAAGGAAGGAAAAACAGACCAGATAATTTAAATTAAAATAAGCAACACAGGATAGACCAAAAGGTGCCAGGCCAGAAAATATAACCCTTTTTCAATCCCCAAATTAAACAGAGCAGGAACAAAAGCAATTGGAATACACAAACTGATGTTACCAGTTCAAAACAAGATCACAAATTCTGCTAAAACCTCAACCATCAATAGAGTGATTGTGAACGTCTCAGAACTGTCACAGGTCACTGGCTTCAAATTACTCCCCAAATGAAGCTCTAACAGTCATATGACAGAAAGGCATCGATCTCTACTTACCATACCAGTTCTTCTGGTAAATAGCTCTCTCTAGTAGTGCCTAAAGGTTGGGAAACCTAAACCCTGTAAATGTCACCAAAATGTGTATTTTCACCTAAGGGAAGAACTGCATGAGCACGCCCAGCACTAGGCCTCTGAGAGTAAGAATAAATGCCACTTGTACTTGGAAGAAGTTTGAAAATAAAACTAGCTTAAAATGATGTTTTTTTCATACACCAAAGTATACAATCAGCTTAAAAGGTCAATGCATCTAATTCCTCAATATCCAAAAAGTTTCTTAAAGCTCAGCCAGGCTTTATTCTCAAATAACTGTTTGGCAAGCGAGAAGAAACTTGAAATACATCAGCATTTACTCACATCAGCTTCCAAAGTGTTTATCTAAATCAATTCTAGAGCTAAACCACTGCCAATCCACTCTCTAAAGGACAGCTATTTCTCCTCTGCTTCCCAGTT
The DNA here is from genome assembly GCA_004026585.1 of Noctilio leporinus. Taxonomy (NCBI): domain Eukaryota; kingdom Metazoa; phylum Chordata; class Mammalia; order Chiroptera; family Noctilionidae; genus Noctilio; species Noctilio leporinus. Next base: position 316,569 of record PVIW01000832.1, read on the forward strand.
AAGCCAAATCTAAAATGCCTTTTTAATTAACATATTGAATTTTTCTTCAGCAGCAGAAACTTGACCGATGGATACCAGATTTGGAAAAAGAAACACTTGAAACACTTGAATCATTTCAACCATCTTGGACTTGTTTTGGTGTACTTAAATAAAACTGTCCTGGAGTAAGGATAGGGGATACGAAATGTTATGTGATGACATAGAGAATTCTATTTAAACAGACAAAAAAGTTCCCCAAAAATCAGCCATAAGGAATTATAACACCTATTGGGTTGGCTTCTCAGTTAAAAAGACCCAGTTCTATGGTTTTAGCATATACCACAACAATCCTATTACCGTTGGTCCCTTATCACTTACAAAAATACAACTCCTTTGACACCAGCCTGAGAACCCAAAGGGTGCTGGTTAGATTCCCCATCAGGGGACATAACCACATTGCAAGCCAGGTCTCCAGCCAGGTCCCCAGCTGGAGGCAGGTGAAAGGCAACCATACATTGATGCTTCTTTCCCTTTCTTCCTCCCTCCCTGCACTCCTCTCTGAAAATAATGAATAAAATCTTAAAAAAAAAAAAAAAAAAAAAATACAACTCCTGCCATTTTAACCACCTTTGAAACCACTTGTCCTGATAGTCTGCTCCTGTGTTTCATTATGCACCTGCCCTTCTACACAGCAAGAGGCCCCACAGGGTCCTTCAAGGCTGGTCCTACATAAGCATAATCCAGAGAGAGAGAGCATGGGTAAACTCAAGAAAAGGGAGCTCGAGAGAAGTGGAGAGTGGTGTTGGGACTTCCCTATCCTGCTCTACGATGCCAAAATTAAAGGATGCCACAACTACAGCAGGGAGCTCTGGGTCCTTTAGTCCAGACAGGCCACCTCACAGTCAGGTGGCCCCAGCAAAGCCTGACCTCTGCCCGCCGGCCCACCGGCTGCACAGCACCGGCAGGTAGAACCACTCAAAGTGCTTACTCTTGATCGGGGAAAATTAATGAGCTAATTTACAAAGAACCCTTTAAGCTGATTCTTCCAAATGCACTAAATAAGCATCACCATTAGCCATAGACAAGAGCAAATCTTCAGGACCCAGAGAGGTAAAGTTTCAGAAATCAGATAGTGCTACTCTTCTGCAAGGAGCGAGGGAGGATTTGTTCTCAGAATTCAGACTTACCTCTAGAAAACATTTATCAAATACTTAATGTGGGGGATAGAGTATAAAGGCAAGAGATGCTGCACTCAAGAAGGAATTAAGAATTAACATCTAGCATCAGGATGGGCAAGAAGGAAAATGATTTTCATATACTACAAGGACTGTTAGGGGGTGAAATGCCTGACAAAGAGCAGGCAGCAGGAGGCTCAGGGGCAGAGACAGTTTCTGTGAAGGGTGATCATTTGCCCCAACTCTTAAAAGGATCAGGGTATATTCGGTTTGTGAACAGGCATCAAGCTACACATTTATGATGTGCACACGTTTCCACAAGCATGGTATATACTTCAATAAAGATGAGACAAAAGGGGAGACAGAGGTCTGTGTTAAATAGGTGAAAATGAAAGGAAAGGGTGGTGGAAAACTTACCTAGCAGAGGCTAGGAAAGCATGAGGCATTTCAACAACTGCAAAAGATTCCTACTGTCCAGGAGTCTGTGCGGAGAATGGAAATGCCGCGGTACAACTTCAAAAGGAGACAACAGACAGTTCCCACAAGGCCTTACTCGCGGTGCTCAGAGTTAATCTTGAGGATGATGGGAAAGCCACTGAAGGTGTTTAAGCCTGAGGGTAACCGATAAAGATTTTGGTACAGATGCAGCACTTTGGTAGCCATGCATAATAGAGCTGGAAGCAAGAGTGGAGATAAGAATCTGGTTAGGAAGTCATTACAATAATCCAAATAAGAACAGGTAAGGGGCTGACCGAAACTGGTGATGGCCAAGAGGAAGGGTCAGGAAGAGAGCAAAGACATTAAGTAAGCAAAATAGTTAGGACTGACGACCAATTACCCGTGGGAGATGAAGGAAGATGGGAGAGCAGAGGATGATGACTCGCATGTTTCCATTTCACAACGGAGGCCCTTAAGGAAGGTAGAGAATGTTGAAGGAGTAGAATTGAGATTGGAACAAAAATGGACAGACAGTGAGTTTAATTTTGAGCATGAAGTTCTGTGGAATATCTAAACAAAGACACATAAGAGGAAGCCCACATACCGACCCAAAGATTAGGGAGACCCTGGGTATTGTAGGTGGTGGCTGAGGCCTCAGACAGGGAGAGAAGTGGAGGCTGGAACAGGGTCAGGCAGGAAAGCAGAAGGAGAATGGTGTCAAATCCTGCAGAGAGAGGAAACAAGAGAAGGCGACCACATCCCTGAGCTCTGGCCACAGAAGATTCGCGGTAACTGTGGAGACTGCTACTTGGGTTTCTTAGCAGAAGGGCAGAAACCAGGTTGCAGTTGGCTGAGTAGTGAATGGAGATTCTTTCAAAGGGCTGAGCTGTGTGAAAGCAAAGAAAGGTAAGGTCCGGAGCCACTCCCAGAGGAAGAAGTAGTAAGAGTGTCTTGTTTTGTTCCTTTTTTGTTGTTCAAGATAAGAGAGAAGGACTTGAGAATATTTGTAAGCTGAGGGAAAAGCAGAGCGGGAAGGAAGGAGATAAGGGACCAATAGTGATGACTTTATCTGAAAACAAATGCCCCTGTCCTTTCACTCACTGGGACAGTGACTATTTCTTTTAGTCAGCAGCATTTCCTGCCAGCATGGCAGCCTCCGCAGGGCAAACTCAGAGGTGGAAGAAAAGTGCAGTCTTAGCAGGTTGCTCCCAGCGCGCTTTCATAATGGGCTGTTCCTCCCAGCAACCGTCCGTCCGTCCGCAGGATGCTCTCACCACTTGTCACAGGGCCATTTGGCACCTCAGCCCCCGAGCTGTCCACATCGCCAGGAGCTCCACAGGCTTCTCCCACTTCTGCTTCCTCCCATGGCAGAGGGGCAGAGGGGCGAGGGGCAGCAGTCCCCTGAAATCCACCTTTCTGGCCACCCACTGAAGGAGACTACTGGGCATCCTCTTCCTCCTGCTTCCTCCCTGCCAGAAACTCAGCAAGGAAAACTCTTCGAGCTGCTCCGGTCTTCCCAGAGGCAGTCTGCACTCTCTCCTGAGAACCAGAGTCTGATTAGCAAATGCAGTTTATGGTAGTTACGGCTGAGACTGAGAGCATGCACTCTGCCAGGCACTGTTCTAAGGGCTTCACATTCTCTCAGCCCTCCTGACCCTGTTTTTACCTTCTCAAGGCTACAAATGAGGAATCTGAATGCAGACACATCACAGTAATTTACTCCAGGCCGCAAGGCCAGTGACTGCCATGGCCAAGACATGACACAGACCAGGCCCTCTGACTCCAGAGTCCACAATACTTTAATTTACTCTCAGATACCATCAAAAATGTAGTCTACCACAGACTATGAGAGGGAAAGTGTCATCGTGTTATCGATCACAAATCAAATACATTAAATAAGGCAAGTATCGTAGTGATTCTACCATAAGTTTCTTTTTACCTAAAAGATCTTTCCCATGTGGCAGTTTGAAGAACACACACTGAAAAGAGCATTATTGTTGTGGATGTAATTAATGGCACTAAGCTGTACAACTGGAAAATAGTCAAAATGTTAACTCCTATGTATATGTGTATATTTTACCACAAGGATTTAAAAAATACAGAAGGAATATTGCTTGATAAAATTTTTCTCTTTACAAAAAGTAAAATGAAATGATATGAAAATCAAAAGTCCTGTCTTAGGCTAAGATCTCAGGCCCCTTTTAGTTTAAAACACACACACACACACACACACACACAACAACAAGAAGAAATGCCAAACTAACTAGCCGCAGCAGCAAAGCCAGCAGGACTTAAACACACACTGAGGGCTCAAGTCCTTCAAAAACAACAGTGACCCAGTGTGAAGACTCTTCCAGAACATCTCTGATACCAGATCTAATCCCTAAATCACATAACTCCACAGAAATTCAGAGCACCCAGAGCAAAGCAGGCACACTCAGGGCCACTGTGGGTCTCATTTTGGGAAGAAAGGCTGTTGCTCCTGGAGACCTGGCCCATAGCCGGGCCCAGGGAAATGGCACCTGAATGACTGAACAAAACCTCAGAGGAGAGAACTGAGCCAGGTACCCACTGGACCCCTCCTCAAACTACGGCTAAGAGTCTGAGAATCAAATTCTTTGTGTTTACTAGGACAATAAATGTAGTAGGTATTATTTCTAGATCATTCTAAATGACCATCTAGGATCAAAGTAAAATAACACTAAGAAATCAAGTGAGAAACTACAGAAAGGCTCATCCTGTTTTGTTTTGTTTTTAATTTTTTTTAAAGATTTTATTTCATTATTTTTAGAAAGAGGGGAAGGGAGAGAGGCAGAGAGGGAGAGAGACATCAATGTATGGTTGCGTTTCACCTGCCTCCAGCCACAGACCTGACTGGAGACCTGGTTTGCAACCTGGTTATGTGCCCTGGCTGGGGAATCGAACCTGCGACCTTTGGGTTCGAAGGCCGGTGCCTTATCCACTGTGCTACCAGCCAGGGCCATCATCCTGTTTTAAAAAAATAAATAAATAAGAAAATCAAACATACTATGAGGCACAAATGTATTTATGGTTTCTCTGAGGAAAATCAGCAAAGATCACAGCCCTGGCTAGAACTGTCTGATTCCAACACAGAAACTGATGATGCAATGACTACTAGTCTTTGACAGAAAGGGTCCTTGAGGTTGTTGTTCAATTCTATTAGCGGTGCCCAAGTCCTCATGTACACGACTCACTTTTTTTCTTTGTTATTTAGTAAATCAAGGTGATCATAGTAATAACATCACCAACAAATAAGCTAAGTTTTCAGATGGTGTACCTTTGGGTGCCCCTTACAAATATACTTCTGAAAAGAGGAATTTGAGGGGGAGAGAGGGGGAGAGGTGAGGAACAAGGATTAATAAGCCTGAAGAGTATAGACAGGTTAGAAACCCTCTGAATAACAGTAACTCCTATAAAAGGCATAAATATTTGAAATCTACAAAGGAAAGAATACCAAGGGCTGAAAGAAAACTTAATTTCACAACATTGCTAACCCCTCTCTAAGTATATATCTCCCTCCCACAGAGTTTACATCATTTCTAGGTTAAGTAAAACTTTCTGAACCAGATTACCCCTAAGAGCATTACAAATATTCCATTGATCTTTTACAACACAAGAACAATGCAACAAAAACTTTCAATTTTAGACTTGCAAAATCCTGTGTTTATTTTTCTAAAACAGAAGTCAGACCACAAAACTGGCTTTGTTTGGATATTAGCAAACCTATTCTCTCCCAATCTTGAGGCTCCCACCTATGCCCAGAAGGAAATGAAGAAAAAGTGCACTGAGCCTCTTTGGAAAGTTATAACACCTTGGCCTTCTGCTCAGACACATCTGAGCCTCCTGCTGGTCACAGTCCACACTGCTGGAGCCCTATCAGATGTCACCTGCTGTTTGGCTGGGAGAGGCAAAGGCTATTCCCCCACATTCATGTCCAAATTGGTTCAGTGTTTGAACTACTAACTTCTGCATGATATGTTTAAGCAAAAGTGTTTAATCACATTCACTCAAAATTACTCAACTAGGATTATACACTAAACAAAAATGGGTTTGTAATTCCCTATACACATTAAGCCTTTGCAAAACCCTATTCCAACAATTTGATTTTTCAATAGAGCAAGTCCTCCACAGGACATCTCTTTTAGTTGGAAGAAATGAGATAAATGTAAAACATGGAAAAGTTCTTCCCACAGTACGAACATGAAAAAAATAGAGGTGTCAGCCTGCAAACCCAAGGGTCGCTAGTTCAATTCCCCAGCCAGGACACATAATCGGGTTGCAAGCCAGGACTCCAGCCAGGTCCATAGCTGGAGGCAGGTGAAAGGCAACCATACATTGATGTCTCTCTCCCTCTCTGCCTCTCTCCCCTCCCCTCTCCCTAAAAATAATAAATAAAATAATTTTTAAAAAGAAAAGAAAAAAATAGAGACAGACGTAATGAGGTGTTTCTGTTCTCAAATTCCTTAGGTACATTTTTTTAATTATTATTATTAAATTGACCAACTATAATTAATAATACTGTTACCGCAAGCCAAAAGACGCCTGCAATTAATACCATCACCTAATTTAAAGATTTTATTCATTAGTTCACAAAACCAGTTAACTAAACATTTTACATTTTAACCCTAAAAATTAACAAAATAATTATGTAAATTGATTATAACTAAATCCTGGTCCCAACCCTACAGAAAACTAGGGTCCATTCAACTTGCATGGACCATCCCTACAAGCTGCAGACAGTGGGGTAAAACTGCCCTGAAGTTCACAGATGGTTAGGGAGGGCAGCAACAGAAATAATTAAACACCTTATAAACTCTTACTCAGACTTCAGAATCTGGCTCCAATTCCATGTATTTAGTGGAATATCCTGCTTCCTTCTTTCTCCTAGCAGTCATTCCCTCCTTTGCCCTCTCTCAGTACTCACTTGTCACATCCTATAGAATCATAAATACATGAAGTCCGTGAGGGCAGGGACCATTTGTATTCATTTCTACACTGCAAGTACCTAGTACAATGCTTGGGATATAGCAGAGCCTCCGATTTTGTAGAGGAAATAAACGATGGGGTTACATGCTATGAGGTGTATGTAAAAAGAGGGGCAAAGAAGCAAAGTACTTTGCCTCAAAAGAAGCAGAAGGCTTCTCAAGAACATGAACTGTGCCAGCCTCGGAAGCTGAATGAGATTCACTACCAAGACCTGCACTTAAAGAGCTGTGCAAAAGCAGCAAGGACTAAAAGACCAGATGTGTTCTAGAACAGATGACCATTCTGGGTACAATCATGGGAAGGGGCAAACAGTTTGAGGGCAGGCAGTAAAACTGGAAAGATGAAGGAGTTTATAACACCAAGTTCAAGGGATTTTCACTGAATATTGTAGGCTTTCAGACACCCTTGAAATTATTAAATCCAAGCAATGACCAAGACTGATCCCTTGACAGTCTCTGGCCAAAAGTTATAAAAGGTTTGGATTTTAAAGAATTTTTTGTAGAGATGCATTTTAGGTTACTTAAAGTTTTTGTATCGTAAATTACTGTTCTGCTCCTTATTTCCATATATGTGTGTGTGTATACATATATATACACATATATATGTGTGTGTATGTGTGCATACATAGAGAGAGAGAGAGAGAGAGAGAGAGAGAGAAATTCCAGTCTGCACTACGTTTCATTCACACTGCGGGAAGTGATAAAGGCGTATTTAAACACCTAATGAAATTCTCACCTTTTTTTTTAAGATTTTATTCATTATTTTTAGAGAGAAGGGCAGGGAGGAAGAAAGAAAGAGAGAGAAACATCAGTGTATGGTTGCCTTTCGCCTGCCTCTAGCTACAGACCTGGCTGGAGACCTGGCTTGCAATCTAGCTACGTACCCTGACTGGGAATCGAACCAACGACCTTTGGGTTCGCAGGCAGGTGCCTGTTTTAATTTTTTAAAGATGGGAATTGAGAATTTTGTAATGAAAAGCAAAAAATACATTTTTAAGATAAATGTTTTGATTATCTTTTTCATCACCGTAATTAAACTATCAAAATATGGGAAGGCAGCATCCCACTCCAGCTCCACTAAGGTTAACAGCTGAAGGCTCACTAGAGCCGGTGGCTTCCCAAACTGGGTTTAACAAGTATCTCAAATGGGATGATCCAATACGGAAGGTTCTAAGTGAAGGGTCAACACAAATCTCCTGGCCTTTCATACACTTGGCCAAGGGAGGTAACCCGGGCTTCTTGAGGTAGACTTTGCCGGGTTTTTTGTTTTTTTGTTTGTTTGTTTTTTAATGTAAGATAAAGGTAGTATTTGTGAGCTGGCTAGAAGGCACCTAAAGCAAGGAACAGACAGCCTGGGGTTTCACCCTTGTAGCTCAACACTGTACCAGAAGAAAGCATCCACTCGGTGCAGGGCTGAAGGCCAGGACGCCTGCCTTCCCCAAGCAGCCAAGCTGGGCAGCAGGCGGCGCGCCCTGCCACCAAGAGAGGCGGGTACCGGCGCAGAGCAGAGAGCCGGGTTGCACGGTGCACTTGGAGCAGTGGCAGGCAGGGAGGGAGGCCAGCATCCTACCGGCCTCCAGTACGAACCTCGGCCTCCGCGACTTTTACTTAGCTCGGTTACCCACGGCAAGAGGCTGCTGCTGACTAGGGGCAGAGCCGCGGAGCTTGGAAAGCAGAGGCGCAGCTGCGCCCGCAGAGTCCCTCGGGGCTCGAGGCGGGGTCGCTGGAAGCCCAGGGCGGCGCCCCCGCAATCCCACTCCTCCCGCAGCTGCCTAACCGCGTGGCCACTGGCTACAGACTGCGGCCCTATGTGTGGATGGAGAAAGATGCGGCGGCAGGGCTGGGTCCCCTGCTCCTCCGCCCCGGCGATCTGGGAGATAAAAGTTTGCAGCATGCGGCTTGTCTGCAGTGCGAGTCACATCCGCCGCGCCGCCTCCTGCAGCACCAGCACTCACAGGCGAACAAATAAATTTTTTTTTAAATACTGTTGAAGCCGGTAGGCCCCGAAGCCGGCTCTTCTAGCTCCCCGGCGTGCAAGCAGGAGAGCCCAGCATCCCTCGCCCCCTCCCGCCCCCAAACGCACCTCCCACCCGGCCTCAGCGCCCAGCCTGGGCCAGCCTGGCCGCGCCCGCTGCACTAACCGATAACCTCCTGCAGCTCGTAGGCGTCCCTGCAGATGGGCCAGCCGACTGCCTGTGCTGTCGGAGCCGGGGCCGGGGCCGGGACCGCCGGCGCCGCCGGGGCCGGCACTGCTGTCGCGGACGCCGGGACCGCCGCCGCCGCTGTCACCGGAGCCGCCTGCTGGGGCTGCTGGACGTACACGGGCGAGCCACTTGGCTCCGCCATGATGCTGCCGGAGAAGAACAGGAGGACACACCGGTCGACTGACGACCTTTCACTTGAAACTTCCCTTTCCTCGCCCCCGACACCTCTCAGCAGGCGCACACCCTCCCCGCCAGCCGCTGCTGCGGCCGCGCCTGAGCCAGCAAGGAGGGGAGGGAGCTAGGGAGGCAGGGCTGGGCGGAGGGAGGAGGCAGCGGAGGCGGGGAGGGGAGGAGGCTGCGGCCGTGCTCGCTGCGCGCCCCGAACCTCGTGCGCGCGGTTCTCTGCCTCCGCAAGGGGAACCGCCGCCCAGCCACCCCTCCCGCTTTGCTCGTGGCCAGGGAAGTTTCCACCTAAGCGGAGCAAGGCCAGTTTGTGTCTGCTTTGGGGGCCCGTGTCCCTCGCTCCCTGGACTCCGCGCTTTCCCCCAGCCTTCGCCCCAGACAATCAGGCTCTCCAGAAGATGCCCCCTGCAAACCCTGCGGGCGGGGTCGTTGAACCGCGGCCAGGTTCTCAGATTCAGCCGTCTCCGCATCTACACAGAACCTGAAGTTCATTTACAAGTTAGCGAGTGAGACGCCTCCACGCAGACCATTTGTGGGGCGCCAGTTAAAAAATAACCCAAGTTGTAACTTTCCAACGCTTTACCTGCCAATATCGCTTTCCCACCTTGCCTAATCTAATCGCCACCCTTCTACTTTTTCTTAGTGAAACATGATTCCTTAGGCCCCTGGCTGTTTCACAGGCTTTTTTTCGTTTGTTCCAAGCCGCATGGATCCCAGGGAGGTGAGGTAAGGGCCTGTGAAGTTAGAGTAAGAAATGAAAGAGAGATGTGGACACTTTATTTCTATGCCATTAATGACATGCCACATTAACCCCTTCGAACAACAGGTAGACGTTTCTTTTATAGAGCATTCTAGATATCAAAGAATGTCCTGCAGCATAAACTGCTTTGAAAACTTTTCATTAATTACTGCTTTTTCAACTCTCCCCAAATTACCTCATCCTTAAAATTGCTATGGTATAACCATAGGTCTTCCTAATTATATGTGTCATATTTAACGCTGAATGTTCTCTGTGTTCCCTTGGTTGAGATGACCAAGATTATACCATTCTTGTCTTAAACTGAAAAGATGCAGTGAGCCAATGCTCATTTTGGGCATTTGACCAAAATTATCTTAAGTAGTTTTTATGGTGATGACCACTGAATAAATAAGTAAAAATGATGAACCTATTTTTTAATTGTGATACCTTGTCTCCTGCATTTATGCACAAAAACCACCTTGCCTTTTTAATTTATTTATTTTTAGGTAATTCAGAGGAAACACAGAAACTTGTTAGGTGAAACCTTATATGTCTAATCAAAATCAAAACATTGATATAAACTGAAAATAAGCTCATCTCGTAGCATTATGAATCAGCATATAGCAAGTGTGGTACTCCAGTCTCTGAGCAGAAATTTATGCTAAATTAAGAAAGTGTACTTTCTTATGCATGGGTGTTTAAAACTGGGTATTGATTTTAATGTCAAGAAACAGACAACTTCATGAACCAATAAATTCTAGGCCTCTGATATTTTTAGTGGAGAGGAATAGGGAAGAGGGGAGCTTTCTATATTTGCTTACCTTTTCAAGTGCTGCTGCCCACCTGCAAAAAACCTCTAAGAACTTTTTAAAGGAAATGGAAAATGATTAAGTGGATATAACTTCTTTTTGTCATATGAATTTTAATTTTTACTTTCAAACCATGAAGTGGGATGGTGAAGACCAGGAAAGTTCTTGGAACTTAAAAGGAAAACATGATCAATAAGATTTGATCAAACACAGATGACTTAATTTCCCACAAAGAACAACTGTTCCATAGCCACATACCAGATATTTCTACCCAGCAGATCACTTTCCAAATGGCTACCAGGATGATGACTTGCAGGAAATGATGACTCAGTACAGACCTACCACTAGGACCAGTACATCAGTTTAAAGAGGAATGTCTCTTCTCAGCCATCTTTGGCATCATTTTTATATATGAAGAACAGAATATGAATTATATATTTAAGCTATATAAAAATGTCATGTTAGAATTTTAAGTTAATATTTCCATAAACAATTGAGTGAAATGGTCCTTAAAATACATAAATGTTTGTATTTGAATTATATTCAACTGATATACAGTAAATTCAGGGAAAACCCTTTCCTAAAAGATGTCAGAGGAAGAAACCTTTAAAATATAAGCAAGATTTATTTCAATACATAAAGTATATACTCAGTCAGGCTTTAAAAAGACAGAAAAAAATACTCGAAATTTTTTTGTGTTTACACTTGCCTCAGGGTTCCTCAACTTGAGCACTCCCAGTATTTAGTGTCAGATTATTATCTATGTTGTAAGAGGTCTGTTCCCCTGGCTTCTACCCATTAGATGCTAGTAACACCCTGTTTCTCAGTTATTACTATCAAATGTATTTCCAGACATTGCCAAATATCCTCTAAGAGCAAAGTGCTGCTTCGGTAAACTGAATATACAACATGCTCATTTTATAAACAGTTCATTGCAGTTGTTCTTTTCTTTACAAAGAGTTTAAATAGTGTTCAAGTATTTATTCATAAATCCTGAAGGGGATCAGATTATGCTACCCCAAAATATGCCACTTGGATATGAGCATCATTTTGCATCAAAGGCAGTTAAGAAACAACAGAGAACGCACTGGCATTTGGAATGGACCTGGAAACTCAGTGGCTCCTACAGATCCAGACACCATTTTGGATTCTTCTGTGATGCACCCTTGACTGGTAAGAAGCCTGGAGGACTTGTGCTAGAGATTGGAACAGGCACTAGTGCTATGGTGACACTTCAGGTTCCAGCCCTGAGATCCTAGAAGGTGTTGATTCTGCACTTCTAACAGGTAAGGATCATGACAATTTTCAGAGATGTCTCTGTGAAGACAAGAATCCTGTTCATGCTCCCCAGAACCTTTTTTAGAAACTTTCTACTCATATTAGTACCGTTGAAGTCATGAGGTTCAAGGACCACATATATGTAGATATATACAGTATTCCATGGCTTTGTGTCAAAGGTAGAAGACTCTGTAAAAGAGCTACTTCGGTCGTTCCCCACCTCATGGAAAATGGAGCCCTAGTGTTGACTAAAAGTCTTATAGTCTCCTGGAACTGTATGCAGCAGATCAGGGGAAACAACTTAAATCCCTTGACTTTACTGATAAAGAAGAGGTCCTGGAGTGGGCATAAGGGATGTGAAGCTGGGCATATCACACATCCATGAGGTCTACCTTAACCCTAGTGGCATGTCCTTCATCCATCAGGGTATCAGAATGTGCTCTGGAATACTGAAGTTCTGAGAGAGATTCAGAAACTCTATGAAAACAAGTCATTTCTTTTCCTGGGTTGTGGCCAGACTGTGGATGACTCCACTTTCCAAGCTCTTTTCCAGAAGCTGTCAAGCATAAATCTGACATACAACATTGCATGCTGGTTCAGAAGGAGATGCAGATGAATTCAAGAAGGGAGGACAAAGGGATTTATGTTGTCTCTTATAGAAATGGATATGCTGATCTTCTAGAGTATTTCAAGTGACTCACCTGTGAGATATTCCAGGAGGGGTAGGTCAGACCAAAGTATGTGAGAGGGCTACAGAAGTCACTACCAAGGTGTAAGGCCCTACCATGGACAGTGTTTCTTCATGCCAGCCAGTTCTTGGTGTTACATTTGTTTATTTATTTTTCTCTTTTTGGTTCTTGGTCTTATTTGGCCTGTTCCAGTTTGAAAACACTCAGGTGACAAAGGGACGCAGATGCAGCTCCCCAGCTGGACACACAGCTTGCATCTACGAAGCAGATCACTGTCATGTCCACTGTCCTGCTCCACAGGAAGAACTTGGGGTGTATGTAAGACGCTATGGACTTACCAGGGCCCTTGTTTCAGTTTTGTTCTTTCTACATGGGTTTTTAATTAAGTTTAATGGCTGTTTTTAAACCAAGTTGAAGCTCTAGTTTTCTAGATCTTCTACAGTGGAGTGTTTTACACACCTGAGCTGTATTAAAAGCTTGTTCATTGAAAGAAAGAAACAACAGACACAGGAAGGGCTCTCCGCCCTCCCACTATTGCCTACAAGTAGGGTATAAATTTCCATTTATAAAGGAATTGCCATTAGTAAAGGTGCCCCTCCTATACCAGGAAGATGAGAATGAGTTTTGTCACCAGAGATGGCACTGAGATGAATCTGCATAAATAACCCATTTCCACCCTTAGTTTCCCCCATGTATTTCCTAGTCACCTTCCACAATTTATCCTGCCTAGAAGCCCAACCCCCTTTTTCTCTGTCTAGTCAGTTCTCCACAATTTATCACCCTTTTAGAAAACGGTATATAGGCCTCCAGTTCTAATCACCCTTTGAGTTATTCATCATTGAGTACTCCCTTGTGTATGAGCATTGCATAGGCAAATAAACCTTTCTCCTCTTGCTAATGTCTTTCGTTGGTTTAATTTGCAGGCCTCCCATTATAAATTTGAGAGGTTAAAGGAAAAGTGTTTTCATTCTCTAAAACACCGAGCATCTGGCTGGTAGCACAGTAGACAAGACGCCAGCCTGCGAACCCAAAGGTCGCTGGTTTGATTCCCAGCCAGGGTACATAACCAGGTTGCAAGCCAGGTCTCCTGCCAGGTCTGTGGCTGGAGGCGGGTGAAAGGCAACCATACATTGATGTTTTTCTCCATCTCTCCCTTCCTCTGTCTCTGGAAATAATGAATAAAATCTAAAAAAAAAAAAAAAAAAAAATACACTGAGCATCTAAGGGAAGATGTGCACTGTAGAGGGGCCAAGGCCTTAAGAAAGAAAGCTTCAGATTCAAAATATGCCTCCAGCATTTTAATTTAATCTCTGTCTGCAGACTTCAACTCTGAGTCTCAATTTCCTCTTTCACAAAATTAGCATCATAATAACTTGCTCATAGGTTGTTACAACATAATTTATATGCAAACATCTCAGCACAGTGGCTGATTTACAGTAAATGTTTAATAAAATTTTTTAAAAACCCCATCAGTGACAATATCATCATCAGTATTCTTAGCTACCAAGATTTGCAGCAAAATATACAGGAGAAAGATATATTATAATGACAATCATGAACTGCAAAGAATATAAGCTGCCTGAGGACAGGAATTCTTGTTTCTTTGGTTCATTGCTATATCCCACTGCCTAGAATAACATTTGGCACAATATTTGCTCAATGAATATAACATTTTTAAAATGTATAAAAACATGCTTTTACACATCAGAACGAATCAGCAAAGTCAAGGGTAGATAAGGTGGGAGAAATGTGGAGACAGAGAACCTATTTGGAAGCCAATGAACGCAGTAGTCAAGTTAGAGAAATGGAGAAGTGAATAAAGCCATGATATTAAGGATAATGATAAGGGGATGGATTTAAGCATTATGTAAAAAGTAGAGAAATGAACTTGATGACAGATGAGATTCCTTTAAATATCAAATTGGGCCCTAGCCAGGAAGCTCATTTGGTCAGGACATCATCCTAATACACCAAGGTTGTGAGTTTGATCCCTAGTCAGGGCACATACAAGAATCAACCAATGAATGCATAAATAAGTGGAACCAGAAATCAACGTTTCTCCCTGCTTCACTCTCCCTCTTTCTCCCTCTCTCTCTCTCTCTCTCTCTCTCTCTCTCTCTCTCTCTCTCTCTCTCTCTCTCATCATTTAAAAAAATCCTTTAAAATAAATGAATAAATAAATGTCAAATTGCCCCAATGCATGAAAAAAGATACATGTAAGTGCAATTCATAAAATGTTTTATAAATTCATCTATTGAAGAAAAGAAAACTCTCTTGATTGGCAGATGGCTTTTCTCACATGGCTAACTGTAATTTTCTCTAAAGTCACTGCCTTTACAAGGTGGGAAAAACCAGGTCTAAAGGAAATCAACCATGCTATTTTCATCTCCAGCTCTCTCCTACTGACTGTTTTAAGTAATTATGTTTTGGGGGAAAGTTGTTTAAAAAGCTGAATTTGATTTAAATCATTGCTTCGAAAGACACAAATACCATGCTTTTTTGAGTGAGGGTGATGGCTGGGCATAATAGAAAAGGCATGGGTTTAAAACAGTAGTGGCTGGATGCAAATATTTGCTCTGTACTTACTAGGTGGCAGCTGAAACTCTCTGAAACTCTGTTTCCTTAACATAGGGACAGTCATCCCAGGGTGACTGGGTTGCCATAAGGACAAAGTGAGCTGGTATGTTCAGTGCGCCCAACTTACAACATACACTGTAGTGGGACAGTAGTGGCTCCAGAATTTACAACTGGGGAAGACTAAGTGGTGATGGTCTCAGGGGAAGGTGGGTATTAAGCCTCTGTAAATGCAACTGAGTTAAGATTGGGTCATACTGGAATAAGTTGGACTATATTCCTATTATAGGTATTCTTATAAGAAAAGGAAATTTGGACCCAGAGACACAGATACACACAGGCAGAATGCCACATGACTATGAGGGAAGCAGAGGTTGGAGTGATATGTCTACAACTCAAGAATGCCAGAGGTTGCTGGCAGCAACCGAAGCTGGGAAAGAAGCAAGGAACAGATTCTCCCTCAGAGCCTCCAGTAGGCACCAACATTGTCAACACCTTGATTTTGGACTTCTAGCCTCCAGACAGCGAGAGAATAAATTTGCATTGTTGTAAGCCACACAGTTTGTGGTACTTTGTTAAGACAGCCCTAGAGAACTAATACAACAGTATTACCAGGTTTGTTCTTTAGCTAACTGCATTTTATTTAGGCCAACTGTAGCAGTGAGCTCTAATGGAAATTAGCCACTATTTTGGAACCACCACCCTACCAAATCCCCAAACTTTACATGACAACTTGTTTTTAATGTTGTTTTAAATTTAAAAAAAAAAAAAGACAGCAGAGTAAATCTGTGAATAAATTATTGCCAGAGTTGGCAGATGTCCATCTAAAAAATGTATTCAGTATATATGAACCTTTGCAACTTTGAAGACCAAGCCATCTTACACTTAGGATACTGATAGAGATGTCATGTACTTTTCATTGACACAGCTGATGATGCTTTTCCAAAGTCCAGAGCTGCTGTGATTTGATTTTATTAGGTTTAACACAATTTGGTGTTAAGGTGCCATTATTGCCTATTACCCAAACATAAATGAAAAGAGATGCTTACATCTATTTTAAGCTGAATTATTGCAAAGACACTGTGTTTTGAATTCATAACATGTGATTTAAGGAATTAAACTTACATGCATTATAACTTCCAGACATGTGTTTTCATTTACTTTCAAACCAGCTCTTGAAATTAACTTTCTATTGCATTTTATATTACAGGACAAGATTGCTCTGGTGATAGTTAACGCCTCTTCATTAATCTCAGAGGATTCTGACCATGATTTGACTCCTGGTGAGACAGGTCTCAGTAGCAGCCCTACTTTCTCTACCCATAGTGAAAGCCCTTCGTATTCAGCAAGACTTGTCCTTTGCTAAAACATTCCAAGGCACTAGAGTAAATCTGCTCAGCATACATATTTCTTTTACTATATAATCTGTCTAGAACCCGACAGTCCTGTCCCAGATACAATATCACAAAACTGAAATTAAAAGCAATATGATTCCTTAGTCCCACCTCCACAGAAGAGCCACAAATACAATTTGCACTCAGTACACAAAATAGCACCTTCTGAAAATATTTCGTTCCCCCTCTTACCTTCAGATTTTTCTAAACACTAAGAATGTCTTAAAGCTCCTTTTTCCCTCTCTTTAAAAAAAAACCCTTCCACCAGCCCTGAACACTCTTCCAGCTCTTCCTTTCTGGCCTCCCGCCAGGACCTGATCTTTATCAGGAGAGGCTGCTTGGGTTACATGCATTCCAAAAAACAAAGAAGGGCCAGGGGCAGCTCCAGCTTGTAAGAAGGCGTATGTAATAAAATACTTATAAAGCCCTGGCTGGTGTCACAGTGGATAAGGCATTGGACTGCAAACCGAAAGATCGCTGGTTCGATTCCCAGCCAGGTGGCAATTAGGTGGCAAGCCAGGTCTCCAGCCAGGTTGGTGGCTGGAGGCAGGTGAAAGGCATTGATGTCTCTGCCTCTCTCCCTTTCCCTCTCTCTGAGAATAATAAATAAAATCTTTAAAAATAAATAAAAGTAAAACACTTATAATTCAACTTATTAATATTTTTAATTCAGTAAATATATTTTAGGGAGTATAATTTGCATGGCACTTCAATCAAATGCTATAGGAAAATAAGAGACACGTTTATTTCAGTCCTTGAGGATTGTAAAACCCACTTTATTTTACATCCAGTCTTCAAGCATCCCAGCTGCCTCCCAAGGTGCCAAAATATGTGGACAACACTTAAAAGAGGGAGAACAGCCAAAACCAGAGGTTACAGAAATAAATATAATATGATGGCTTCATTTGCTGATGCAAATATGTAAGTTCTTTTACTACTGACTGGCAAAATCTAAAACAAACCAACAACAAAAAAAAACAACACATGCCTTTCTGGTGCTCAAGTCAGGAATCCCATGTGAAAGGACAGAAATGGCAAGAAAATTCAAATGAAGACCAGACAAAAGAGAGCCCAGAGCTGGAGGAATCGAGCTTTGATATGCAGCCATTAGGAGAGCACAGAAGAAACTGCCTTGAAGAAAGAGAATTATAATGGAAGGGAGTTTAGCATCAGGGACCCAACCTGCACGGAAGGGGACAGGTCCAGGTGCAGGCGCATATGGCTCCACAGTGTGCGATTCGGGGCCAGGTCCCACGGAACAGCGCTGGCCCAGCACCGCACACTGTCATGCCAAAAACTAGCCTCATGTTGCCAGGTCTGCTGGTTGTTTCAAGGGAGCCAACAAATCTGGTTTTACGTGAAACGTTTCCATTTTTAAATATTGGCCCAACTTTACAAAATACTGCAGAATCTCATACCATATACATAATGTTTAACAATAAGAAAACACTAAGCACAGTCTTTGAATACATATTTAGCAAAACATGGGTCAGAATGATAAACTCCAAATGCATGGGAGTCATCACCCCTGAAGGAGAGAGGCCGGGAAAGACACTCAAAGGGCTTTTGTGGCACCTGTCATGTTTTATTGCTTTAATAAAAATCTATATTAAATGTAAGAAAATAATATGTGTTACGCTGTTGGTAGGTCAGTAAGTTTTTACTACATTACTGTTCGTCCTGCTCTATGTGTTTGATATATTTCACAATTATAAAACAGTAACACTGTGTAGGCCAAACCTTTGTAGTCACCATCAGGCCAGTAGAGCATTGTTTCGCAGCCTTTGCATAGCATGTCGCAAAAGGCTAGGGCTCTTGTTCAGGTTAGTCCAGGGAGAACAGCGCTTCTCAGTCATCCCCAAGGTAACGCGCAGGTGATCCAAGGGCTTTTCAGCCTGGCTGGGCATCCGAATCACCTGCAGCTTGTTAAAATTCCTCATGCCTGGTCATCACCCATATTCTATTAAACCCTAACCTGCAACAGTAACTGGACACCTGGGTCATTCTCACGTGCAGCCAGAGTTGAACTTAACTGTGCTAGTCCTGAGAGCATCCCAGTAACACAGGAAAGTCACAATAACTGGAAAAGCACCCAGGTCAAAGGGCTCTCAGGGAGGTGACAACCTGCAAATGCTCCAGGGTCCCTGGTGGCTTTCCTGAATTAGTCATAACAAATGACAATGAAAGCAAAATACCCATGAAAAAGGACTCAGTCTTTTTGAAATAAGAAAATTAAAATAGCAACTATTTTTAAAAGCAACTTTATCAAAATGGTTAGAATAAAATAATGTTTATTGAATTATTTTCAGAAAGCAAACTGTGTATTTGCCATGTGCAAGTTTTCTGCATGGGACTGTGGATGATACAGAAAGATGAAGGGGACACATCCCCACTCCCAGAGGAGCTTAACAGCTAATAGGGACATTTATGTAAATAGTTTGTCCTTCAGGGACAGGGAGATAGACTGGACATGTGAGTAAGATTACAGTTTTGCTTCAAAGACTACAAAACTAGAACATCCAAATTACTGGGCCACAGGGTCCTATTTTAACCATTATCTGTTGGCTTGGGGTTGGTGGAGAGACCCCTGCAGTTGACAGAAAAGAGTACATGAAAAGGAAAGGCAATTGAAAACAACTGAAACTTCAGATATCGTTAATATAGGAAAGGTTCAAAAATGGTCAGTCTTGAAAGAAGGCTCTTACCATAAATTAATCAGGTTCATTAAAATAGACTTTAAATTTGTAATCAATTACATATAAATCGGTTGATCAGTTACAATTTTATCACTAAAGATCTTTATATACTCTTCATATCCTTAACATTCAGTATATGTGTATAATATAATAGCATTAATGGCAAAATAGTAAAAATGACCATAAATTATTCCTTTGCCTGTAGCCTGTATCCAAACCCCTTGATGTGACTTTTCAGCTCTTTCAATTAACAGATGGAGCCTCTCTCTCCCTCCCTCTCTCTCCCTCTCTCTCTCTCTCTCTCTCTTTCTCTCCCCCTCTCTGTCTCTCCCCACCCCGCTCCCTCTTCTGGACTCCAGGCTGGTCTTATGACTTGCTTTGACTCTGGAAAGCTACAGAAACAATGTGGGCCAGTTTTACCAGGACCTGCAGAGTCCTTGCATACTTCCACTAGCTCTTCCGGAATCTTGCTGAGTGACTGTGTGAACAAGCGTGGTCTAGTCTGCTAGAGGATGAGAAACAACATGGAACTGTGCCAAGACACCCAGGTAATAACCAGCCACCCCTGGTCAGTCTGGCCACTGCACACAGTCATCTGATTTAGCCTAACACTCATTGCTGACCCACAAAATCATGAATTAAATAAATGGTTATTATTTTCAAGTCTAAGTTTTGGGTGACTTGTTATGCAGCAACACTAACTACTACTACTACTCAAATAAATGTTTTAATTTCCTGACTGCCTCAAATATTTAGAATACAAGAATAAAATAGTATACAATATTCTACTGCAAGATAATTCCTGATAAAATGTTAGTATATATTTTTCTAGCCCACTTTCTAAATATTTTATATATCAAGTTGGCCAAAAAGTTCATTTGGTTTTTCCATACACTGGCTCTAGTAGCATTTAGTTGTCTTTGATTTCATTTGAAGCAATTTTGTTAGATTGTACTGTGACAACTGTCATCTCAATATGCATTTATAAGACAATTTATTAAAATTGGTGAATTTTTGTGTAGCCATTTTCATACTGAAAACTTTTTGGCATATTGTGCTTTATTATTTCAAGATAGGTAAAAATGTAACTAAAATATAGGAAAAGAATTGTGCAGTTTATGAAGAAGGTGCTGTGATGGATCAAACATGTCAAAAGTGGTTTGCAGCCCTGGCCAGTGTGGCTCAGTGGATTGAGCGCTGGCCTATGAACCAAGGGGTCAAGGTTTAATTCCCCATCAGACCAATGCCTGGGTTGCAGGTCAGAAGCAACTACACATTGATGTTTCTCACCCTTTCTCCCTCCCGTCTCTTCTCTCTTCAAAATGAATAAATCTTTTTTAAAAAATGGTTTGCAAAGTTTTGTGCTGGAGAATTCTCACTGGATTGATGCCTCACAATTGGTTAGAGCAGTTGGAGTTGATAGCAACCAAATCAAGACATTAATTGAGAACAATCAACATTATACCACATGGGAGATAGCCAACATGCTCAAAATATTCAAATCAGTAGTTATCAGTGAAAATGAAAAATGAGTCTTTACAGAAAAAAGTAAACAGAATTTTTGGCCAAACCAAAGAGTTAATCTCATTAAATAGAAATTTTATTTTCAAATATTTTGTGATATCTCCATGCAATTGATATTTATAATTTTTTAGAATTTTGGTTTGCTTAGTATTCTATCTTATATATCAATAATAATTAACATTAAAATGTTATCAATTTTATAAACCAATTCCAAATAATTTAATTTATGAATATTAAGAAAATAAATGTTATACATTCACATCAATCATGTATAACAGTGCCCATTTCACTAAGCCATAGATAATAACTATATATTTAAAGTGAAAACAAACTTTTCTTCTTCTTTTTTTGTTTTTTAAAAGATTTTATTCATTATTTTTAGAGAGAAGGGCAGGGAGGGAAGAAGAAAGGGAGAGAAATATCAATGTTTGGTTGCCTTTCACCTGTCTCCAGCTATGGACCTGGCAGGATAGCTGGTTTGCAACTTGGTTATGTGCCCTGGTTGGGAATCGAACCAGCAACATTTGGGTTCGTAGGCCAGCACCTATCCACTGGGCCACCAGCCAGGGCCAAAATTTTCTTCTTTATAGGTGAAAACATATTTACTATTTATTATAGTTAATATATATTTACTATGTATTAACTGTGCATGCATATCATTGAGTTCAATATTTGTCTAAGATTTGGCTCTTGAGAATAAACCTATTATGAACATTCTTGTACAATTGTACAAAACTCCTGTTTTTGTACATTTAGATTGTTCCTGCTCTTTATTAAAAGTGTACAATTATTTTATATATATGCAGGTGTATATATAAAATGTTACTTGCACAAGTATATCTTTAGAGTAAACTATTAGAAATGAGTTTAGTAAGTATGATTTTTTTTTTAGAGCTTATTTATTTTATTTTTAGGGAGAGAAGGCAAGGGAGGTAGAAAGAGAGGGAGAGAAACATCAATGTGTAGTTACCTCTTGCGTGCCCCCACCTGGGGACCTGGCTAGCAACCCAGGCATGTGCCCTGACTGGTAACTGAACTGGTGACCCTTTAGTTTCAGGCCAGCATTCAACCCACTGAGCCACACCAACCAGGGCTGATTATATATTTTTTTATGTATCACCTAGCCAGTATACTAAGCCAATCTAGGTGTTGGTGTGAAGGTACATTGTCGATATGGTTAACATCTACACTCAGTTGACTTCAAGTAAATGTGGATGAGCCTCATTCAATCAGAGAAGAAAAAAACAGTTTTTCCCAAACGAGGAGCAATTCCGGCTCACAACTACAGCATTAACTGCTGCCAGAATTTCCAGCCTGCTGGCCTGCTCTACATATTTGGACTTGCCAGTCGCTGCAATCATGTGCACCAATTCCTTAAAATAAGTCTCTTAATACACATATACTATTGGTTCTGTTTCAGTGGGGACTGCTAACTGATACTATAAGTCAGAGAGAATGAGTATTTTAAATTTTCATGGATATTGCCAAATAGTTTTCTAAAGGGCTCGTATCAATTTATATACCCACAAACAATATTTAAGAGTGCCTGTATCCCTTACACCTTCACCAACATGGTGTCATTTCAAACTATCTAGCTGATCAGTTTAAGAAAGTAACATTTTCATTTTCTAAAAAAGATTTTATTATTTTTAGAGAGAGGGGAGGGAAGGGAGGAGAGGGAGAGCAACATCAACGTATGGTTGCCTTTCATGTGCCTCCAGCTGGGGACCTGCTGGAGTCAGGCAAGTATGTGCCTGACTGGGAATCAAACTGTCAACCCAATCCCCTGAGCCATACCAGCCATTTAATTTAATTTGCATTTTCATCCCTTAAACATTTTAATGTTTTAATCTTTTTAGAAATACTGTTTTGATAAAGAGATGTATTTTGTTTTGCCATGTAATTAATTATCCCAGTGCTATGAATTAAGTAAACTATACCTTTCCTCCTTATAAATTATCATCATTGTCCTGTACTATAAACATATGTATATAAGTATTATATGTAAGTATATAAATAATCATACACCTATCTCTGTGTATGTGCTTTGGCATATAAAAAGTTTCAACTTAAGTATGAACTTAATTTATTGACCAAGCCCTTTCTTCCTCACTAACTTTAAAGGCTTATTATCATATACTAAGTAATTTTATATGTATGCATATGATTTCATATTTTTCATTTTGTTCTGTTGTTTTGCTCTCCTATTCTGGTGTAACTATTTAAAAGTTTTTATTTCCTTATCTTTTTGTGCATATAAAACCAAATATTTTTTCAGAATTTTCATAGCTATTTTTGCTAATATTTGAATATCAGAATAGTTTATTTTTTCTAAAAATTGCTTTGAAGTCTTAATTTAACTATCTAGATTAGGTGTGGAAAATTGGCATATTTATAGTGCTTGTTTTTCACATGGTTTCTTCAAGTAAATTTATTTCCCTAAAGGGATAATTGTGAATAATAATTCACATGAATAATAATTCATATGAATAAGAATAATTTTATACTGTCTTTTCCAGTATTTATTGTATTTATTTTGATGTGGGGGATTAATTGCACTGGCTAACTCTGAAAAAACAATATCAAATAATAGTAAAAACTGACTGCATTAAATGTCTATTTTTGTCCATGAAGCATAATGCCAGTTAATCATTTTATATATATTTTTGTGTATATACATTCATGTTAATAAATACAGAAATTCTACTATATATGAGAGTATGGGGAGGCGATATTCTTATTTTCATAAATATATAAATATCCCATTTTTATTTTACTAATGCTGAGGTCTGTATCCAGCTCCATTTAATGTTGTTTTTTTAACAGTATAAGGGAAACAAGTTGCATATAAAGACACTTGGTTTAGTTTTCTCTGCTAATACAATGCCTTTATTTTTAACATTTAAAAATCAATTGGAGAGCTTATTGAAACAAATTCCTGTGCCCACATCCATCCTCCAGCTCCCTCCAAAAATTCTGCTTAATTAGGTCTGGAGTAGGGCACCCAAGATTTGCATTCTGACGAACTTTCCAGTGATGCTTCTGCTTTCTGTCTAAAGATGGGACTTCAAACAGCAGCGTACTACTAATAGGTAACTTGCCCAGGATGCTATTAAGAAAACTAACCCAGAATGTCCCTATTACTTGACATAGCCTGCCCCATCTCTTCTCACCTGCTCCTACATTTCACCAAAAATCTGTCACATATTGCTCTGTCATTGAATAGCACAGCTATGACTCACACATGCCTTTTTTTCATTTTAATATGTAAATGAAGAAAAGCCCCCTAATCAACTGTAGTGGAATCTTCTCAGTAATTCTAAAGGCAATACTCATCTATAACCCAGGGTCCTTTAGTATGCCTTCTCTCCTTCCACAAAAATAAAATATTTGGCTGAATCCATGGCAGTCAGGAACAAACAGAACATTTCTGAGACTCCTGTTCTGCTAAATTTAGTCATGTAGTCAATGAGATTTAGGAGGAAATATAAGCATAGCCCCTTCCAAGAACCTTTCTCAAGAGACAACTCCAAAACAGTCTTTGTCTTGTGGATGAAAAAGGGACCACATACTGAACCTGACAAGCTCAGGGGAGATCTCCTTGGTGGCCTTAAGAACTCAGACACCTAAAGTAACCACAAAGGATGGTCTGAAATGAAAACTTCCTAACTAGCGGGTAGTCATGTCCTAGACCAGCATCTCCCTTGACAAAGGTCAATCTTTGCCTTCACTGAGCCCGTCTATTGTCTTTTTGTATCTGAGATAACATACCTTCGGATGTCAAAACCACAGAATCCCTTCTTGTTAACCTGTTCTCTTGCACCATCTCTATGTGCTGTAAATATTCATTAACTATCCTGTACCTACCAATGTAAAAGAAGCTCATGTCCATTCATTTTACTTTTTAATCTAATCCCAAAAATTCTCCCACTTTGCCTTCCCTAGCCTCCCTAATCTATTACCAATGGATTAAATGCAACCTCCTTAAGTCTTCTCTTTTGATTCTAATGTATAAAATAAAGTGAAAACTGCCATTCTCCAAAGCATTTTCTCAATCTGTTGAGATTTTGCTTCCTAGTAATTGTCAGCTTGCCTCAAATAAACTCATAAAAATCCTCTACAGGTTTGGATATTTCTTACATTGATAGCCTCTCTTTCATGCCTTCTCTATTTGGTGGCATAGAAAGTTTTACCACCATCAGGTACAATAAAATTAAGGCCACACACAGAGGAATACGTAGTAGGAGCCCAGTCACAATGGAGTGCCTTGCCTGGACCACCTTTTCAGTGTTCTGTAAGAAATACTTCTATCTTAACACATTGTTGACTGGTCACGAAAAATGTGTGTTTTCAAGCACAAATGCTGCTGACCAATAATGAGTTAATTCATGGATGCACTTGCATTAGCTTTTGCTATAAAATTGCTGGTCAACAATGTGTTAATGAACAGATGAATGTAGTTTGCTACATGAGTTAATTGTGTGTGCACTTGTATTAGCTTTTGTATAAAATTGCCAGTCAACAGTGTTAAGTGTTTGAATTTTCAGTTGAAACTAATCTTTAACTAAATTATTGGGGAAATTAGACATGGTGTCTAACTAGTTAAGCCTTAGCTGTACCCTGGTTCCACTTTGATGAAATCCAACTGTGTCTCATTTTTGTGGTTACAGGATTATAAATAAGTGGTTGCCTTCTCTTTATTCTGCCAGTGTCTTCAAACATCTAATTGACCAAGGCATGTTCTCATAAATGAACTAATTTGTACATTCTGTTTCTATTGCCACATAATAAATATACCCAAACATACATAATTACATAATTATATGCTTATAAATCCTGTAAGCAAATACATTTATGTACTTAACATTACGCTAAGACATTTTTCTTCTGGTCAGTATTGTCCATCATTGTCTCACCTGTTACATGAATCTAAATTTCTTTTCTTCCCATTAAAGTAAACTGTCTTGGTCCAGCTCCTCTTACCCTTGATTAATACTACTTCACCACAAAACTAATAAGCAATAGTTTATATATTTATAGGTATACCTCTATATACTTTATGTTTAATCTCAACAGGTCCTCTCTAAATATTTTGAACATTTGCAGTTGTTAAAATTGCATACTGAAGCTCTGGCTGGTGGCTCAGTGGATAGGTGCCGGCCTGCTAACCCAAAGGTTATTGATTCCATTCCCAGCTAGGGCACATAACCAGGTTGCAAGCCAGGTCTCCAGCTAGGTCTGTAGCTGGAGGCAGGTGAAAGGCAACCATACATTGATGTCTCTTTTCCTCTTTCCCTTCCCCTGTCTCTAAAAATAATGTATAAATTATTTTTTTAAAAAATTGCATACTGACCAACAATATTCAAAGAAAATATATACTTGGTAGGATATAAATCTCTACCTATATTTAAAAATAGACTTTATAATTTTTTCTACAGGTAGAAAACTACCTGTAGGTATAACAACTCATGTACTGAATTGTAATTATTCTTTTTAGATGTATTTACATTCTGGTGGCCACAATGATACAATAAACAAGGAACCCCATTGGAAATTAGCTATGGAGAGCAGTAAATTTAAACCTATGCAGGGTGGATTAATGGGTGAACGAGCTGGACAGGAGTTTGGGCTGCGAATATATATGGAGGTTATACCGGTCAGCTTCCACTGTACACTAAACATCCTCTAAACGTAGTGGCTAGAAATGACAATTATTTTCTTTCACTTATGTGTTGATAAGCTGGTTGGGGACTGGCTTGTCTACTCGGGACAAGTCTAACAATTCCATTAGTTTTGGCTGGATTTGCCCTGCAGGTCAGCTGATGAAGCAGCTCTGCTCTGCTGGCTTCTAACTCCCTTTGGGCCAGTGGACCAGTGGGTGGAGGTAGAGATGCAAGAAGATCTGCTAGTCTAGGCTTAGAACAAGTGCACTGTCACTTCTGCCCGCTGGCCATAACACATCATTTGGTGGGTAAAACTCAAAGACAGGAAAGACAGTATACTGACATTGAGGCCATGGCAAAGGGATAGTTACAGGAAGAGATAAACAATTGGAATCAATAATGGAATTGAGGTTGGAGCCTAATCATCACTGCAAATACGATGCTATGGAGGAAAGACATATATGAAGACCTCCTTTTAAGCACAGTATTCTATGTGTCTGAAGGGAATACTTTGTTAAGAAGCTGCAAGGGAGAAAAAAGAATCTTTCCTCCATCCACCTTGGTTTCTCTGTCTGGGACTCTATAAAGAGAAAAAAGAGTTGATTTACATGTTTGCACATGAGAGCACTTAATGATGAATAACTCAAATGAGTGTTCAGAACTTGGGCTTATATGGCACTTTAAAAGAACAATACATTTTTAGAGAAGTGACAAAATAAAGGGAAAAAGACTGAGTTTCTAGAATTGCAAATTCTGGGAGGACAAGTATATGGAGAATTAATGGAAGATGAGGCTAGTTATCATAATTTCTTCTGATGCCTTATCTCTGGGTTCATAAGGGTCTAGAATGGTCTCTGTTGATTAGTTTTTGTCCTTTCCAGTAGAGAGGGAAGTGGGGGTGGCTTAACAAATTTATTTCCTGATTTTAGGCAAATAGAAAGAGGGGAGAAAGTTTTTCTTGTATTTAATTCTTCTCAACTGCCTTCAGGTCAAAATAATCCTTATGCCAAAGAGGCATCTTTTAGTGTGGTGTATTCTGCTGTCCTTCAAAACTTCAGATTGGAGAGAAAACCCTGAAAGGACTCTTTTTTTTGTTTGGTTGTTTTTTTTGTTTTGTTTTGTTTATAAAGATTTATTATTTCCAGAGAGAGAGGAAGGGAGAGAGAAAGAGAGGAAGAGAAATATCAATGCATGGTTGCCTTTCACCTGCCTTCAGCTACAAAGCTGGCTGGAGACCTGGCTTGCAAACTGGTTATGTGCCCTGGCTGGGGAATTAATGAAAGGACTTGTATGCTTATAACTGGCTAATTCCTAACCCTACTTTCCAAGAAAGGCTATTGGGTTAGCTACATATATTTTGTTTTAGAGTGGAATATGTGATTCTGGCCCAGGGCCAAATGCCTGGGAGGAGAGGAAAGAGATTCAGCACTTCCACCATTCTCTGTCTTTCATTCATGGGATGTTTTATCCCATTTATAAATAGATGCTGAACAACAGAAATTCAGTTGGTGGGACAAAGTAGTCAGGACTGCCAGGGGCCCCCATACTCTGTTCCAACCCTAAGAAGAGAAAGCCTCCATGTGGAATCATCAGCCTCAGGCTCTCACTGTCTCCCCAAGAAGCTAAGGGGTGCAGATGTGCCTCCCAAAAGCCCCGAAGCCTTACAATCTAGAGTGTGAGGCTATAGGCTCTGTTAAACAGCTAGCATTTTTGTTTGTTTGTTTTGGTATGCATCCACACAGTGTTTCAGCTAAGGTCTAACCTAGAAACAGAAACCACCGGACTATTCAGAGTCTTTAATGCAAAGAATTGATTATCCACAGGAATAAAAAGCTGAGAGGCCAACACACGGATATTCTAGTAACCTGGAGATTAATAGCTGGAACCCTCTACTGTGTGCAGGCTGGAGGGATGGAGGGAGTAGGTGGTGTTATGAGGGCAAGACACAGGTCACCTGAGGGAAACTACACCGACACTGGGCCTGACCACCTGGAATCCCCTCACCTGCTGGGCAGAGGGTAAGGGAGAGAAAGCCTGGCCTCTCCTCTCTTCAGTCCTCTAAGCAGCTCCACCGCCTCCTACCTGTTAAACCTGGCTGTCAACAGCTGCACGCGGAGCCTGGGAAATGGAGCTTACAAGCTAGCCTTCTTCTGCACACAGAGCAGGGTAGGTAAAGGAAGGGTCTGGAGCCAATGTGGTCAGGGTTGGCCTGCTCCTTCTCTCCATCCATGCACTTTAAAATTCCTGGTGCCCCAGCTGGTATGGGGCTCAGTAGATAGGCACCGGCCCACAAACCCAAGGGTCGCGGGTTCAATTCCCAGTCAGGGCACATAACCAGGTTGCAAACCAGCTCTCCAGCCAGGTCTGTAGCTGGAGGCAGGTGAAAGGCAACCATACATTGATGTCTCTCTCCCTTTCTTTCTCCCTCCCTGCCCTTCTTTCTAAAAATAATGAATAAAATTTTTAAAAAATACCAGTGCCCTCCCGAAGATGTCTGTGAATTCCCATGAATCCCTGTTTGGCTCTGAATTCCCCATTGAATTTGTTAGGTTTAGGAATTGCCTCCACATTCTAAATATGCTGTTCATATTGGCCCAGATAAAACTTTTTCTTAATTTGCATTAAACAGAGTGATAAAGAAAACTTACAAGGCATTTGTGAGTGGATCTGATTCCATAAAGATTTATAAATAGAGATATACCTGAGAGTGATACAAAATCACTTTCAAGTATTATAAAATCTGATGTTTTAAAATGTTGGTTTATAGCCTGGTTGATATGGCTCAGTGGATTGAGCACCAGCCTGCAAACCCAAAGGCTGCTGGTTCAATTCCCTAGTCAGGGCATGTAACCAGGCTGCAAGCCAGGTCTCCAGCCAGGTCCCCTGCTTGAGGCAGGTGAAAGGCAACCATACATTCATGTTTCTTTCCCTTTCTTCCTCCCTTCCTTATCTAAACATAATGAATAAAATCTTTAAAAATAGAATTATATTTTAAAAATAAATAAAATAAAATGTTGGTTTGCAGAGTATAAGGAGACACACTCCTTTGCATTAAACAAAATTGGATTTCTATATACTAACTCCACAGTCTTGGTACTAGGAAGCTAGTTATGATTGATGGATAGAGTTCTCTTTTCAGGTCCTCTTTACTCCAGTGACCAGAAAACATTGTAAATGATCAGAGAGTGCTACTAGAATGAGGCTGCAACATAAAAGAGAACAATTCCTCAGGATGTCTCTGAATCACCTCCAGTCAGGAATAGGTAAGATTTTTAAGGGTTCCTCCGTGGTCTGAGAGGGTCAGCTTTTCCCAGGACTTTCTTTTTTTTTTTTTTTTTTTTTTTTTTAATTTTAGTGTTGTTGTATTACATCCATCCCCTTTTTGCTCCCCTCTGTCCCCCTCCCCACCCACCCATTCCCCCCAAAGTCAATCCCACCTGTTGTCCATGTCCATGGTTCCTTTACACTAGGTTCTTGTCTAAGCTGCTCCCCTTTCTTGCCTCTGCCTCCCCCCTCCCCT